>OZ010593.1:80393303-80493303 GCA_963932145.1 Acanthosepion lycidas | reverse complement strand
ATATATAATTATGAAATGGATTAAGTCTGACAATATATTTTCTGTTTCTATAAAAATAAGATATAATCAGAATATATATATATATATATATATATATATATATATCTATATCTATATATATATATATTGTGCTAATTGGTTGATTTGATTGCTGTCAAAGATTGGGGAAAAATTAATGAAAAACCATGAAAATATTTAAATTAAATTTACTTTGTCAAAGATAATTGTTAAGTCTCTTCAATGTGCATCCAGTAATTTGAGCATACATGTTCAATATTTATATGTTCACATCACACGTACTTAAATTACTTACTTATATACACAAAGAATTACACGCACACGTCTTTCCCCCCCTCCCCCTCATGTATATAAATACACATTCACTTAATACACTTACACACATTTTGTACATAAACATTGACTTTGAAAACAGACTTTTATCAACACATGCACGTATTCACCTGTACACATACCTACAAATGTAAACATTGTATAAAGATTCAACAAAGGGTGACCCTGTTCCTTCAAAAGACCACAAATAAAGTGACCTTGCTTTGAAGAACCTCTGGAAATGTATACCTTTTATTTTTTTTTTTAAAAAAACTTTGAAATGAACTTGGGGACCTTTTCATTGATGTTCTCGGTCAATTACCAAATTCTCTGATCTATTTTATATTTATCTTTAGTATTCTGCTTGTTTGAATGACAAATGAGTGGGCAGATTACGGCGTGTGTTGTTTCAGTCGATCTTAGTTTTCTGCTATAATTTCTCTTCACTCTCATAAAATGTTTCTTCCTGAATCTATTTTCTGTATAATCCTATATTTGAGAGAGATAGAGAGAGAATTACTTCAGGATATTAACTGATAATATATTCAACAACTCCATGCTTCTCTGCTTGTGTTGTGCGTGCAGTCCGGCTTGTACTGTTCCATGATGGAACCATCCATGCCGTGTTATGTGAAACCTAAGGTGAAGTTGTTTTGTAGCTTTTCCATGTGCCACCTGATGGATCAAAACAATTTTGGGGTTTGTAATTATAATTTTCTTAGTGAACATATGTTTATTTATCTTTTCCTAAATTTCTTTTAGGCTATTTGTTAGTCATTTGAACCTTTTAATATCTATCTATATCTCTATATATATATCTCATATATATATATATATATATATATATATATATATAATGTATGTTTTATAAAAATGTACCATATTTGATCACATACCCTCACTATTTTCCTCATAAAAATCAGAATATAAATTTGTAATAAATGTGTAAAAAGAATTTTTTTTTTTTTTTTTTTTACTCAGGTTAAATATGGAATAGAGTACGAATAATATTGTAATATCCAACAGTTTATTTTCTTTCACAATCTATATATTTAAAATGGTCACCATTTTTTTTTTTTTTTTTTTTTTTTTTTTTTTTTTTTTCCCCCCATATATCTAAATTATAAACTATAATTTTTGGAAGGTGAAAATTTAATTGAACACATTGGAAAATTTCCAAGTTTTCATTTGAAACCAAGAAAATATGAACTTTAAACAAAATAGTGACAATTTTCTCTCTCCTTTTTTTTCCCCCCTCCTTTTCTCTCTCCTTTTTTCCCCCCCTCCTTTTCTCTCTCCTTTTTTCCCCCCTCCTTTTCTCTCTCCTTTCCCCCCCCTCCTTTTCTCTCTCCTTTTTCCCCCCTCCTTTTCTCTCTCCTTTTTCCCCCCCTCCTTTTCTCTCTCCTTTTTCCCCCCTCCTTTTCTCTCTCCTTTTTCCCCCCTCCTTTTCTCTCTCCTTTTTCCCCCCTCCTTTTCTCTCTCCTTCCCCCCCCTCCTTTTCTCTCTCCTTTTTCCCCCCTCCTTTTCTCTCTCCTTTTCCCCCCCTCCTTTTCTCTCTCCGTTTTTCTCCCCTCTTTTTCTCTCTCAGTTTTCTCCCCTCTTTTTCTCTCTCCGTTTTTCTCCCCTCCTTTTCTCTCTCCGTTTTTCTCCCCTCCGTTTTTCTCCCCTCCGTTTTTCTCCCCTCCGTTTTTCTCCCCTCCGTTTTTCTCCCCTCCATTTCTCTCTCCGTTTTTCTCCCCTCCATTTCTCTCTCCGTTTTTCTCCCCTCCATTTCTCTCTCCGTTTTTCTCCCCTCCATTTCTCTCTCCGTTTTTCTCCCCTCCATTTCTCTCTCCGTTTTTCTCCCCTCCATTTCTCTCTCCGTTTTTCTCCCCTCTTCATATATTCAAACTATAATTTTAGAAGGTGAAATTTTCACAGAAATATATTATAAAATTTGTAAGTTTTCATTTGAAATCAATAAAATACAAGCTTTATGCTTAATAGTTACAATATAGGGGGGACATCAGTTTAAAGTTAAACACACCCTAGGACGATATAGGTGAATATTCCCTCCTAAAATGTCTGTCCCAGAGTGCTTTATATCCCTTTCATCTCGTGCTATAAAATGCATTATCTAAAAAAGACTTTTTAAAAAAATGTTTTCTACAAGGACTTATTAGATGTTTGTAAATTCTGTTAATTATTAAAGATAATGATCATAATGACTGGGTACTTGTATCTGAGTATGCCTGTCTGCTAGGGTGGTTAGCCAATCCCTGTTCCAGACATCTTCTCAGGTACATTTTTGTTTGTTCAGTAGACAATTTTTTAATGTCATGACTCCTTCAGGATTTAAGCAGTTTTTGTTCACTGCAGATTCCTTTTTTTTTTTATTCTTTTTTTTTTTTTTTTTTTTTTTTTTTTAATTCAGAGTAGTTTTCTAGACTTGGCACTATTTGAAACTAGAGAGCCTAGTTCATTCTGCTATTTGACCCATAACTAAAGTGATGAATCCATACATTTCCCAAGAGCATTTGTGCAAAGGGAATTCAACACACTAGGTCAAAAATTGAACAATTCTGCCAATTCATGCCAATTCTGAATGAGAAATTGGGGAACCACATTTGAATTCTATCAGATTCATTGCATTTACTTATACACAAGTACCCTTCCATCTTCTCCCCTTGGCTATGAATTAAATCATAGGACTTGTTTTCCCCCAAAAATTGTTTTCCCAATATTCAGTTGACATAAAGAATTATTCTTCCAATCTTAAATAACCCACAAAAGATTAAGCTGTAAAAAAAAAAAAAAAAAAAAAAAAAAAAAAAAAAACACTGGTCCATCAACATACCGATTCCCCTTTCCACACCATTACACTAGCTGGACATTTACTACCACTTATTAATCCATATGTTATCAATGTTTCTTTTCCTTCTCTCATGTTGAACAGCAATCGTATAATTGTGCACATTGTCTTGCACAAAAAGAATTCTTCTTGCGTCATCTCAGCACATTTTCTATAACAATATATTCTGCCATATTTCTGCTCTATTGTCCTACACAAAAAACTCTCTTGTATTCTCCATTGATGCATAACTTTATAACTTGTGCACATGTATGATTCACAAACCTTCTATTATCTTACATCAAGCTGGTATTGCAGGCACTCTTAACAACTCTTATCATTGGCAATTCCTGGTCCCAGTGTATTAATTAAGCCTCTCTCATTACTTAACATATTGGGATGTTCATCATGAGGTGTATGCAGAGAATTTTGCACCTTTATAGTACCTAAAGTATGCACGTTGCAGTGTAATGTACATCCGTTCAGCATAAGAAGTTGGAGAGCCAAATTCAAATTCCAACTGTGTCTGTTACATTCGTTTACACATTGTTGTAACCTAGGAAAGGTTACTGAATTTTTATTCAGTAAACTTCTAATCACACAAAGGTTGGTAATGAATAATAATACTGAGGGCACAAACAATACATAAGATTCGCCAGTGGCGTTTAGAAGTAGTCAACTGCTAGAAGTGAATTCCGCAGTGAATCTCCAACTGTAGACCAACATACAGTATTTACTACTATATTATTATGTGAATGGATGCATACCCATTATCATCCATTGGTATGCTACAACATACATAATACCCTTGGAAAAGGTATGAATCTCTCTTCTCTCTCTAGCTGTGGGTTAAATAGCAGGACAGACCGGGTCATATAGCGTTGATTGGCAACCAGTCTACTGTAGAAAGAAACAGCAACCTATTGCAGGAAAATCTTCTGCCTTGTCAGTTATGAATCTAAAGAAACATGATCACCCAAACATGTATCTCATATGGCACTTAGCTGATTAACTGAATATCTACATGGCAATTTGCAGATAATAAAGGAAAATGTGGAGAGTTTTGACCACTTAAATCTAAATAGCATTTTTTTTTTTATAATTAGTTTAGTTACTTTGTTCCAGCAGGTTCCACTGGTAAAAGTGCTGATTGAACATTATAAGATGTCTGTAAATATTTTACAGCTTATAGGCATCCATATCTCTTCAAACTTAGGCACATGAGGGAAATATAAATGCATCTTCACTGATCGTCTAACAATGTTTGTCTTGCTTTCAAGTCATCTTGAAGCAAACCTGACTCTCCTTTAATATTTTTAAATACAAATGCTGAATTTTTGCATATCTTTAAAGAATGCAAGTAAGAATAACAATAAAAGAAAAGATCAGTATTGTTTGCTAAATATTAGGTTGGTGCAAAAATAATGACGTAATAATGTTGTTTTTTGACGTATTTTTTTAACGTCAAAAAACGACATTATTATGTCATTATTTTTGCACCAACCTAATATTTTGGGGGGCAATCTTTAACCTTCATGCTCTCAAAAAAAAAAAAAAAAAAAAAAAAATGTCAAAAGGGTAGTTTTTCCCTTAACACCACTATTGTTTTAACTATCTTCACTCCTCAGCAATGTTGTTTTAAAAAGTCAAAATTTAAAGATCACCCAACATTTTTTAACAAATTTAGATGGATTTGATGATAGAATCCAGGGGTTCTTTTTTTTTTTTTTTTTTTTTTCTCTGTGAAAAGCTTAGTCTTGTTTTTTTAATTGGCACCCTGACTTTATTACACATTATTTATCTGTTTTTAAAATGCTTTTAATAACTCCCAAATATTATCTTCAGCTACAAGATTCTTGTCTTTGGAATGCATTTGATGTCCTTGATCAATTCTTTATCTCGGTTAGACTCTTACGTTGTTATTTACTTCTTTACAAAAACGTCCCCCCCCCCATATTAACTTTCTATTGCTCTTTTTATTGTATGTCTTCTTAGCTGACAGTCTTTTTAAGACTTTGTAATTTTCTTTCTATCCAGCTAGATGACTATTCATTTATTCAAATTAGTTCAGGATTCCCAACAATTGAAATGGACTTTTGAACATTTTCATTTTTCTGTTCTGTTTACTGTATTTGCTGTTTGTACAAAGTAATGGCTTCATGAGAAGTTTATACACTCTTATCCATTAAGTAAAAGGCAAGAAAGAACAACCTTGTTCACACTAAAATCATTGTTTTCTGTCACCAACATTATTATTATGCTTTATTCTTCCATCAGACCATATTTTTAATCATTTATAATTCAGACTAATCTAATTTTGATTAGTACTGTTTACACACTTTTATTGGATTAATTTTATAAACATGATACATATTGCTGTTTGTTTTTATATATTTATTACTATAATTGCCAACGCAAAAGGAAATTATCCAGTGTTCCATGAACCATATAGGAATGTTTGTATAAAAGAAAGACATCTAATTCAACTTAAGCCCAACAGATTGAAATTAACCTTTGTTACTATACCAGGTTCTTAGAAAAAGAAATAATGGAATTTAAAAAATGAATCTAATACGTTTTTTTTTTCTTTAAAACACTCCAAGAAAGTAGATTGTTTAATGCATCACATTTTTGAGGAGGAAAAAAAAAAAATACTTGTCTGGTATTTGATAACTCAATAAGGCATTGTCTGAAATTCAATGACCAACAAAATTCACCAGACATGATTATAGTGTGATGGATACAGTCTGTTATTACAATCATGTGACTATCCGGACTCTCTCTGCACACAATATTAGCATCACAGGAAAACCTTCAGTTAAAAATGTGGCTGATGGCCACATCATGTTAAATACTGAATTTAAGTAACGTCGAGACTGGCCAGTACTTAGATGAGTGACTGCTTTGGAATATCAGGCGCTCTAAGCATGAAGATGTGGGTGGTGTAATGGATAGTGGCTCTGAATTGTTAATCAGAACGTCAAGTTCCAATTCATGTTAGGTTCGTTATATTCACTTACACACGAAAGGTATGCATCCATTTCTTCTCTCCCCAGCTATGGGTTAATATGACTTGTATCGCTGAACCATTAATATCTCAACAAAGAAAATTTCTAACAATCTAAAAATTAAGCTGCAAAGGGTTGTCATAGAAAACAAATTAATCATTCAGTTAATCAGAACATTGTATATCACATATTCAATAATCATTATTTTCTTTTATACTAAAAGGCAAGCATGTTTGCTTGAAATTTTTTTTTTTTTTTTTTTTTTTTTTTTTTTTTTTAAGCCTTCATTTAACAAAAATGCACAAATTTTTGTCAACATGAGAAATATGTAATTTTTTTTTTTTTTCTAATAATGTATACTGTGTTGTGCAAATTACAGGATCAGAAACATTTAGTGAAACTTCGACATTTTATTGTTACCTGTTGAAACTCCAATATTAAAGTTAATAAACTTTTAATAGATTTTCATATTCAGCTGCTTTTTTTAAATTTAATTCTTTTAAAACAAGAGCTTTGTTTTTTGTATAATTCATTCAAATAAAACTAAACTTCACTTAGATGGATAAATTAACAGATTGTGGCATCTATCAGATGAAATTTAAATTTTTATTATTGCATTATTCCAAAATTTTAACAAATCCCATCAGCAGATAGCTATTAATGTCAACAACTGAGCACAAATAGTTATTAATTAAAAAAATTAGTAATTACTGTATAATATTAGCCATAACTACATGTACAAGAATGATGTTTTTTGATAAAAAGTAAAAAATAACCATACATAAGTAAAAAAATGTGTATATTGTCAAAAATTCCTTTTACCATGATATATATATATATATATATTTGTGCTATGTTATAATGCTTATTACCTAAACAATAATAATACTGAATAATTTCTTTTCTTTTTTTTTTTTTTTTTTTTTTTAAACATTAAAGTATATTTAATCCCATCTCCCTAATAACTGTCATGATCTGTAAATATATCTCGGTATTATAGGCACATTATATAGAGGAGTGTATAAACTCTGTTTGCTTACTTGGGGGTTATCTCTACAAAAAGAAATTACTTTTCTACAACATTCTTTTCTCGGGTAACAGAAAAATCTAATGCATCAAATATTTTTTCTGTGATGGCATTTATGCAAATAACTATTTTGGATGATGTTGCCAAAGAGATTACTTTTTATTTTTAATTCTGAATTTTTCTCTTTCTTTCAGATTGAAGAGCTGAAAAACAAAGAAAAACTAATTGCTCAGCTTGAACAGGACTTGGGTCATCAATCCAGCTATATGATGCAGCTGGAAAAGAAAATAAACACTCAGGACAAAGGTTCAAGCTCACTGACCAGTGGGCCAACCACACCTGGCAGGACCACGCTTACAGCATATAATTACAGCCCTAGCAAAGATTTGGATGGGAACCAACAGACAAACTTGGTAAGTAAAACTGTTTAATTTTATCCTTTTATTTACTCTCCTTTTTTTTCTTTTTTTTTTTTTCTTTCTTTTTGTATGTATGTATGTGTGTATTGAATTGGTAAATAAAATACTATGGTTTCCCAGCATGCTTTGTAGCATAGACAACAGGAAAGTCAGTTCTGTATATTTACTGAAAGAAAAACCTTACACTGTAATATAAAATATTAACTTCAATGCTGCTACTGCTTCTTCTTCTATGAAACTGTATCCCATTCAGGACTGGTGATAATGGCTCTCCACAATTTCCTGACCTTTGTAGCTCTTAATAAATTTTGTTAATTTATTATTTCTCCTAAACCCTGTTCCATTATCCATTCACTCAAGCTTGCAAGTTAGGTTACGTATTGCTTTCCTCTGTTTCTCTTACCTTCAATGTGACCTGTGTGTATCAAATTTTCCAAGCCCTTTTTCCTCATTATGTGCCCCAGAAATTTCAATTATCTGTTTCTTGTGTTAAGCATAAGTGTCCTTTTGTTGCCATTGTCTCTAGAACTTTATCGTTGCTCACTTTCTATAGAACATTTCTGTTGCTTCAAGTTTTTGTGTGTGTGTGTGCATGTGTATTGAATAATATACTATGGCTTCCCAGCATGCTTTGCAGCATAGAGAAATTCTGTGCATTTACTGAAAGAAAATATACTGTACTGGAAATACTAACTTCTAATTGAAGCTAATATTTACCAGTATATAAGACTGACTTAAAAAAGAATATTCTACAAATATTTCACTGTATCCAATGTATTGGTTCTATAACGAGGGATGCCTCTACTAAAAATAAACATCACTTGACATTGGGTGAGTTGCAGTAATTAGTACTCTCTCAAATACTCCTGTTCACTATGTTTCTTACAGGTTAGCAAATACATTTGTTTTAAGAAAAACATGTATGAATGGCTAGCCTGATATTTACCTGCAGTGAAAATGAAATCAGCAATCAGGGTTCAAATTCTGGTTGGCTAAAAGATCCTGCAATAGCTGGCAATGTAAACCTCATAAAGGCACATCATCTTTTATATGCCATGTTAATTCAGAATGTGGACAGTCATGGCTCTCCACAACTTCCTATCTTTTGTAGCTCTTAGCAATGTTATTCTTTTTGCTATCCCTCCCATTCTGTTCTTCTGTCTATTTACACAAGCTTGTTAGATACATTACTCACTGTTTCCCTTTGCCCTTCTTGAATATATATATATATATATATATATATATATATATATATATATATATATATATATATATAATAACATGCAAAGGTTGCCACAAACATTACATTGGTCAGACCGTCTGGATACTCCAACAAAGGATGACTGTTCATTGCCAACATACAGAGGAATGCGGAGGACAAAATCTGCCATATTTTAATATCTTCCCATTCTACCAATGCGACAACAAAACCCCAAAACAAAAGCATATAAATAAACATTTTTTATCAGCAAGTTTAAACCAATACTCACTTCACTGTATAAACCAGCAACACATCCCTCATTCAAGACACAAGCGTCAACATGTAGGAATATAAACATTTACAAACTTTTAAAACAATTTTTTTTCTGAAAACCCACTTGTAATACAATTTTAATTTTAATATTTCTCTCTAAAATACATGTATTATAAATATTACATATAAATATTAGGTGTTTTTCTAAATCTCATCATCTCTTACTCTCATATATATATATATATATATATATATATATATATATGAGAGAGAGTACGTTTGGTTGAATAATCTAGTCATATATCTATTTTTATTTTAAATAATGACTTTCCTAATTACATTGTTAACAACAATGAGCTATTAGAAATATTAACATAAATCAAAAAGAACATAATACATCGTCAAATAACCCGAAACACATCAATCTACTATACCACAATCAAATACACTTAACTACAAACAAGATGAAAAAAATCTTTTAAGTACTCATAAGTACTAATATATTCCCCACTGATCCTAGTAAAAAAATAAAACTAATTATATAGTACACTATATTTAATACAACCAACTTAATCATCCGCAACAACTCTTCTCCGTCAACTAATGTTTTGCAAAAGACTAACATTGTATATTGATTTAAATGTCCTTTAGGAGATTGTATCTCTGGCAAAACATAAATATATATGTTGGTTTCATGACAACATTATCAAGAAGGCTTACTTTATACATGTCAGATTCTAGTTGTATTGCACAACATTCAAAAGAACATTCCTGTCCACATTCACATTTTAGAGAAATATTAATTGGCAATACAAGTATACTCCACAATGAAAATAAAAAACAAGTGCTTTATATAAAAAATAATGAAATTAACACTAAATAAAATTAATTCTGAACATAGCAAGAATGTTTTAAAATGTCTTTAAAAGCAATGTTTTGGGATGCTCAAATTGTAAAAAAAATTAAAAAAAAATCTTTTTTTTTTTTTTAAATTTGCAGGTTGAGCATTTAAAAACATTAATAATAAAAAATATAGATTATATCCCTTATATTATTAACATTAGTTTTTAAATTTACTATAATACTACATCTACAAAAAAATTCACAATTATCAATTACATTAATTTTTTGTCTTAGCAATTCTCCCCTGAAGATGATCTTAGATGAGATAGAACGTACTTCAGAAAATAAAAGAAATAACCAAAACTATGGCGTCTGCCGTAATCATTTTTGTAACAGCACTAAGAAATGAAGTGAATTTGAGACGATAAAAATAAATAAACATATGTCTAGATTATTCAACCAAACATGCTAGACTGGAGATATACTTCCTTTATATGTCAACAACTGGTCATGTAAGTTTTTTAAAGACATATCTTCTTTCTTCAACTCAGGATGTTGGAGACTATGACTCTTCACAACTTCCTAACCTTAGCTGCTTTTAGCAATGTTTCTTTTTATCACTCTTTGTCCTGCTACCCATTTACATACTTTTTAAGTAGGTCATTCATTTGTTGTTCTGTGTCTCTTACCTTCTTGAAAATATAGTTTTTTAATCATTTCACCCCAATCAAGGCAGTAAAGTCACTAAAACACAATGGTTTACCAAGTGTGAGAGGATGAGAATAAAGACATTCAGAGAGGACAATAAAAGAACAAGAATTAAGAAGGATGACATCTAGCTATTTCAACTGTGAAATCTTGCTGCCAATCTAGTACTATGCTTAAATTCATAAATTCTTAGTGCCATAGGGGAAGTTCATCAGAACAATTACCATGAAAGTATTTATAGAAAAGGCATATGTTATAACGGTGGGTAAGTGACTGAGGGAAGGACCAATGACATTGCAGATTTTTCTATTATATTTTATCAAGAATCTCTAAATTAAATACATAGCAGAAGCACCAGAGTAGATGTGGCAGCAATATTCAGTGCATGGACAAATGATAGATTTATAAATGAGTAAGATATATTAGTCAACAGCTGTCAATGTAAGTTTTATAAAGTTGTATAAGTATGCCCACAGCAGTGAAAGTGCTAATTATGAAACCATTATATACACTGATGGAACCATAGGTTAGTGCCAACCATTAATAGATCCAAGGATAGCAAATTGTGACTAAAAAGTCATCATTCTTTTGAGCAGGATAATGAATATATGGGAATATATATAGGTATATCGGAAGATTTTGTAAGTTTAAACAAAATTTTAATAACACCGTATAAAGAAAAGTTTCAATAAAATTTCTTTCGATTTTAAGTTCTTGAAACTTTGGAAATATGGCAGTTGCCACGACTATAAATAGTTCTTTAAATGTTGCAATCCTTCAAGCATTTCCTAACAAGTTAAAAGATTTCTCAACTAGCTTATATTTTTTAAATTTTGAAGTTCTCAAATTAAAAAGACAATTAGTACATTCATTGATCTGCTTCAGATTTCTAATTGCTGAACTTAACACATATTCATTTTTCTTTTCGTTGTAGTTATAATCACAATTAATTATTTATAATCACAATTAACCATATTCACTGGATAATGATATACTTAATGAGATTATCACCCAAGCAGATTAATGTAAACATTAACAACTTAAATTACTTCTCACAATCTATGGTGTGAATGACTAAACACAAAAAAGAGCCTTTTGTTAAAGGGTTGATTCTTTAACAGTGGAAATATACACCCTTGTAGAAAGTATATCTACATCTGTATGTTTGTATATATGAATATGTATAGCTGTTTAAAATCTATACAAAGAACTTGTTTGGTGACTGCAAAATTCTGTAATACCCAAAGAACATCTTTGCTTCTCAGTATGACAGTAGACAGTTTGATCACAGGTAGACTGATTTTTCAAGACAGGCAAACCCATTCACCTTGGAAGATTGGGCTTCACCTATCATTTGACCCTGTGCAAAATCTAAGTTAATCTTAATAAATGCACACACACACACACATATAGTTTTAAGATATATATATATATATATATATATATATATATATATATATATATATATATATATAATGGGGAAAAGTGCTCAATATCAAGAATAGTGTATGTACATATAAAAGTGGGCAATGAGGTCAACACCATGAGGCAACAGTCTGTTTCATGCTTGAACGCAATCTTCAGGCTGAGGATTGCATAAAAGCATGACAGATTTTTGCTGCTCAGTTAACTTCAGTCTCCACGTGTTTGTATGTATGTATATGTGTACAATTATATATATATATATATATATATATATATATATATATTTGTGTATTTAGGCAGCAATCCTTCTTTCATGCACATTTCATTGAAAACAGACAAGCTGTTTTTATTTAGTTTTTTTATACAATTTCTCATGCAATCTAATTTTTTTTCTTTTCAGATGATAAATTATATAAAAACTGTCCGAATGTTCTTTTTGAACATGGACATAATATCTTGACCTTGTTTTGCAAAATGAAAACATTTTATAAAACATACATACAACGAACTATTTCTTATTTTAACAGTTAAAATATAATCCTTGAAAATGGCTAAATGTATAGCCAAAAGCGCTTGGATAAAAAGAACATTCGAACAGTTTTTATATAATTTATCATCCAAAAAGAAAAAAAATTATTAGATCGCATGAGAAATTGTATAAAAAAAACTAAATTAAAGCACCTTGTCTGTCGTTTTCAATTATATATATATAAAATAGACAATTGGAAAATAGCACTTAGCCCTTGCCGATGTGTTTTGTCATTTCGCTTTATCAAGGCAAATGATTATAAACAAAAGCGAAATGTTGTAGTTACATGAAGTTCAAAAATTTTAAGCCTCTTTTTTTATTTATATATATATATATATATATAGTTTATGAAAAACTTGGTAATCTGTATGGGTAAACCTAAGGAGGATAAAATCCAGAGAGCTCAATGTATTTGCTCTGGATCCTTAAAGTGGTCTGTTTTTATTTAAAATATAATATATATATATATATATATATATATATATATATATATATAAGAGAGAGATATCATTCCTCACTCTTCAGAGTTCAATCAATCATAAGACCAAATTAAATGCTATGATTGAATTTATTACAAAGGTTTTAGTTGAAAATATTACTACCTTGATATTGTACAATCAATTTTCATACAATTTAGTAAACCCAAATTGTATTGTTAGGAAAAGTGTCCGTCTTTTTGTGATGACTTTGAGTTGGTACAATTAGCAGAAGATTTGCTAGGTAGATATCACAAAAGGTGTTATTTTTATTTTTTTTATTTTTTTTCTTCCAATTCATAGCTTGTTACTCTATGCTGAAATCCATTCATGAAGATGTTCTGCCTTCTATCATGTTAATTCGATGGATGGCAAAGGATGTTTATAAACATGGATCACAATTTCAAACTGGATGCTCTTTGTGCTGCAGTTTCTGCATCCTGGGCACCCTCCCAAGCACCCTCATACAGAAGTTAATAATTAGTATTTTCAAAGTAATTCACAAAAATGGAGGATATACTGAGAATTAAATGTCATTGTGACTTATTTATTCTGTATTTGCTATTTTTATTTACATGGTCTTTATGACCAACCAAAAAATCCTTTTTTCACTGTTTAAATTAATCAATTAAAAGCTTAAAATGTTCACTTGTTTGTTGAGAACTACATTTTCTAAATAAATGTAAATGTTTCACAAATATATTTTGATAAAAGTAACAGTATTTTATATTGTTTTTAACCTTTTTGTATCTGGTCTTAAGATTTTGACCAGGGCTGTACATAAACCATACATGGTGCAAAGGACAAATTATCAGCTAAATTGCAAAAAAATGACAATAACACTGACATCTCATTTTAACAGATACACAAAAATATCTTGAAATACTAAAGCATAAATTTATTCAATAAATTAGCCATTGGCTTTAACCACAGCCTCCAGCAACTTCAGAATCTCCTACAACTCTTCTGGATAGTCTCCTTGTTGAAGTTGGTGAAGGTTTCCATAATCCTTACCTTCAGTTCATCTTTGGTAATACAAAGAGTTTTGGTGGTCTTTCGTTCAACTGCACCCCACACACAATAATCAAGGGGTTGCAGTCTGGGGGAGTTAGGTGACCAGATTTGGGGGGGGGGCACATAAATTGTCTGACAGTCATGACTGGGATCTCCTGCTTGTGTGGCATGATACAGTCCTGTTGTCAGACATAGTTTCTTCCAGCAGCCTCCCTCTTGACCCAGAGCAGCACTACCTCCTGAAGGGACTTGATTTAGGTCTCCATGTTGCATCTGAGGCTCTCACCAATAAATTCAGTTATTTCCTTATCCGAACAATTTTTTTCTCTTTCTTTTCCCCCCCTTTCTCTTTCTCCCTCCCCCCTTTCTCTTTCTTTTTCCCCCCTTTCTCTTTCTTTTCCCCCTTTCTCTTTCTTTTCCCCCTTTCTCTTTCTTTTCCCCCTTTCTCTTTCTTTTCCCCCTTTCTCTTTCTTTTCCCCCTTTCTCTTTCTTTTCCCCCTTTCTCTTTCTTTTCCCCTTTCTCTTTCTTTTCCCCCTTTCTCTTTCTTTTTCCCCCCTTTCTCTTTCCTTTTCCCCCCTTTTTCTTTTCCCCCCCTTTCTCTTTCTTTTTCCCCCCTTTCTCTTTCCCTTTCTTTTTGCCCTTCCCTTTCTTTTTGCCTTTCTTCTTGTCAGAATCTCTCTTGCTTAAAAGTCTACTCTTTGTCAGTCCATTGGAAATTTTGCTGACATGATCACTGGCAATGTTGAGCCTGCTCAATACGTAGATGGGTGGCCACTTTCTGGAAACTTGTATGTGCAGGTGGTGTAATAGATAATGACTCAGAATTGCTAACTAGAGAACAGAGTTCCAATTCCAGTTGGGTTCATTATATTCACTCACACACAAATACCCTTGGGAAAGGCATAAATCCACTTTTTTCCACCCACCCCAAGCTATGGGTTAATTAGTAAAACTTGTATTGTTAAATCATTACCTCCAAAAAAAAAAAATTCTCACAACCTAAAAATATTTTCTGACTTTAAATAACCTGCAAAAGGTTGATAAGCCATATAAAAAAAAACATGTTTTAATGGTAATTGTTCTGATGAGCTTTCTACTTTGGTACCGTGACATCACAAATTTAAGTGCTGTACTAGATTGGTAGTTAGGTATCATAATTTCACTGTTAAAATTACTAGTGCTAATGGGTCTATGCTAATAGTTTGTTTTTCTGTACTTTTTGCTTTTGGAACTCTCTTTCGGCTTTCTGCTTTCCAATCAGCTATGATCTTCAAAAACTTAAATGCAACAACAATAGTCATCTTCTGTCTCTTTGAATCCTATCCTTTTAATGTCATGTTACTTTCACTCTCAGTAACCCCTTGCATCTTAGTGGCTTTTACTCTCTTGCTTCGGTTGAAATGATTAAAAATATATATTTTCTTTTAAAAAGGTTATTTCATTTGTGCAGGCCGTAGATGAAACCAAATACTGTTTAAAATAAATGGGGCATCTTCTCGCATACTTGTATCCACTAAAAATAACGATGAAAGTAACATATTGCCTGCATTTAATAATTGTTAAATCTAAAGCTTGTCTGTTCTCAGGTGTATATCTGTCTTAAAAAATTATGACTTGTAACTTTATTAAGACTCAGCAAGGTTATATATATTGACATTTGTAGCTTTTTATGTGTGTCATTAGTCTAAATATTAAAGTTAATTCTCTTGTACCACATTTGTGCATGCATGCATGCGTTTCATAAATATAAATAATAATTACACATACACAGACACACACATATATATAAAAGAAAGAGGTTGTAGTGGTTCCAACGAGAGAAAAGTATGTATATTAAAGAGAAGAGAGGTGCCGCAAACGTTTTTGGTTGTAATGTGGATTTATTTAGAAAAAAAATATTATGCTTTGTTTTCCATAATTTTACTACACGTGTTTCTGGTCTCGCGACTGTCTACAGGTAAAAGCGGAGATTTCCACATATTATTAAAAATAATTAATTTTTTCCTTGTGTTTTTCAATGTTAAATATTCTCGATATGAGACATTCTCTGTTTTATAATTACACATACAGATACATATATATAATTGCACATACATAAATATATACATACACACACACACACACACACGAGTATTCATATATATGCATACACACATGTGTATATATGCCTATATACACACAGACATGCACACATGTGTGTGTGTGTGTGTGTGTATATATATATATATATATATATATAAATGAATTAGATGTATAGGTATTATGTTAAACTGCAGTGATATTTTTGGGTGGTTGCATTGGATTAGATCCACATGGTTGTGTTTACGTATCTGTGTGCGTGTGTATTATGAGGAGGGTATTAGGTGAGATGTAATACTAATTAGTTGTTTATAGTTGTCTCAGCTGATCATTGGGTGTGTGTGTTTGTGTGCATATACAATAAACCAATCTGCTATCTGGCCAGGTCCATTCTCGGTCCAAACCTCTTAAGTACCCCCCCCCCCCCCCAACACAGACGCAAACACACACTTTTGTATTTATCCTCTTTACAACAATGAATCTCTCTACGCTCAGCCATCAACACTTACAAATGTGAGTAGTTGGATATTTTGTGTCATGTCATTCCTTTTTGTTTTCTCTCTCTCTCTCTCTCTTCTTCTGTGTCTCTCTCTCTCTTCTTCTGTGTCTCTCTCTCTCTTCTTCTGTGTCTCTCTCTCTCTCTTCTTCTGTGTCTCTCTCTCTCTCTTCTTCTGTGTCTCTCTCTCTCTCTTCTTCTGTGTCTCTCTCTCTCTCTCTTCTTCTGTGTCTCTCTCTCTCTCTTCTTCTGTGTCTCTCTCTCTCTCTTCTTCTGTGTCTCTCTCTCTCACTTCTTCTGTGTCTCTCTCTCACTTCTTCTGTGTGTCTCTCTCACTTCTTCTGTGTGTCTCTCTCACTTCTTCTGTGTGTCTCTCTCACTTCTTCTGTGTGTCTCTCTCACTTCTTCTGTGTGTCTCTCTCACTTCTTCTGTGTGTCTCTCTCACTTCTTCTGTGTGTCTCTCTCACTTCTTCTGTGTGTCTCTCTCACTTCTTCTGTGTGTCTCTCTCACTTCTTCTGTGTGTCTCTCTCACTTCTTCTGTGTGTCTCTCTCACTTCTTCTGTGTGTCTCTCTCACTTCTTCTGTGTGTCTCTCTCACTTCTTCTGTGTGTCTCTCTCACTTCTTCTGTGTGTCTCTCTCACTTCTTCTGTGTGTCTCTCTCACTTCTTCTGTGTGTCTCTCTCACTTCTTCTGTGTGTCTCTCTCACTTCTTCTGTGTGTCTCTCTCACTTCTTCTGTGTGTCTCTCTTTTTCTTTATTTTTGTCCTTTTTAATTTTTCTTTTTTTCTGTTTTGTTTCTGCCTCTTTAGCCACAGTTTTTTTTTTTTTTTTTTTTTTCATCTGTGACACTTTCTTGAAACTTCTCTTCATTTCTCTCCTCAACTTTCTTTCCATCTAAGTCCCTTCACCATCTCCTCTCGCAATCTCTTTCTTTTTATGGCTTTCACTCTTTCTTCCATTTCTATCTCAAACTTTTTTCTTTCTTTTTTTTTTTTTTTTTTTTTCCTTTCCCTTTTTCCATCCCATATTTATAAACGAAGGATATAATGCATTTTATAAATACTAGATTAACCAACTGTAAAAACTATCAACAGTTGTAAATTCAGTTTTTAATTTTCATAGATTTCTTTAGAGTAGTGAGAAAATACAGCATTCCTTTCAGTTCTTGGTCCTCTCTTCTGCCACTTGAACCTTATCACTAAACACAACATTGTTCTCTGAAGATTCTGAAGATACCGCACTTTATATCTGCTGAGAATTGGTCATGTGTGCTTTATCCATTTTGTATAAACCTTTTGTATATCTTTAAAGATTGAACAATGAACATCATCATCACAGCCTTCTGTCTTCGTTCACTTTATCAATAGTCACCACTTACCGTTCTAAAAATTCCAATTAAATTAGTTGTAGCCCCCCACCCCCTTTTCAATGAGAGGAACAATTTAACAAGATTTCTAAAGGTTCCATTCATTGATGCTTCTGTTATTATTACCATTCTGTCTTGTTGGAATCATCAGAAATTTTCTGATTACCAAAGTTAAATAACATTGGCCTTGGTTTATTTATTGGTGGGAATATGAGATACAATAAAGAAAAACTACAACTCTTCTTGAATACCTCAAAACCAGACAAATGTAACTGAGTTTTAGTACAAATTTAGACAAATGGTATTTTTCTTCAATACCTTAATTACAGAGAAAAACCATTATTTTTTAAAAATACATTTAAAAGTATTTCTTCATAAACAGAGAGTATGGTATAATATTCCTTTTTATTTCCTACATCACTATATTTTACAAGGCTTATGAGCACATTATGTTAAAACACCAGTTCCCATACAAACACTGAAGTTAAGCAATATCGAGCCTAGTCAGTACCTAGATGGAGTGACTGCTTAGGAATACCAGATGCTGTAAGCTTGGATGTGCAGGTAGTGTAATAGATAATGACTCAGAATTGTTAATTGGAGAGCCAAGATTCAATTCTTGTTGGGTTCATTTTACAATCTAAAAATTTTTCTAACTTTAAATAACCTACAAACTGTTGATAAGCCATAGAAAACAAATCAATATATCTTGGATTTATTTTAACATTTTGTTATGTATAAATCTCATTGATTTGTTCAGATATTTATTTTATTCATAAATATTTATTTTTTAATTTTATTAACTGTTAAATTTTCAAAGCACTTTTCAAGTTAACCACAGTGATTAAAAGTAGCATGGTTGCCATGGTATCAATTTTTTCCTTAATTTTTCAGTTCTGATAATGTTCTGAATGAAGGAAATGTTGGCAACAGAATGAAAGAAAAATTACACACTAAACTTGTTTTCATATAGTCCATGTTAAAATTTTAAATGTTTATTAATAAGATAAGAATAGTAAGTATTTTTTGTTTTGTTTTTTGTTTTGTTTTGTTTTGTGTTTTTTTTTCTAATTGTGAGTATGTGTAACGGAAAGTTTTAAAATAGAAAAATAATTAAATGCGTTATTCAATTTGTTGCTTGAAGGGGTGGTGGGCAACTTGTCCACCTCTGTCGCAACTTTGTATTAAGAACATTTAGGTATATAGATTAGTGTGTGTGTGTGTGTGTGTATAATCACAAATAGTGCTCATTGTAATATAGCAGAGCTATTAAGTATATATTAATATATATACCTTACTGGTAACACAACTCTGAGTTTTACATAATTATGTAACACTCAGTCTCTACCTAGCAACTGAAGATTGTGTTGTTGGGATTTTTTTTCCTTCCTTTTTTTAAAAATCGCCTGAGGATGCCATAAGGTTGAAACCAAGGTAGCAGATTTAACTGACCTCTTGATTCTTAAAGTTAAAAGCTCTGTTATTTTTATTTTTACACATGTATTTAGCACTTTTTAATACCACTGTTTCCTTGTCTGATTAAATGCTCACCATCAACCTTATATATATATATATATATATACACACACAAATTCCTTCAGTCATCAATAATCATATCATGGTCATATTTATTTACGCATGGTAAAGTCACAGAGGATTTCAAGATGTAAATTTTAACGTTATATTTAGAATTTGACATTGCAAAAAACTCATAATTAAATAAAAATTCCTGTTTCAGAGTTTATAGATTAGAAATACAATTGATATTTACTTGATATTGATTATTAGAAATTTGTTACATAAATAATTGCTTTATTTTATGTAAAGAAACAGGAGTTTTAAAATTTCTCTGTGATAAATTTTGGGTTGATTTAAAATTATTTCTGCAGAAATTTAAATCTGTTTCTTCAAAATTATATTTTTCTTTCAAGTAATTTTTGGTTTCAAAAATAAACTTTCATACCAAAGTTGACTGGTTCTATTCCTAATCTGTGTAAATGTGCATAAAGATATTGTCAGCCTAAAATCTTACTTGCATCATCAGAGTCTGAAGTGTTTACAATAGAAGCATTTTATCTAACAAAGCACATTTCCACTTAGGTCACAGTAGCCTAAACAACAGATTTTTTTTTTTTTTTTAAAGCTTCTCAAATATATTTTTAAGTCTTTACAAGTTTTACTGAAACAAATAAATAAATTACTAAATCTTCAGTAATAAACTGTATTATAGTAATAACAATTATTAGTAATAGTAGTTTCAGCAGTTTGGAAGATTTTTAAAAAGTCTATTAAAATACAAGGAGTTTGAATTAGAAATTTAAACAAAAATGTAGCACATGAAGACATCAATAATTCTGGTTATGGTTGGGACTCTGGATTTGATTGGAAAAGGTTCTGATAGTATTATGGGGTCCACCCCTTTTTGATATAAGTGGACTCGACCTGTTGCCGTTAAATACCCTCAGTCAGTCAGAATATAGGAGAAGATGAACGGAGTGGAAAGTACATAGACATTGTGATTGAGTTGGAGGTAGAAGTCACAGTTACAAGCACACTCGACTCTAAGGAAGTTTACTTCGAGACTGTATATAGTGATCTTTGATTAATACTAACCAGCGTTCCTGGATTTACTAACATCATTACTTTTGGTATTTTGTGTAAATACATTTAATTTCTTATCTTAAATACTTGTGTTTGTTGGAGACCGATTTTTCATCTTGGAATCCACAACAGATAGGCTGCCAGGAATCCCTTCAATGAGTCTGTCTTAAAGAAATACAAAAAAATGTTCTCACAAGCACAACTCACACCTTATGAGGGGATTTATATGTGTAAAATGTGTATGCATTTGTAGGTTGTTGCTATTGTTGTTTTGCACAAATGTGCAATAGAAAATGTCCATATGCAATTTCTGACCTTAGGTCTTTGGTTTGGACCTGGGAGGCAATGAGTATACAACAGAAATCAAAGAAATTATAATAAATAATAAAATAATCCTTATTCAAAGATGAACGTTAGAAATGTAAATGAGTTTATCATAGAAAATATCTTTTATTTCACAGTTTTCTAAAAAAATATTTGTTCTAATTTGGGTAGAATTTTACCTAAGAACATCCCTCTCTCCAAATTTATAGACAAATCCTACAGATGCATGCTGGGATTTCTTCCTAACTGATAACCGGTCTCATCTGCCATATTTTTGTTTGAATTCAGAACACTATAATCACTTGACTGTATCCCTTTTGCGTATGAACACAGTTCTTTGTAAACAGGAACTATTTCACTTTTTACAGTTGCTTTGCCTGGTTTTGATTTGCATAAATATTGTTTAGTATTATTTTGCCCTGTTCTTTTTCTTATTGAGAATTTTATCAATTACACTTAACCATAGCCAATTACTCTACAGTATTCTAAAGTCAGTTCTTTTTTAGATAATCAGATAAGAGATTATCCTATATCAAAGAAGAAGTATTAATGAAAAAAAAAATAAAAATCAATTAAACCATTATATTTTATCCAACTGCTGAAATAGTTTATGATGACTTGTTCTTTAAGAGGAAAATATGCAGCATTTAAAAACAGAGTACAGATCATTACTAATTATGCGTTAATCATTACACAGTAATCATTACTGACTTGGTAAAAGAAATCATTAAAAAGACACTCTAGATGGCAATAAAAAGATAATTTGTGCATGGCCTATTTGTTACATATTCAAATTTGAATATAAGAAAGGATATTTATTTAATAAATGTTAAAATATCCAGTAATTTAGCCTGAAAGATTAAAATAAAGCATTCGCAAATTTGATGGCAGAGCAATTGTGAGTTCAGTCCCTGGGCCGCCATCTTCTATGTGACAATCATGGTTCTTCACAATTTCCTGTTCTTTGTAGCTCTTAATTAATTTAGTCTTTTTATTACCTCTTCTAAACCCCATTCGACCATCCATTTACTCATGCTCACTAGGTAAGATACACATTGCTTTCTTTTTTCTTTCAATGTGTCCTGTGAGTATCAGATTTTCTAATCCCTCTTTCCACATATGTACTCTAGAAATTTCAACTGTCTTTTCCTGGTGTTAATTATAAGTGTCTTTTTTTGTTTCCATTTTTCACTAAAACTTTGCCATTGCTTGCATGTTGAGTCCATGATATTCTCAACATCCTCCTGTTGAATCACATTTATGTTGCTTCAAGTCTCTTCATCTCTGATGAGATTGTCCCGCATTCACCACCATATAGGAATACTGATAATGGCTTTATACTAGCTTTTAATAAAATGTTTCTCAAAACATATGACATCAACTGAATTTACTATTTGATACAGGTATTTAGATACCTGTATCAATAGTTCTGGGTATGATGATAAACTACATCCAACAACAAGGCCTCTGATTGGGAGATTGGAGGTTTTGTGGAGCATGAAACCACCACTTAATTGCTCTTGTTCTCAGATCCACCTTGACCTTGCATGATAGCACCTGTTAGAGTCCCATCAATGAGAAAATAGTCAACCCCTCCCCAAACAAAAGAAAAACACTATGAAAGTATAAAAATACCTTTTTGTAGTAAAAATACCAGCAATACATTTTTATATAAAAAAATTACAATACACACATACTAGCAAATTGTAGCAACTTCACACAAATCCATTTAAAATGCTACCAAACGACCAACATAGAAGGAATTTCATGATATTAAGCCATATAATATCCCACAATCTCTTAAAACAAACAGTATGCAAAAATATCACTTCCACAAAACACACACATCCCTGTCTGTAATAATCAAGTCCACACAAAAGTGTATATGCATAAAACTAAGAACCTATCATGTCTTCAGTTATGAAAGCAGAATAACATATATTGTATTGGAAACGAAATGCATATGGAGCAACAAATTGCTACTGATAATATTACCCGTCCCTATCAGTCAAAGAGACAACATTTAGTATACTGTCCCTGCCATGCCATAATAGAGACGAATGTGAACTCTGAATGTCTGGTTATGAAGAAAATGTTTACCAGCTTCCCCATGAGATAGCCGGGACAGTGTCAACAATGCAAATGATTGCTTTTTTTAAGCTCTATAAAAGCAAGCACGTTTCTGCAAAGAGGCTGACTGTGGCAGTATGCCATGTTGATGACCACACAACAGGATTGCTGTGTGCTACTAAAGATTTTTGTTTGTGTCACCCAGCGTTGTTTCAAATTTGTTCATCCTTGTTTGTGTTTCCGGTGTCTCAGCTACATTTGTCTTGTACGTGTGGTGCTCCCATATGGAAGTATTGTCTGTGCTCTGTTTGATTCCGGTGCTGCTGCATTTTCCATCCATCTTTGTTGGCAGATACCCAGCCAATGAGAAAATTTCTTCAATCAGATACTTGGTGGTCTGTGTAACCTTCAGAACAGAGCCGGTGCAAACCCTGGAAGATCTGCATTATGAAGACAGTGTCTACCAGCTTTCCCATGAGATAGTTGGGATGGTGTTAGCTATGCAAAGGGTTCTTTTGCTAGTCAACTGCTAAAGTTTTAGATTCCATAAAAGCAGGTTGATTTTCTGGGAAGAGGCAGTCTTGACCATACAACAAGATTGACGTGTGTTATGAAAGATTTCAGTTCATGTTACCCAGTGTTGTTTCAAATTCATTCATCCTTGTTTGTATTTCAGCTGCATTTGTACCGTACATGTGGTGTTCACATGTGGAATTATTGTCCATTTCCTGCTTGTTGTGATCCAGTGTTTGATTCTGGTTCTGCTGAGTTTTCCATCCCTCTTTGTTGGTAGATACCCAATCAATAAGAAGAAACTCTCTTCACATATTTTTATTACTCCCAAGCTTGTTAAATTTTGGTATTAAATAACTCAAAGAGTTGATTTGCCATTAAACAAACATATTGACAAATCAACCTGTATGAAATCAAGTTTAAGGTCTTCAGTATCAAGTAAGAGAATGTCAAGACTTACGTCCAACATTTTTATAAAATAAAATCTGCATTGTTATCTTTTTACCACACTCCAAAGCAATCCATATTGATCTTAAGAAATCAAAAACTTATGGAAATCTATAAGATTTAAATTTATTAATAATGTAGAATTATTTTTTGTGTATTTATTTTTTTTTCTCTTTTTTTTTTTCTTTTCTAGAAAGAACATCCAGACCAACCAATTAAAGGCAGCAAAAATCTTAGTCACCTGATAAGAAAAGCCGACAAAGAGAACTCAACGGCACTTGCCCAAATACGAAGTTTACAGCAGAAGGTTTCTGAACAGTACAAAACTATTGCAGCTCTCCGACAAGCATGTTCCGTAAGTCTTTTACTATTACCATTATCTTCATCTCCTTACGGTCATATCACAAAACACTGGTGATCGCTGGTTAAGCACCTAGATGGGTGACTGCTTGGAAATACCAGGTGATGTAATGTATAATGGCTCGAAATTGAACATTAAAGAGCTTAGGTCCAATTCCAGTCAGGTTTCTTATATTCCCTTATGTGCAAATACCCTTGGGGGAAAGAAATGAATCCACCTCTTCTCCCCCCAGCTATAAGTTAATTAATAGGACTTGTATCAGTAAATCATTATTATCTCCATAAAATTCTTATTATTTAAAAGTATTTTCTGCCTTTAAATAACTTGCAACATGTTGATCAACCATAAAAAAAAAGAAATTGGTCACTGAATATAAATCCTTATCTTCAGTTCTCAGTTTGATCATTGTGAAAAAGTTTTTAAAAATTGTCTTCACATTCTGATTACATTCTGCAAACTTGTCTGCTGTGACAAGCAGTGTTTAGTTGGGTGTGTTCAAAGAGCTTTTACAGCTGTGTCCTTCAATCTGGAATAACTAAATTTGGCAAGTCAACTTATTAAATGTATAGTAATTATATACTAAAATTACAATAGTTTAAGAAAGTGAAAAACAAAATGTACAAGGTGCATTCAAAAAATTTTGAATGCACCTCATACATATACAGGTCAATACATACAAAGGCTTTCTCATACACATAACATTGTACAGATGGTAAATACCATTCTGTGATATATTTTTTACACACACGCATATCTATCTATATAGATATATATATATATATATATATATATATCTATATATAGATAGATAGATAAATTGTCATCTAAATCACACAAAAATATCTTGAAGTACTAAAGAGTAAATTTACTCAATAAAATAGCCATTGGTTTCAACCACAGCTTCCAGAAAACCATTCCAAAATGTTATGTTAGGCTACAGCTTCTAGAAGTAAAGATGAAAAAATGTGATATAGTGGCACACTGACATTTGTATTCATTTTATATATATATATATATATATATATATATATATATAATATATATATACACACACACAGATATATATATATATATATATATATATATATATATATATATTTTGCTATAATCTAACGTTCCTTGTTAATTTTTGTTCTCGTTTGTTTTTTTTATGTGGAGGTAGGTAGGTATGTATGTATATGTGTGCACACACACGTGTGTGTGTGTATATATATATATATATATATATATATATATAATGTCTTAAGATGTGCTATATTTATGGGATAAAGTGCTCAATATCAGAGATAGAGCGTGTGTAAATATAAAAGTGAACATAGAAGTCAACACTTAGCGGCGACAGTCTGTTTTATGCTAGATGCAATCGTCAGGCCTCGAATTGCATCTAGTATGAAACAGACTGCTGCCTCTAAGTGTTGACTTCTATGTTCATTTATATAATTAAAAACTCCACTAAAATTAAGGTAGACCGTATTAGGAAAATGATTCATAGGGTATTTAAGGATTTAGGTCTTAGGACAATAGTCACTACTAATGTTAAACAAGTAGATTTTCTAGACATCACCCTAAACCTTGCTAGCAACTCTTTCCAACCATATATGAAGGTTAATTCCAACCCGATATACGTTCATCCAAATTCCAACCATCCCCCTTCAGTTATCAAACATATACCCTCTTCCATTGGATTTAGAATTAGCACTAACTCTTCTAACAAAGATGTTTTTAATAAACATAGTGACTTTTACAATTCTGCACTCAAAAATAGTATATATATATATATATATATATATATATATATATGGAGAGAGAGCAGCCTGATGATTGCGTCTAGCATGAAGCAGCCTGTCTCCTCTGAGTGTTGACTTCAATGTTTACTTTTATATTTACATAGGCTCTCTCTCTCTGATATTGAGCACTTTATCCCATAAATATAACACACCTTTTATTAGGGGGTAACTGAGTGTTAGAGAATATGAGAACAAAATATTAAGGAGAGAGAACAATAAAAGAACAGGAATTAAGAGACCAGATGATAACGATTGACATTGCATTTAAGTTTTTGAAGTTCTAAGTTGACTTCTTTTTTTTTCCTCAAGAAAGGCAATGAATCTACTAAGATGCATGGGCATAACTGAGTGTTAGAGAATATGAGAAAAAAGAAAAAACTAACAGAGAATCAGGCCAACCCTATCAAGAGATCCAGAGTTGATTGTGTGTGGTGCAATAAGCAGCAGGAGATATGTATGCTTCCACAATTTGCTGTTGAGAGAGGACATTCTACTTAGAGTAGGTGGCACTGACAAAATTTGGATATGAACAATATTGCGCAGGTCTTAGCCAATAGTTAACCTGTGACTGAAAGTGTTATATAACACCAACTTTTTCTCTATTGGATCGAAGTGCTCTTGACATGCAGACCATCAGAGTTGGAGTTCACTTATCCTTTGCTTAGAAAACCAAACAAGACGAACACAAAAACCTTCATTAAATAGAGAAGACAGAAGATAACGATTGACATTGCATTTAGATTTTTGAAGATCAAAGTTGACTGGGAAGCAAGAAGCTGGAAGAGAGTTCCACAAGCGAGAAGTGCAACAGAAGAAATTATTAGCATAGAAACTAATACCATTACAAGTTTTTCAATTTTTTATCATTTCACACCAAGCAAGGCAGCAAATCTCTTAAGATGCAGGGGGTTACTGAGTGTGAAAGAATATGTGAAAAAAAAATACATCATTAAGGAACAAGAACATTAAAAGAAGAGGAATTAAGAAGACAGAAGATAATGGTTGACATTGTATTTACATTTTTGAAGATCAAAATTGACTGGAAAGCAAGAAGCTAAAAGAGAGTTCCACACGTGAGAAGTGTGAGAGAGGAAACTATTAGCATAGAACTTAGTTATATCTAGCCATTTTGTCTGTAAAATGATGAAACCTTGCCACCAATCTAGTACTGCGCTTAAATTCATAAAGTCTAGATACCATAGCGGAATGTCTACCCAAGCAATTACCATGAAAATATTTATAGAAGAGGCACAGGCACTGTGTTAGACTATATATATATATATATATATATATATATATTTTAATCATTTAACCCCAAGCAAGGCAGTAGACACATTATGACACAAGGGGTTACTGAGTGTTAGAAAATATGAGAAAAACAACCATTAAGAAGAGAAGACAACTAAAGAATGAGAATTCAGAAGATGACAATTGACATTGCATTTAAATTTTTGAAAAGATGTACAACAGAAGAATCTATTAGCATAGAATTTATGATTATATCTAGCCATTTCAACTGTAAAATGATGGAATCTTGCTGCCAATCTGGTACTGCACTTGAATTCATAAAGTCTACGTACCATAGAGGAAGCAATATTTATTTTGAAAAATGCAAAAATATGGCACAAGGCCAAGGGGGGGGGGGGTAGCAGAAGGCTTGTCTTCAATCTGTCTTATCTTAAACATAGCTAGCTACAATTACTGGCCCAAACATAACACATTATTCCTTACACCAAAACAACACATTCATACTTACCATTCTTACTACAGTCACCATAATACCTCAAAGTCTCTATGTAGTCCTAAGTAGTTCCCGTATGTACAATTTGTCTGCAGGTCGGATGGAGGCGAGGATGGAAATATTATGTCGGTGCAAAAATAATGTCGTTTTCTCACATATGTTGCTATGTGAGAAAACGACATTATTTTTGCACCAACCTAATAACATTTAAAAATTAAGCACCAATGAATATTTACAATGAATGCAATTTATATACAAGAAACTAAACAAAATGATGTTAATAATCCCCACCCCAATCCTTAATTGGGGCAGAAAAATCAGTTAACTAGACAAAAGTTCATCAGAACATTTACCACGAAAGTATTTTTAGAAAAAAATAAAAGTAATCTGTGTTACAATGGTGGGAGAGTAACAGAAGTTGATGTCGGTTTGTATTTCGTTCCCTCCCTTTACATATATACAATTCCACACAAAATATGTAGCATATGATTCTATTCCATTTTGTAATTCAGTTACCCACTGTTTGTCTGATATATAGATATATCATATTCTACTGTGATTGTATGTTCTAATTTACTAATTCTCACAAGATTTCTATTTTGATGGATGAAGCGGCTAAGTCTCACTTTGAGGGGTATAAAACTACTTAACTAGATTTGTCTTTTGGGAGTCAAAGCAAAACAGAATTCTATTTTGGAGAGGGGGGGTATCAAAGGAAAGAACCCTACTCTTGTGGGAATGCTCAGAAAACGTTAAATTTTCAAAAGGCAATGGTTCTCTCTCTCTCTCTCTCTCTCTCTCTTCAAAGAAACAAGCAAGAACAACCAGCATACAATGAAAGTAATGGGATGAGGATTTAGTCCGAGAGAAATACGGATCAATGAAAAATATGACCTACGATTCGTCCGTGCATTAAATGCTGCAACCGAATATGGTCTGCTGCTTCTGTAATATATTTACAGATTCTTGATAAAGTACAGGGTGTGTCAGAAATAACTCCCACATAATGACAAGAAATTAGTGGCAGTGATGTCTTCATCTTGCTAATGGCAAGACATTTTGTGAGAGGTATTTCTGTACAAAGTAGAACCTGCAATGTTATTGGTCCTAAAGTGGTATCTCGACTTCCCTGTGCCTTTTCTGTAAATATTTTCACGGTAATTGTTTTGATGAGATTTCCTCTTGGTAATAAAAACTTTAAAGATTTAAGCATTCTACTAGATTAGTGGCAGTCTCATCATTTTACAGTTAAAATCTTTAGATATAACTGGAAATCCTATACTAACAGTTCCTTTTATCACACTTCTTGCTTGTGGAATGCTCTTTCGGTTTCTTGCTTTTGAGTCAATTTTGATCTTCAAAAATTTAAATGCAATGTTAATCTTTATCTTCTGTCTTAATTCTCTCTTTCATAAAGTTTTTTCTTTTTCTCATATTCTTTCACACTCAATGACCCCCTTGCATCTTAGTGACTTTATTGCCTTGGTTGAGGTGAAAAGATTAAAAAAAAAAAAAAATCCCACCAATTATATAAGATCTTATATACTATGTAAAATACTGCAAAATAACTTGAATTTAACAAAACATTTCAAAAGGAAGCAATATCTCTCTTTAATAATGTTTTATTTTATCATATTCTCTCTAATGTAGTAACCCCCTTATATCTTAATAGCTTTATTGCCTTGCTTGGATGGAAAAAAAAAAAAAAAAAAAAAAATCATGTCAAAACCTCTTTGATTTCCTTTCATATTTATTGAAATATAGCATCTTAACTTTTATCACTTAAGGGTATTAACCTTTTTTCTTTTCTTTTTTAAATAAACTTATTTGATTTATTCATTTTTCAAGATATAAGTAACATTTACTGATGTGTCCCAAAGGATGAAGTTAAGCTTTCTGTTGTCTTAGATTCTTTACGAAAAAACCATTCCATTTTCTCAGAGCCCCAAGTTGAGATGGGAAGGTATTTGTCCTTGAGATTGTCTGAATCATCAGAGAAAACTGAAACGTTTTCAACTTAACCACCAAGTTGATGTTTTGTACAATGCACAGTAGCACAAGTGGTGGTGATGTTGGTTGGCAAGCAGTGAACATAGGATGATGCAGGCTAGAGAGTATACAGACTCTAAAGGAGGATGGGTAAAACATGCTTTGGGAGGGTGGATGGGTGGGTTAGGGTTACTTGCAGAAATGGAATGAGAATGGTTGCCTTTCTTTTTGAAAGAGTCAGAGAGAAGGAGGATTCAGACTGACAAACAGACACCCAGATAGAGACACCGGTAGGCTCTCTTGGCAACAGATAAAGATGATTGCCAAATTTGCTTCGCTGAAAATAAATACCCAAGCATTTATCAAATAGCCCAAAACAAGTTTATATCTATAAGAGAAGTGCTGAAAAGTTCAATTATTATCAGCCTGTAATATTATGCCAATATTCATTAAATCAAAGGTTTACTTATATATATATATATATATATATATATATATATATATATTAATTTTAAAATGGAGGATCATAGTTTAATATCAGTTACTAAATGTAATTGATTAAAATCAAATAAAATAAACCTTAGGCGTCTTTTGTCCGACACTGCGTCAGAAGTAAATAAATCGTCAAAAATTAAATTAGTGGAAAAAAAAAAAATGATCTCTCAAAATGAGATCTGCAAAGAGCCAGATGTTGTGTTTTGATCACAGCTTCTAGAATATTCAGATGGTATTTTGTAGCCTCTTGTCCTCTTATGAGTTAACAATATATATTTTATATATTCTTATATATCAAGAACAATATTGGGGGGAAAAATGCATGACAAAGTGGGAAAAAGTTTTCTTGCGATGTGTTTCATCCTTGAGGACTTCATCGAATTAAATTTATGTTGGTTTCACTGCACATGTGCACAAATGAGGGATGCTGGGAATTTTAAATTTAAACTTCTATTATCAGTGTGAGATATCTACTAACAAAAGCGATGAAAAGAAAAAGAATCTAAATGAACTTGGCATCCCTTGTTCATGTGCATATGTAGTCACACCAACATGGCAAATTTAGACTGAAGTCCTATAGAACAAAATATGTCGCAAGGAAACTTTTTTCACTTTGTTATACATATAAGAAAAAGAAGTTGAAAATACAAATGGAGTTTTTAAGAATATTTATTTACAGTAACTTTACAGATTTTAGTTCTATAATTTTCAAAAGTTACACTGAGAGATGTGTGACTATACCATGATATGCTTCCCATCTAACTGAAGTTTAAGAATTCTTTCTGTTTTATGCAAAAAAGAAAAGTGTCTCAGAATGCTATCTCTTTAGACATCAATCTCATTGGTTGATTATGATCACGTGATCAGGCAGAGTAATTTTTGTGACAAAAATTGATAATCATAAAATTTTGTTGTTTAGCTGTGTGTGTATATATATATATATATATATATATATATATATATATATATATATATATATATATATATATATAGTGGGTGGGTGGTTGTTTGAAAAATATGACCCAAATGTAAAAATTGTTTTGGCATCCCATCTTGGTAAGGTCAACAAATTCTCTTGTGTGTATTTGAGATTTTACATATGCAGATATATATATATATATATATATATATATATATATATATATATATATATATATATATATATATATAATGAAAAACAAACCACTTTAAGGTATCATTACGATAATTTATTTCACCTAAATCCTTTTTTAAGGATTCAGGATCATCAGGTAAAACTTCCAACAACGAATTGAGAGGAAAAATGGGATTAGAAATTGGTGGGTAGTGTAATTTTTGTAATTTAATAGAGGGGGTTGAGAGTGGTAGTTAAACAGACAATATAAAGTATAGGGAGGGGTTAATTTTATATCTCTCTTAAGTATGTTTTATATTGGAGTAGGAGGAGTGACAGAACCTTGACCTCTTTAGATGGTTAATAAAACGGAAATGAATTGTAGAAAATGTATACAAGTGAGTCTTATGGTAAAAAGAGAGATGGGGGGGGAGAGATGGAGTTGTTATAATTTTGTTTTAACAAAATTATGTAAAAGATAGTTTACAATGTTAGATAGAAAATTCGATGTCTGAAAAAAATTTTGTTATTAACTTAAATCTTTAATTTTTTTAAGTAAATAGTTTCAGGACTAAATATAACTATTATTGTAATAAACATATTTATCTCGGACATAAAGAAAATTTAAAATTTTAATAGTTTATTCACCCGACTAATTGTATTTCCACAATATAAAAATATATATATATATATATATATATATATATATATATATATGCCTGTGTACACCCACACGCACAAAAACTAGCCGCTGCAGAGGGCTCTTAATTGGGCCTTCATCACACTAGGTAGGGAGGAGTAGATATGATAGGCAACAATAAACTACAGAACTCAAAATTGATTGCTTCATTTAAGTATTGTATTAATATTTAACTTACCTTTTAAAAGTTCAACGATAATTCTTTTGCTGACACTTAATTTAAAGACAATTTGATGTATGTAGGTCCTTACTTTCGATACAAACAATTATTTTTATTTTATGCGTGACTTTCGCTGGATTTTGCAATTAATTTTGATTATTCCCAAATTTATAAAAATTATCATACCAAAAAGATTTGTAACAAAAAATCACCAAAAACAATTGCAGTAATGAAAACTTGGAAATCCAAAATTTCAGGATTGTGGGTCCAAATCAGGCCTAGAATGTTCTTAATTTGCTCACAGTCTGCCTGATTCCAAAGTTGTATGATATGTTGGGCTACGCCCTCTTGGAGTAAATTTGAAAAAATGTGACACTGACATTTGCATATATATATATATATATATATATATATATATATATATAGGTAGATGATTAACATGAATAAAATTTGTCACTTTGTCAATTGAAGCTATATTCAGCACTTCGACTCTAGAATTTTGTAGCTGAACTTTTGTAATTGTTCAGCCCACTCGTCAGGAGGTTTCAGCAACTGACTGCTGTTTTTCTCATTTTTCATTATTTTTAGACTGTTTGATGTAATCTATATGCTATTTGGGATGCTCTCATCATCCTCATTTTATATATATATATATATATATATATATATATATATATATATATATATATATATATATATATGTAAAAGTGAGTTTGAAAGCAAATTTCAGTTAGTGTTCAAAGTATTTGTTTCTACCAATCCACATTTTTTTTGTTTTTGGTACCCAACCTATCTTGAGGCTAATCACAATGGATGTTCTTCCTACCTATCATGTTATTTGTGTAATTTACTGTGGAGTAATGGATAGCAGCTCAGATTGAAGAATCGGAGAGCCGAGTTCAAATTCTAGTTGAATCCATTACATTCACTTACGTGCCAATACCCTTGGGAAAGGTATGAATCCTCTTCTTCTCCCCACCAGCTATGGGTAAATAGCAGGACAGACCAGATTCTGTAGCCTTGGATGGCAACTGGTCTACTCCAGAAAGAAATGGCAACCTACTGCAGGAAAAAATCTGTCTCGTCAGTCATGTATCAAAAGATGCATGATCACCTAAGCATGTGTCACGCATGGCACATAACTGAATGAATTTACAAATTCAGGTGTCAGTGCTATAGAGGCAGGATCAGGGTCAAAGGTTGGAGGCGAAGATCAATCAACTCATACCAATCAATATTCACAAGGGAACGGTGGATAATTTACATAGTTACGTTAATGTGTCAAGTTCAGCAATAGCTGAACATTTAATTAAAACTAGCAGTACAGTTAATTTTATAGTTCACAAATGTCCTCAGTATTGAGTAAGGCTAATACCGAGTGTCACCTAAGGCAAGCAGTTCTCATTTTTTTTTTTTTTTTTCCTTCTACCCATGGACCACTTTTATTAATTTTTTTTTAGTGGACCTGCGTAACAGTTCGATGAAAAAAACAAGTTTATTTTATTTTTTTACTAATAGATAAGTTTAGGAATCTTTATATAATTCCATAAGTGGTAAGGATAATCCAAATAGGTCTTTTTAATATAAAATATTAAAAGGATAGATCCATGAAGAGAGCTCAATGTATTGAAATACAGAGCAATATGAATAGGAAATTCAATATAAATAGGAATTTTCTGGATGATTTAAGCCATTTTATAACTCTGGTCTGATGAGGCAGTTGTCTGTCTGAAATAAATTATTACCAAACTTTTTAATGACGTATTGAGATTTTTCTTTGATATATAATCCTTCCTTTATATATCCTCAGTTTTTATTTAACTTTTGCAATCAACTCATTCAGCAGAGTCAAAGGGACACTAACTTACATCACTTGATCTCATTTGCGCTAGTTTTAGAGTTGTTTATCTATTTTTAGTATTTCAATACAGCATAGATTATTGGAGAAATTCCATTTCTCAGTTGTAACAACCATTCCGAAGTGAAATTACTGTATGGACCACTAAAATATTACTGTGGACCCCAAGTTTGAGAAATTTTTTGTGTGTGTGTGTGTGTGTGTGTGTGTGTGTGTGTGACGACCCCCCCCCCCTGCATTTGAATTCAGAGTTGTTCTCCTAGACTGCTTGCCAACCAAGGCTAGAGAATCCAATCTGCTATGCTATGCTGAGGAAGAAAGTTGAAGTTCTACCTTTCCAAAACCAAATGCAATGGCCTTGGCTGAAATTTTAACTTGGTATTCCAATCCACCTTTCCATGCTGATGCCTGCTATACTATAGACAAATCTAGATTAAATAATTAGATTACTGAATCTGTATTATAAACATAACTTTTATTTCTTGTAGAAAGTGCTTAAAATAGATAGGTAATGGTTTTATATCAATGTTCTGTTTAGACACTAAGCTGTAATGCACTGTTGAACATTTGCATATGCAAACTACAGAGAGAACAGGAATTTATATTGTCATTGGATTCTGGTTATCTTTGTCTATTATGCCTTATAGAAAATGGCTAAGTATTTGGCTAGGGATCAATGGTTCATAGTTTGGCTCCTGTGTTTAATTCTGTGTTTTTTGCTTAATCATCTTCCTGTTGTCATTTCACTGTCATCCTTTATATGGGACAATTTTGTTACAACAAACCGATCTAATTCATGTTGCAAGTGGCAAACGTCCTCTTTAAGCACATTCAGTAAAACGGTGTTAAATTTTACAAGAAATAGTTCTGAAAATGTAATAATTGCTGTTGGATGATTAGAAACATCGCCAAAGTGACAGCCAATGTATATATTTAAAGAAATTTCAAAACCTATAACTCAATTCTTTATGGTGCTGGTCAGCCTCTCTCCAAAGCTGAGGAATATTTTTGCACTAACAGAACTAGGGATTGAATTCATGATTTCTAGGTTTGCCATTAGTTTTATTCACTGATGTACGATACTGAAGTAATGTTTTGTGGACTTTAAGGCTATTGCTTATGCTTTTCTAAAATACAGTATTCATATCTTACTGATTATATGATTGGGCATAGAATTTACACTAAGTCAGTCAAATGTTTTTGTTTTTTTTTTTTTTACTTCAGTCTTGTCCTGTGTTTATTATTTTGGCATTCTGAATTGAGAGTTACCAAAAGTGATAGTCTCTGGCCTTTTTTTCAGATGTCTATCGTTTGATAAAATGTTGATACAAACAACAAAAATAAAGACACTAGTCTGAAAGTAATGTAAGTTTCTCATTACAAAATTTGGAACAAAAAAGTTTGGAAAAAGTTACTGATAAAAACTCCTATCTCATAGGTTAATATACATATGTAAAATTAGAGCTATTATTTCTAACTGGTGTACCAGTACCATCAAAATTGACAGCAATAAGGAATGTATTATAAGTAATATGTATTAAATTGTAAGTAATTTTCATTTAATCCAAGTATAATTTTGTACACTATTTACATTATTTGGACTATTGTCCTCATCTATGCCACCATATTTATTACGTTTTGGTTGTTGTATGCTCCAGCCTTCTTCAGGTGGTTGGAATGTCGAACTAAACCCTTTATTTCGCTCAATGGGGTAGAATCTTGTTTCATGTTTTTTTGTTTTGTTTTTTTAATGGATGTTAGTTATCTCCTGTTAATTCCCCTCTCCAAGTTCTCCACTACCTTAACCGGGTATTGAACTCACACTGAACTCTTTTGGGTCTGTCACTGGATCTAACCAACACCTTTATCCACTGTGCCACGTGTCCTTGTAATAAATATGGCGACAAAGATGAGGACAATAGTCCGAATAATGTAAATAGTGTACATAATACCTCATCTCAGAAATATAGACAGATACAATTTTGTAATTTAAAATAGTTTGTTGTTAATGTTAATAATTAAACAGTGCACAATTTATAAACTTCTCATGAAAAATATTCGTATTTTATCCCCTTAACTGTTACATATTAACAACAAAAGATTTTTTTTTACTGCAAACATTTCCAATTTACAATATTTTTTGTGTAAACTTTGGAAGGTCTGAGTAATCCTTGACATTCCGAAGATTCAATCTGTAAGTTCAGAGTCTAGGAAAGGGAGGAGATTGTTACACACACACACACACACACACACACACACACACACACAAAAAAAAAAAAGTTAGAATTTAGTTCTTACTGTAAACTGTGTTACTGTTGTTTGGTCTCTTGTTTGGTTGTTTGACAGCACAGTAGCTTTTTGTGTGTGGACATGAATGGTGTCTTGTCTTCTGTACGTCTTGTCAAAATTTAGTTGTTACACACACACACACACAAAATAAATTATATAGATGCCTAAGGGTGGGGGTTGTTCTCAACGAGGGGGGAATTCTTCCCTCCAAGGGGAAATTTCAGGTTTTCAGGGGTGGAAGGGAAAAATTTTTTACTTTTATTTTTCTTTTTTTTTTATTTACAGAATTTTATTTATAGAATTTTATTTATTGATTAATGATCACCTGTTATTTTGTAGAACTTTTTTCCTTATTGAAGTATGTTTCAGTTTATTTAATAATTATGAATTAAAACAAATTACTGTACATGTATTAGTTTAGAAAACCATCAACATTTTTCTATTGCTAATAAATTTGTAAAACTCCTCTCTCAAGATAATTCCTGTATATGTACTAATATGAAAAAGAATGAAGATTTTCAATAATATATGCTTATTATTGAGAATGCACTTCACTTTTGAGCCAGACAATCTTGGAAAGGGGGGATGATATTCTGACATATGATGAAAATGGTGAATTTGAAAAAAAGAATTTACAGTTATGGTTGTTTGTGTGTGTAGTAAATATAAATATATAGGTGTGTTTGGCTGAATGGTAGAACATTTGCTTTCCAACCAGGAAACGTGGGTTTTAATGTCACCATGGGTGATTTATCAAGAAACTGACTTCTTGATGTTAGTGGTCTGTGGATGTGATCCCAACATGCAGACCTTTGTAAAGTGCCAGAAAGCCACACTATGAGTTGACTCCAGCCTTGTGTGAAAAATTGGATAAATAGGATTGTTTGGTAGCTGTCAAAGGTTGTGCTTTCACATTCACAAGCCATCGTGACTGAGGGTTTGAGTGTACTGGTGTTGTTCAAACTTCTAAATATGACAGATTATAGAAATTGTAACTAATATATTCTCAGAGAAGTTGCAGTATAAACCACAGGTGGGCTCTGTAGGTGTTCAAAAAAAAATTTGGCTAAGCAGGTATTTTGTAACTGGGATTGGCTAGTCGCCCAAGCAGATGGGTGTGCTCTGAAAACAAGAAAAGGCTCTGTGTGCATGTACAGATGTGTGTGTGTGTGTGTGTGTGTGTGTGTGCATGCATGCGCGTGTACAGAGATGTGTGTGTGCGCGTGTACAGATGTGTGTGTGTGTGTGTGTGTGTACAGATGTGTGCGTGCGTGTACAGATGTGTGTGTGTGTGCACGTGTATGATTTTGTGTGTTTATGCATGTATGGTTGTGTGTCTGTGTGTGTACACACGTTTCTGAGTATTTATTGTATGTTTTTATATATATATATATATATATATATATATATATATATATATATATATATATATAAATAAAATATGCGTGTGCTGTATGTGCCTGTGTATCAAATATATAATATATTTTTTAAAAAATAGACATTTCTAATAGCTAAACACATAGCAGGATATACCTACTTGGGTTTTGGAAAGCACAAAGAGGATATTTTAAATTTTTAAATTAGTTAAGTTTCCTCTATATATATTTATAGAAATACTGAAATGTTCTGGCATGTTGCCTCCAACAAAATGACTTTATATAAACAGGTAACTTTGTACTTTTTCATAAGATATTTTACACTTCACCTTCAAAAATCTGATTTGGCTCTCTTGCAGGTAAATAAATGTGCCTAAATCATCGCAAAAGTCAGTTTGTGAGATTCTGACTGTCCATTCTGTTATTTCTCACACTATAACTTACAAGTGAACAAGATAGATTCGTTTTCAGTCCAAATATGCACAAAGATGGTGGGCGTTAAGTAGGTGGATTGGTGAGAAGCCATTTGTTTTTGTTGTTTTGTTTTTAATGCTTCCCTGCCTACGTCTGTGCCTTTCACTTTGAGACCAGATTCATCAGTTGCTGCGCAGTTAACCTGTGAAACCATCTTAGGCAAGAGATCACCTTCTGAAGTTAACACTCATCAGCTTCCTAACTCCATTCTCCCTCACAACATGCACCAAGGAGCCTTTCAAGCTACAATTAAGAATTGTTGTTCTCTTATTTATCAGACACGCACATATATATATATATATATATATATATATATATATATATATATATACACACACACACACACACACACACACTGATAGATGAGAATAGAACAAAGAGGAATATTTCCCATGTTCTTGTGTGTATGTGTCTCTTTCTCTCTCTCACACACATATATATATATATATATATATATATATACATACATACATACATACATACACTGACAGTTGAGAAAATAGTATAAAGCTGTTGTTTGTGGGTTTCTCTATTTATCCATCATATATATATATATATATATATATATATATATATATATATATATATATATTGGCAGCAATTACTCTTTTATTCAAGTTTCATTTTTGTTTTCAGCTAAAATAAAAATATGTAGATACTGTTTTTATTTTAGCTGAAAATTTTATATATATATATATATATAAACTTTGGGCAGATGTGTAAAGCTAGTAGAAATTAATGGGGTCATAAGCATGTCAGGTCGAGCAAGTTTTTCCTGCAAAGGGGGACACAGGTTTGAATCCTGCCAAAGAGAACACATTTTTCTTTAATAAGATTTCTCAAATATTCGAGCTGGCCAATGGATAATAAATGTGCTGTTTAAAAATAAAAACAGGGTGTGTACTTAAAGATGGGCATCCACTAAAAATAACATTTGAGTGATAAACATCAGTTGGATGAATAAATAAAAAAATCCATTACTTCTTTAAATATATATTTTTCATGGAATACCTAGTTACCTCCCCTTAAACAGTGTCTGTCAACCAAGCCATGACACAGTGTTCTTGACTCCACATATAAAAATGGTAATCTTCAGATGACCACAACAATTTTTGTCCTTCACAACCATGAACACTAAATACTTACTCTATATTTAACAATACCCTGATGATGACATTATGCTGTGTCAAAAGTACTCAGAATAAACACAATATGAGCGAACATGGTGTTTTCCTCTCATCTTTTAACAACCACATGAAAAAGCTTATTTGCATATATGAAAGGACCCTATTGAATATAAGTAGACAGAATATCTAAATTATTTAATAAAACTTTTCTTTTTTATATATATATATATATATATATATATATATATATATATATATACTTAAAAAATTAGGAGATCAGTTGTTTCTGCTACCTTGGTTTCAACCTTATGGTAGTATCAGTGGATTTTTATCAATTGACCTTCTGATGCCTTACTTAAAAAAAAAAAAAAAATAAAAAAAAATAACAAACACGATATTATTTTTCAAAAAAATATATGCACCCTCCCCTAATTTATTTCTTAAATGTTATTTTTAATGGTTGTCCATATTTGGGTAGATGCTCTGCTTTTATTTATTTTCATCTACCAGCCTGAATATTCTAGAAATCTTGTTAGAAAAGTCTATGCCTTCTGGCAGGATTCAAACTTGTATTCTCTAGAGGAGACTGTTATTAGATTTGATGTGCATTGACGTCTCAGCCATGAAGAGCCTCCTGGTCAAACAAATCCTGAATAGTGCTTTTGAACACAAATTTTTTTCCATTCTCGAAATATACATATCTCTTCTCCTAACATGAAAAATCTATTTTTAAATATATGTTGATTGCTAACTTGTGTCCGAGTATGGCCATCACTAAATCTCTTTTTGGAGAATATCTACTGATGTGCTGAACAAATGTGGGTCTTTAGCCCAGCAAGGGAGCTATACAGTGGTCGGATTCAAAGATTTCAAGAACAGGTTCTCTCAACAACAGGTCTCAGTACCAACAGGTTCCCTCTTTTTTCCATAGTCTATACTTTACTATATAGATATAATTTAGGAATAAAGCAAATTTATTCAAAAATAGCAAAATTAATCCTCATTACATTGCACATTATCATTTTGAAAGGAAAATAATTAAAAGTAATGTTTTAAAATCTTTTATTCATGATTTTTCTTTTTAAAAATTTCCTAATAACCAGTTGATTGTCATCATAGTCTTCAACTTTTTTTGCCTTACTCTCTTGTCATCAACACTGATTTTTTTTTCCTAAGCCATGTTTTTAATGAAAGGGGTGGCATCCTCTAAATCTAAAGGAAGACCAATAAGATTAATTGTCATCAAGTTTCCTGCATTTTCTACTGTACGGCGGCTTCTGTTATCTGAGTAGATAATATCCATTCTTGAAAAACTTCTTTCTGCCGCAGAAGAACTGATAGCAATCATATTGATAATAGTTTTCACTATTTCAACAGTTCAAATTTATATTAAACCATTATTCAATCACCTGAATTTACATCCCCAACCGATTATGTCAATACAATGTGTAGACAATCTAAAATTAGCAGTTTGTTTGTTCAGTTTGCTGCGAGCAATGAGTTTGTTGAGCTCATAAAATTCTAAGAACAGGCTTGCGCAAACCAGCTGAATCCCACCACTGGAGCTACATACTCTGACACATAAGAGGTGTGTGTGTGTACACACACACACATACATAAAACCAAGTATAGGATTGGTGTATACAGAATAAATTCCAATAGCACCAAAAATACTATTCTTAAAAGAGTGCTCAATACAAAGTAGAACAACTATAATTTATTTGAATGTTCAACACCATGACTTGATAAGACACCAGTATGTTGAAACAAAATGGCTATTTTTGTAGTGATTTTATAAGATATTATTTATGTTATAATTTTCAAATAAATTTTATACATATTCAGTCGGGTTTCGATCATAGCTAGAGACAACCAGATGTCTAGCCACACTGATTCACTGTGATACAGTGAAACAGTCTGTCTGTGGATGACACATATATATATATATGGTGTTCCAAAAGTCGCATTACCATTGATAACCTTGTAAATTTTATTTTTATATAGAATTATGTTTCTTTATGTGACAATATATTATTAAGAAATTTTATTGATTGAATTATGGAATACTATGTCATGCAAATTTTCCCTGGTTGCTATTTCACAAGTCTGTTTTCTGCCAATTGCTGCATGACTTTTGGAACACCCTGTGTGTGTATATATATATATATATATATATATATATATATATATATATATATATAATCGTGGTTTATGGACATATCACATTGAAACAATGGTTCTCGTCTGATTACTGGTGTTAAGTAGCATTGAGCTTGGTCAATACATGGATGGGTGACCACTTGGGAATAACAAGTACTGTAAGCTTGAATGTTCAGTGGGTGTAATGGGTAATTTTGGAAATCCAAGAGCTGTCGTTCTCCAACCATGTATGGATGACAAGTAAAAGTGCAGTTTTTTTTTCTTATTTGTCCTTTTTAAGTACACAGACATTTTCTTCCTCATGCACTCAGCTTGTGAGTCAAGTTCTGATTTTAGTGCATAAATTGAATTGAAGGTAATGTCTAATCCCAGCTCTCCTTTTTATTGATTAAATAACCTTTGACAAGAAAGCCTATTCATTCTCGTATCCAGTTCTTCTCCACTTACTCTTTTTTTTGTTTCCTCTTTTCTTATAAAAGCCCGAGAGTAAGTATGGCCAAACGCAGCCCTTTCCTGTTCATAATAATGTATGAATATACCCTGTTCGTGTGTGACAGGTTTAATCTTAACTTTTGTTCATATAGCTAGAAGCCAGATTGAAGTCAAAAATTGACATATCTCAGATTTAAATTTTATTTCATAATTCTATAAAGCAAAAACATTTTTCATTATGTTATTAGGTTGGTGCAAAAATAATGTCCGTTTTTGTCGTTAAAAATACGTCAAAAGCCAACATTATTTTTGCACCAACCTAATAAAAACATCTACTCCATTATTAATAATATATTATAACTCTGCATCATGGGACAAGCCATTAAGCTCTGTTTGTTCCACTAGAAGATTTATTGTGATAGTCAGGAATGTTATTAATTTATTTATCTCCGAATGCACTTATAATATTGAAAGCCACAATAGGAAAGAGAAAATTAGTTGTTATTAAATGTTGATTAAGATTTCATTAAAAGCCAAATACTTAATATAGAACTGCTTCAGATAACATCTTTCAATTTTCAATGAGGATATATGGGTGTGTGCTTATATACATACATACAGGGTGTGGCAAAAGTAACTCACTTTTTTTTTTCTTTTTTCTTTTTTTGCGGGGGGGGGGGGGGGGCTCAAATTGAATTCTGGCCAAGAGTTAGAAATCAGAATTATATTTACTTTCAACAAGATGATGCCAAGCCACCCCACTATAACTTACATGTTTTTGGAATGTGTTTTTTTACAGTGCGATTCACTATGTACAAGGTCTGTGAGTCACTCGAGGTAGAGTATGAGGCACAGTTTATGCGGGTATGTGGAGAAGATAAAGCTTAATTGTAGTGATCAGGAAAACATCCTCTTTGGACCTAACACCATCAGACATTTTCTTCTGAAAGACCTTGTTTACAGGCTCAAACTGAAAACAATCCCTGAATAAAAAAAAAATGTAATTTCTGGTAAATTTACTGTATAAATGTGTCGATGGTTTGTGGAAGTATTGATAGGATTCAGCATTGTATTGAACATGAAGGTGAGCATTTTGAACATGTTAAATAGTTGAATTATTTGTCTGTTAATCTATTTTTGTTCATTAAGAGTTAATAAATAAAAACAACATTACTTTTGCCACACACACCCAAAAGTGAACATTGTAGTCAAAATTCAGAGGCGACAGACTGTTTCATTCTAAACGCAATCATCAGGGCACATGTGTGCGATTAATTTATTTTATTTGTAAATTAATCCAAATAAATAAAGTCAATAATAAACAAATTAACAAACCACTCCTGCCAATATAACTGTTAGAATAAACTGCATCAATCAATCCAGAAAACTGCAAAATCTGCTTGGAGGAAAAAACGGCTATCATTACCTTCCCAGACCAAAACAATCTCGAAATTTTTACTATGTTACTTAAAAATCAAAAACTGAAAAGAATAAATAAAAATAAATATAAGAAAAAACAAGTAAAATATATTAATCCAAATAAATAACCAAATTAACAAACCCTTTCCACCAAAATAACTGTTAGAATAGACTACCCACGATGTACCACTGGCCCGTATATATAGTCAAGAAAAAACACAATGCATGTGGCTTAATGATTGCATTTAACATGAAACAATGTCGCCTCTGAGTGTTTACTTCATTTTTCAGTTTAATATTTACATATGCTCTATGTCTGCTGTATCCCATAAATATAGCATATCTTAAAACTAATATATATATATATATATATATATATATATATATATATATATATATATATATATATATATATATATATATATGTGCATTGAGTGCTGGTAGTAATAAAACAGTGCCCAATGTATAATAACATAGCTAAAGGATGAGGAACAAACCAGAATCTATCTTGCATATTTATGTCTGCCATTGTCAATGCTTAGCGTATTGCTGCCACATATGGTCCAGTACCCCTGCTATTTACATTGAGCTCCTTGATAAAGTCCAAAGAAAAAAATCAGCAATTTTAACAGTACTGATCTGGCGTGTCAGCTTCAGTCACTTTTTCACTGCCATAAAGTTGCCTCCCTGTGCCTTTTCTATAAATACTTTCATGGTAATTGTTCAAATAAACTCTTCCCTATGTTGCCTAAACTTTTTGAATTTAAGCACTGTACTAGACTGGTGTCGAGATCCCATCAATTTACAGTTAAGCTGGCTAAGATGTAGCCATAAGCTTAATGCTAATAGTGATTTTTCTGTTCCTAATTCTTCCACATCCAGTATCCACTTGTGTCTTAGTGACTTTACTGACTTGCTTGGGGATAAGAGGCACTGTGGAGTAATGGATAGCAGCTCAGATTGAGGAATTGGAGAGCCAAGTTCAAATTCCACTCAAATCCATTACATTCACTTACGTGCTAATACCCTTGGGAAAGGTATGAATCCTCTTCTTTCGCCAATAGCTATGAGTAAATAGCAGGACAGGCTGGGTTCTAAAGCCTTGGATGGCAACTGGTCTAGGAGAAGACAACTCTGAATTCAAAACCTGCGGAGGGACCTTGTGGCACACGGTGCACCAGGTCTGTATTTGGCTCTTCAAAAGGCGTGCTTGGTTCTGCACAAAACCTTCACCACTAAAATTAAATCATATATGCAGATTGTCTGGCTGTCAGTTCCTAGGAACTGAGGTGCCTGACCCTCACATGTCATTAAAAAAAAACAGTCCGTGGTAGATGCAGGTCAACAGCCCACATCGATCAACAACAGGAGAGTCCACAGGAGAAGTAATTCTGTTAAGAATGGTGAAACATTAACCTATTTCAGCTTTCTTAACAGAATTCTTTCCCAAACACACGTACAGAGCAGTATCAAAAATCAAAAGGAAATGGTTGAATCTGTCAATACAGGACTAAAAACAATATCTTCACATGTGACAGTAAATGACATAATTTCAGTTAACAGTATGAGAATAGTGTTCTCTAATTTCTTCCAGTTGCTAAGGACATTTTGTTTTGTTATTTTTAGCTACTTCGTTTAATAAATTAATTTCGTTTTGCCTTGAGAAAGTCCACATCAGACGAAATGCGTTGGCAACTATTACAGTTTTCCTATTGTCTTTTACATTTATAAATTAGATCTATATATAAGATCAAAGAAAGTTTCTAAAGAAGTAATGGAATTAATTATCTTATTAAAGAAATATCCTGCTGAAGGAGGAATTTTTTTTTTTTTTTTTTTTTTTTTTTACAGTAAGGTTCACCCAGTATAAGACCCAGGGGCCACTCAAGGCAAAAGGTAACAATAAGGGGTATTTTATATGGATAGGGAGAGAAGATAATGGTTGACTCTAGACTTGAACATGTTAAGATTGCAGTGATCAAGGAAACATACACTTGAGTCTGTTCCTTAGGGCAGTGGTTCGCAGGAAGAAGCTGTTTGAGTGGAAGTTACTTCTTGCTGATGGAATACAGAGGGAATGTGGGTGGCTTGCTATTATATAAGTTAAGATTTCTCAAATTAACAGGCTGGTAGACTGAAATAAATATACTGTTTAAAAAATAAATGAGCATCTACTCAAGTAAGGGTATCCACTAATAATAATCTTTAATATATATATATATATATATATATATATATGAAAAGATTATTATTAGTGTATACCCTTTATTTATATATATATATATATATATATATATATATATATATATATATATATATATATATGGCTTGTTAATTTTAACACCTCCAGAAAGAAACTGCTCTATATCAATCATCTGAGAGACCCCTTTTTTCCTTCCATTAGCTTAGCTGATGCTAACCTCCAGGAGAGTGTCTCATTGCAACTTCTCAAGCTAATATTTTCCACTGATATGAAGTGGAGAGATTATATTGAATCAGTTGCTAGGTCTGCTGCTAGAAAAGTTGGTTCACTGTGACGTGTTACACAATTTTTCTTACAAGAATCTATCTTGCATATTTATAAGTCTACCATTCATCCATGCTTTGAATATTGCTGTCACATCTGGTTTAGTGTTCCTGCTATATATTTAGAGATTTTAATAAAATCCAAAGAAGGATCTGCAATGTTAATGGTTCTGACTTGACTCCTCAGCTTCAATTACTTTCCCACTGCCATAACAGCTTTCCTGTACCTTTTCTATAAATACTTTAAGGTAATTTTGATCAAATTTCCTCCATGGTATCAAGACTTTATGAATTTAAGTGTACTACTAAATTGGCAACAAGTTCTCATCATTTTACAGTTGAAATGGTTAGATGTTACTCTAAGGTCTATGGTAACAGTTTCTTTTCTCTGACAATTCACTTTTACTTTCCAGTGAACTTTGATCTTAAAAAATTTAAATGCAATGTCAATTGTTATCTACTTTCTTCTTGATTCTTCTTCTTTTATTCTTCTCACTCTTTAATGTTTTTTTTTCGTTTTTACCACTCAGTAACTCCCTTTTGTTGTAGTGACTTCATTGCCTTTCTTGGGTAAAATGCTATATATATATATATATATATATATATATATATATATATATATATATATATATATATATACACACACACACACAATTATTAGTTTGGACATGTCAATCAGTAGATACGTGTATCCTTTGTAAAGGCAAATAAGAGGCATCCGGTCTTTGTAATTTGTTGTTAGGAAAGAAAAGGTATTATTATTGAACAAGAAAGCAAAGCAAACACATAGCAAACAGATTTTTATTGATTGTATGAACATAAAATAAAATATACAAAATAAAAAATGCAACAGCAGTGACATTTTTTTTTTTTTTTTTTATGAGTAAATTATGCTTTCTCTTTTCTGCAAAATGGAAAGAAAAAATAAAATTGTCTTGTAGTACAATAATATATTCTGAATGATTTCGGTGAGGCAGAAGAAATTAGGCTTTTTAAGAAGTCTTACAATGATCAGACCAAGGGAAATAATTTCCGACTGAGTTATCTCCCCTGATTCGTCATTTTACCAAGTATTTTGGATCATGAAAACTTTTGTAATCATTAAAATGTGAAATATGAAATAAAGTTTTTTAATTGCTTCTAATAAGGAAATTATCGATCTCTGCATATATTTATCAGATTAAAATTGAAATACGATTAACATTGAATAAATAGTTCCAATAATTTTATACCTTTATTTTTGCAATAAATCAGATTAATAAATAAATAAAAATCCATCACTTCTTTAGGAATTGCTTTGTTTACGTTAGGATACGAAACTGAACAGATATAAATATTTTGAGAGTCAGAGAGATTTACGTTTATAAGGCGCTATTCAACTCGATCGTCAATGCACTTAGTGGACAAGATGGTCTAAAGCATGTCAGATATAACAACAATTTCCCTTTCCAAGGTAGACACATATTCAAATCCTATCAGTGCATATCTTTCTTTAGTAAAATTTCTCTAATATTCAGGCCAGTAGACAAATATAAATATACCGTTTAATAAATAAACAGTGTCTACTCAAATATAGATATCTACTAAAAATAATGTTTAAGTAAAAAAGAAAAAAAATTAACTATCATATAATAAATACATTTTGAATAATTCCTTTTTTGTCATGGACTGTAAACATTCCTTGAAAAACCAGTGAAAACATCTTAGTATTAGAAATTACTATGGTATCTTTTGAATGAATATCTTTTAGTTTCTTTACAATTCCAAAGATTCATAAAAGTTCATTATGTCTCATGGTTATGATGCTAAAACAGCTTAATATAAATTGACATATGCCTTTTTTAATCTGCTCTCTATAAGAATGGTATAAACAGTGTTCTAATAAAAAGGCTTTTTGTGAAGATAGGCCCCAATTTTTATTTAAATGTCTTATGTATTTTTATTCTGATTTTTATTTTATCGTTAATGTTTGTTTTTTTTGTTGTTTTTTTTTTTAATTTTTTGATTTTATTTTACAAAAATGTATTTACTTCCTTTTAGTGTCACAGTGACAATATACTAACTTGGCCAGAAAGTCCTAATTCACTTAGGAAGTGGAAATAAAACAACAAATCTGGCAGAATTTCCAAGGTGTACTGCATTTCAATCTTGTTCCGCATGGTCACGCCATCAACACTAAACTCTATTGCCAGCAGCTAAATCACATGTACAACAAACCAAAGAAGGAATATCCTGCTGTGGTCTCTCGAGGTCGGGTTTAGTTTCAACAAGACAATGCAATATTAGTATTTACATTATTCGGACTATTGTCCTCATCTTTGTCGCCATATTTATCACAACGTTTTGGCCGTTGTACACTCCGGCCTTCTTCAGGTGGTTGGAATTTCGAACTGAACCCTTTATTTCGATCACTGGGGTAGACTGTTCTAGTTCCACGTGCCATGTTTGATGGATATCAGTTATCAGTTATCTCTTGCTAATTTTCCCTCTGAAAGTTCTCTACTGCCTTAACCGGGTATTGAACTCAGACTCTTTTGGGTCTGTCACTGGATCTAACCAACGCCTTTATCCACTGTGCCATGTGTCCTTGAGAAATGTAGACAAAGACAATGCAAGGCCACACATTGCTAAGTTAACAAAGAAGTTCAGACAGATGGATGGTGTTGAGATTTTTCCACATCCACCATTCAGTCCCGATGCTACTCCGAGTGACTATGAGCTATTCAGCTCAGTAGCACACTTTCTCCGCAACCAATGATTCAACACTTTTGATGAAGTGAAAGTAGCTTGTTTACAGTTTTTTGATTCAAAGCTAGTGGGCTGATATCTGGCTGATCATGGGCAGATCATCACCAAGAATGATAGACTTTGTTTTGAAGAATAAATGTTGGTGTTGCTCCATAAAATTTTATTTTCTTTCCGCTTCCTAAGTGAGTCAGGACTTTCTGGCCAACCTAATAATATGAAATTAAATTAATAATAATTAATAATGTGTTCTTTTTCTCTTGTTCTCTCACACTCAATAACCCCTTGTATCTTAGTGGTTTTATTGCATTGCTTGGGATGAAATGATTAAAAAAAAAATTACACTGAAATTTTTTAAAAGAAATGTTCGTTTTTGCATTTTTCAGGAAAAAGACAGAAGAATTGAACTCATTCAACACAGAAAAATGAAGAGGAGGTTGCGAAGATCAATGGAACGGGTATGCATTCTGTTTGCTTAATTTTAAGGATTTTATACTATTTTAAGACATTTTTATGTTTATACATTCTTTTTTATAGATACAAATATTTAAGTAAATGCTCTGTTTATAATAAAGAGTATTAAACAACATTTAGCGGCCTGAATGTCCAAGAAATTTTCACAGAAAATATGCGTCCTCCAACAGGAATCTAACCTGTATCCTATACAGAACCATCATATAGCCTGACGTGCTTTTACTGATTTCACCACAGAGGAGCGTTCGGTTAGCAAGGTCGATTTTACTGCTTTTAAACTACAATTTTCCATGATTTTCTGACGTACATTCATATCTGCTCAATGCGTATCCAAATGTAAACAAATGACATCACACATTATGAAATGGACAAAGTCCGACAATTATTTTAAGACATTTTTATGTTTATACATTCTTCTTTTATAGATACAAATATTTAAGTCAATGCTCTGTTCATAATAAACAGTATTAACAACATTTACTGGCCTGAATGTCCGAGAAATTGTCCTTAGAAAATATTTTCTATGACAATTTCTAGGACATTCAAGCCGGTAAAGGTTGTTAATACTGTTTATTATAAACAGAGCATTTACTTAAATATTTGTATCTATAAAAAGAACGTATAAACATAAAAAATGTCTTAAATAACAAAATGTATATTTATTAGTAGTAAAAATTTTAACTCTGTTATTATACATCAAGAACTGTCTTATTAACACCAGCACTCACTGTGCACTATATATATATATATATATATATATATATATATATAGTGTATTGGGGCAGTAGTTCATTATTTAAACATATATTGTTAAATATAACAGACAGTGAATGCCTATTGTGAGCCGTTCTAAGCTTCGTATAGTGGCTTTAGTTTCGGGAGAATTTATTTTATCTTATGCAGAAAACCTAAATCCAGAAAGGTAACTCATCAACTTGTGATTATTGTAAACATGTTTTATTGATTTGTGATCAGTTTAGCATAAAAAATCTGAAAAGAAAGCTTTCAAAACTCAATGAGATTATTTATCAGGTATTCATCAAATTGGGTGTGTGCATTTGTGAAAATAAATTCCTGAAAGAGAATACATTAGCTACATAATTTGAATGTATTCTTTAGATATTATTTTATTTGTTATTTTGAAAAAACTCCCTTTTTTTCCTTTTTTTTTTTTTTCCTTTTTTTTTTTTTCCTTTTTTTTTTTTTCCTTTTTTTTTTTTTCCTTTTTTTTTTCCTTTCTTTTTTTCTTTTCTCTCCCCTTCAATCAAATAATTAGTGTCATTAGTGGAACATATTTTAAGACTTTTTTTTGTTGTTTTTACTAGACGAGCATTACTATTGATTATTTTATTACTATTATTATTATTATTAATAATACACACAAAACAGACTAAAATACAAAATGTACTCCCACATTGTGTTCAAACACAATTTATGACTTATCAATTTTTTTTTAATGACTTATTTTCATAACATTTTGTAAACATGTCCAGGCACTAAAAGGGTTTTCCCTGCCATTTTTGTAAGGGAATTTTGTTCAGTATAATTTTAATTTTTTTTCCTGATCTATATAAGTTACTGGATAACTTACAAAAAATAAAATAAAAACTTCAAAAACAAAGAAAAAAAAATTAGAACCAGAATATTGTTACTTCCTCCACCCATCCATTCCCCCCACCCCAAAGTTAAATATAAATTTTACTTTTTCCTGGTTCATGTTTTGATTTAATAAAAGATTATTTTCTCCCCCTCTTTTTTTTTTTTTTTTTTTTTCTGTATTTTCGGTACAAAACTCAGGTGAGATCAAATGCCAAATGCTCACCTGATTGTTCCTCTCTATCCCACCATTTTGCAGTTTGGCTTCTTGCCAAGGTAAGTTAACAATCTAGGGATCTGCAGGTATTGTTTTCAGGAGTTGTAGGTCTGGAAATAAAAAATAAAAGCTTTAAAATTAATTGCTTGCTTTGACCTAAACTCCTGATTTGATTCTCCAAGATTGGCTTCCTTATTTTAATTCATGCGCAAAATATTTCAATCTAAAATTCATAGCTTCTTTAAATCAACCTTCTATCTACCTTTTTCCAAATAACTATGAAAAAAAAAAAAAAGGAAATTTGGGCTCATGCCTTTTCTAAAGGAACCCACATAAAATAACATCTGTCTTCCATACGTTTACACAAAGATAGATCAGTCAATAAGTTCAATCTTGTCAAAATTGCTAGTTGAATTTTGTTCTAAAATTTTTCCTATATAATGTCTCTCACACACACACACACACACACACACATATATATATATATATATATATATATATATATAATATAAAGGCCTTAAACTAATAGCATTGACAAAGAGGGTAATTTATTGTGAAAAATAAATTTTCTTCCAGGTGCTGTGTAACTCCGGTCATTTTTATTTATTTTTTTGTAGGGTGCTGTACATGGTGGACAAGGATAAAAATTGTCCAGTTCCCATGACTATTGGGTTGGAAATAAAGTTCCCACACAACTTTTATATATATTTTTATTAAAAGTTGTGCGGGAACTTTGTTTCCAACCCCATATTTCCAAAATGATTTGTAAATTAACATATCTATCTTTATACAATTCAACATACTGAAAAGGAAGAAATAGTTTTTATAATTGACTTTGTTGATATTTACCAACTTCCCCACAGTGATACGATGAGTTGGTTTTTTGTTCTTTTAATGTGGGATGCTGTACATAGCAAGCAAGAATAAAAATTGCCCAGTTCCCATGACAACTGTCACCTGTATCGACCAACCCTGCCTCTTTAGTGCAATGAGAAAGGTGTTGCCACGAGGTTAAATAATTTGGTCTGTTTATAGATTTACAGAATAAGGTTTGTCACTTGTAACCTCTGATAAGAAAATGTCTATAAACATTGGCACATTACAAGACAATACCTTAAGTATACACGATAATCACTACAAAGTCAGTACTTAATAGAATGCTATTTGCTGTTTTTATTTGACTGTCGTTAATTAAATAACTGTCTTGCTCTCATTATCAAATGTTACTTTTCATGCAGTTATATCAATAAATAATTAGCTTCTTAGTGAGAAATACATTTTTTACCATGAATACTCTTAAACATAATTGCCCTCTTTGTCAATGCCCTTAATTTAGTGACAAATACTGAATATGTTAAAACAAGATCTTGATCAATAAACTCTGTAAAATCTCCAAACAAATAGAAAAATGTTCACTGAGGAGAAATTTCAATAAATTCAAATAATGTCTAATGGTTAAATCCACTTTGGTATGAAGGGAGACAAGCCTGCTACTGCTTAGAATACATTCATTAAGCTGAGGAACGAGAGTCTAATATCTTCCAAAATTTGTTAGCCAAGGATAGTGAGTTCAATCCTTGGTAGGACCACAAGAGAACATGGTTAACAGAATATATTAAACATTACACAAAGAAATTTCAGTACCAAATTCAAGGAAAAACTACATATCAACTTATTGATCTATATTTTATGTCTGCAATCCTGTATATCAAGATTCCTTATTTCTGAAACTATGGCATCTTTGATTATTAGATCAACTTATGCTAAGCTTGGATCTTTTCTCAATTATTTTGCCTGCCTTTGACCAAATTTTGTCTAATTGCCATTATTGACATTTTTTTCTGATGTAGTTAACCATCTCAAACAATGAATACAGTAATTGACTAAATTCATTAAATGTAATTGGAAGAAATGCTTAACAGACAGAATTGACAAAGTTTGCAATAAGCAAAGAAAAGAACAGGGCAAAAATAATATTGAGCAAACAATATATGCAAACATTTAACAAGTAAAATAAGTTCACAAACTAAGAATGTGTCAACATACAGACAAATGATCACAATGTTCCGACTTCAAGATAAGAAAGAGCAGAAATGAGTCAGTTGAGACCAAGAATTGGCCCATCTTATTGGCTAGGAAGAAATCCCAGCCTGCATCTGTGTTTTGTCTATAAATTTGGAAAGAGGGATGTTTTTGCAGTCATTTCAACTAGATTTGAACCAACACAATGAAAGAGTGATTTTGGTCATAGTAAAAATTTAGATATTTGCCATGTCAGTAACTCAAATATCAAGAATAGTGCCGAAATATTTTATGAAAAGATTATAGATTTCTTAATTACTGTTCCCAAGTTCATCCTAACTCAGAGTAGTAGAACCTGTTAGGGTCCTAGCTATGGGCAAATAGTGAACTCCCAAACAAAAATATAACACTAGGAAAGTATTAAAATAGATTCTTATAGTAAAAAATACTAGCAATATCTATTTATATAGAGAAATGACCAACAATACATTTTATCTGTAATTGAAATCAGCCAACATGAAAGAATTCTTTTATGACATTAATCCATATAATATCCTACAGTTTCTTAAAGAAATCAAATTGTATTGCAAAATAGAACTTCAACAAAAGCACAACATAAACCACATATCACCACCTCTAGTAATCCTGTCCCCACAAACCTGTATATGCACAAAAGCTGAGTATCATCTACCATGTATTCAATTGTGAAAGTAGAATAAGAAATACAGTGTAACCCGGATATAAGAGACTCGTATATAAGAGAGATTTTATCTGGTCCCAAATTAGAGCCATACTTACCTAAACAAAATAGACCAAACCAGGATATAAGAGAAACCCGGATATAAGAGACTTATTCTCCGGTTACGGCAACTCTCTTATATCCGGGTTACACTGTATCATGTTTTTATTACTTCAAAGCTCCCCAAAAAATTAAATTTTGGCATTAAATGACCCATAAGGAGTTGATATGCCACTAAACAAATAATAAAAAAAATCCTGTTGAAGAACCTCAAACCTAGTAGCATTCATTTTTATATTTAATTCTTGAGATGTGCCACATGTTCTTTAAAATTTGCAAGTTATTCATATTAGTTAATCCTTTGTTTTTTTTGTTTTTTTTTTATTGTTAATTGATAGGACGCAATATTAACGTAATATTAAATATAAAGGAAGAGAAATCATTTGAGAGATCACTGCTGAAGCTGTCAGTGAAAACTAACCAATTTGACTGGAAATTATTGCTTATGATTTCTCAAATATCCAGTCTTTCCACTTGTGTAGCTTTTTGTTCTAATTTCTGAAAGTCACTTAGTGGTATATTTCAAAGATTAATTAGTTTCAAAAGAATAACATTTTGCAAGACATTCTTTATGGTAACTTTTCCTAGAAAGAAAATTGGAAATAGATTAAAATTTGTTTTATGGATGGAGTTGTTCAATAGTCCCTGTGAACAGAAATGATCCTCTTTTTTTTCTTCCAAAGTTTTTATTAATACACTTATAGATTAAGCATTCCAAATCACAGATAAAAAAGAAATTTAATTTTATATAATTTAGTAGGGAGGCCAAGTTTGCAATGTAAATTCATTGTAAATCGAGCCCCCTGCAGAAAACAAAACAAATTTGCTATAGTGTTATTTTTGAAAATGTAAAAAAAAAAAAAAAAAAAAAATTTTTTTTTTCTTTTTCTTTTTCTTATATGTACCATGTCCCTTCAGGTCATTGATGATCATGGCTCACCGCATATTCCTTTCCTTATTAGCTTTTAATAAATTTTGTCTTTTTGTTATCTCTCCTAAACCATGTTCCACCATTCATTTACTCAAGCTTGCTAGGTAGGTTATGCATTGCTTTCTTCTGTCCCTCTTGCCTTCAATATGTCCTGTGAGTATCAAATTTTTCAAATCCTCTTTCCTCATTATGAGTCTTAGAAGTTTCAACTCTCTCCATGATATTAAATATAAATGTTCCTTTTGTTTCCATTTTCTCTAAAACTCTGTTGTTGCTCACATGTTTGTAAAATTTGAAAATAGAACTCCAGATTATGAATGTCAAAAACATTTTTATATTCTTACATTTTAAGAACTCGTGTATAAGCATGTTTTTGGTTTGGTTTGCATCAAGAGGGATCAATTTACAATTAATTTACATAGCAAACTGGACTTTCCTATTGACTTTTCTATAAGTTAAAAGTTTTTCTTGATATTCTTCATAATCTGGAGTTCTTTAGTGATGTGAAAAAGGAATTGAGGAAAAAAAACAATTTCTGGTCACAATACCTATTGTACATGAAACCATTTTATGATATATATATCTAAAAAAAATATTCTTTGCTAGAATGTGGAAATAAACTGAAATATTTCATTTTTCAATTCTTTCCATTTGTGTATTTTTTTTTTTTTTTTTTTTTTATTTTTTTTTTACACATTTCCATCCTGTTAGCACAAGTCCCCAAAGACTTGTAAAGTAGCTGCTCCTGAGTACTGGAATCTGTCCCTCAGACAGACCCTCCCCATTACAAACACAGAGGGAGTAGTCAGTGTTTTCTAAAAAAAATTTTGAAGTTAATGCATTTTTTAAATGTATGTATAAAAAAAGATTGTATTTCATATTCTTTATTACACACAATGGCAAAGATCAGTGGTTCCCAAACTATTTTCTTTGGGCCACATTTTTGGAATTAAAATTTGCTCACGCCTCATTGAATTTTATGTAATAAAAAGTACATTTAAAAACAAAAAAACAGAGAGGTTAAAGGGAGATAACTGCGGATTTGAAGTCAGAACATTATCATTGATAACTCTCTCCTCCAATTTGCAGAGCCTAGTCACTATATTCTTAATACTTGAAATAATGCAAAAATATAACGATTATAAAATTGGTCAATAATTATAACTATTTATACTGAGACTCGTGCATGCAATTACGAGTAATCCTTAATAATATTTTAAATTTTGAAATCATGTTTATTTTTGACATATGAAATTTTTTGAAACTGTTTTCTAAACCTTTGATTGTCTTTCAATCATTCTGCCTCACCAGCTGTCGTCTTTCACCGAACTTAAGAGGCGCATCACACTGTTTGGAAACCATTAGCCTAGATTACAAATATTTACATGGAAACTTGGTTTTTATTTTGGAGCCTCTAGTTATTTTGTTTCTTTCTTTCCCATTCCAGTCTGCAAATGATGATGATGCCTGTTCTGTAGATTCTGAAGTTTCTGTTTCTTCCTTACCAATGGATAATGGATCCAATGAGGAACAACTGGACCTGTGGGATGAAGTAAGTTTAATTAAGATTTAATTTGCCTTCAAAAATCTCAGGTAACTGAAGAAAAATTTAACCCCTTAAGATTCAATATATTTAAGTTTCTGGAAATTCCAACAGACTTTCTAAACTTTAGAAGAGCTGGAAAAACACCAGGCTTGTTTATAAATACTTTCAAAAGAAAAAGAGAAAAACATGTTGAAAATCCTTTATCTGAAATTCTTGGGACCAGAAGTACTTCAGTTTTCAGAAATTTTTTTTATTTTGGAATACATGATATTTCATTTGTATATAGCGTCTATAAAATGGAGCAGCTTAAGAATGGAACCCAAACATAAACACGATATCCTTTTACATTTCATATATAAATAACATACCCTGAAAGCAGTTTTGTATAAATTTAATAAATTTTGTGTACATATAGATATAGGTAGTCATGTAATGCTCACATGGATTTTTAAGTGGTGAAATCACAGAAAAATTTTTTGTATTTTCTGTACGTGTACAAAAAACATGATGGTTATTTACAAAAATATAGAAGTAGTGTTTGGTGTTGCAAACACTTTTTCGGGTGTAAGAAACTAGAGGGAGAGGGGTACACTATCGATGACATCACTGAGTGTGAGAAGGAAAAATTGGAAAACTATCAGCCTCTACCAATGACGTCATGTTTTAATTAAAATGTTACAATAAATACAGGTACAGTATTTGTATAAAAACAAAACATGGATTCTGATTACAGTTAAAAGTAATGAAAATTAAAAAAAACAAAAAATAAGTCATCATTTTATTTGTAGCATTGCAACACAATAATCATGCTATGGGTAGCCATGTTGCTTTCTGAAATTTTCCATTTGTAGCAAATCATGTCAGTACCTGGAAACTTTCTTTGTAATTTCGGATAAAGTTTACTCAACCTGTACTTTCAAATATGAAACATTAACCTTATATTCATTTTAATTTGGTCTCACATTTTCCACTGACCTGAAATGGAGTGATTACATTGAATCAGTTTCTAAGTCTGTTGCTTGGTAAACTGGTTCACTGTGTCATGTCAGACAATTTTTCTTGTCAGCATTCATCTTACATATATATAACTCTACCATTCAACAGTGCATTCAATATTGCTGTCACATCTGATCTTTTCTGGTGCTTCTGCTGTATATCTCGAGATTCTCAACAAAATCCAAAGAAGTGTCTGTAGTGTAATCAGTCCTGGCCTGACATCTCAACCTCAGTCACTTCCCCACCACCATGACACAGCTTCCCTCTGTCTTTTCTATAAATATTTTTATGGCAACTGTTCTCAGGAGTTTTCCTCCTTGACAGCCTAAATTTAAGCGTACTACTAGATTGGTAATTAGGTCTCACTGTTTTACTGTTAAATTAGCTCGATGTAACCATAAGTTCTATTCTAATAGTTTCATTTCTCACCTGTAAAACTTTCAGAACATTAAATGCAATATCAGTTGACATCTCTGGTCTTCTTGAATCCTGTTTTTTGTCCTCACTAAAATTTTCTCATTCCCTTTCATTCCAGTAACCCCCTTGTGTCTTAATAATATTATTGTCTTGCTTGGAGTGAAATGATTAAAAAAAGAAAAAATGTCATATATTCAACAGTGTCATGACTATACATGGTCTAGTGAGAGCAGAGTACATGATTAGGTCATGTGATCTGTGTCTGCATATTATATAGTTTTAGCCATGAAAACAGAAATTTAAAAAATTAAAAAAAAACAACCAACTAGGCATAATTATCAGCACAATGAGAAGCAGCAGATGTAACACAATAGAACCCAGCCATTGCTTAGAATATCCACAAAGTAAAGGGCACTATGTACGATTCTATGTAGGCTGTATTTTACAACTACATAGACAGTAAACTTTAGGAATAACAGCTTCAAAGTATCCACCTGCTGACCTAAGGGAAATGCAGTAAATAAAGTTTTTTGGGATAAAGTGCAGCTTGGCTGGAAGTTAGAGATTTCTGATTATAGGCATATATAAGCAGTTGCGAGCTGTGCATCATGGTGTAGAGATTGGCAGAGTGGTTGTAGGAAAGAGTCAGACTTCTCACTGTCCAAAGCGACGAAGTAACAGCGAAGATATCTTGAGTATCACTGACCTACCCCCAGACTGTGCCAAGAGAATTGGTGAATAAGAATTGGTACTGTGATGTAGGGAGGCATGGTGGAGTAATGGATAGCGGCTCGGATTGAGGAATCGGAAAGCCGAGTTTGAAATCCATTACATTCACTTACATGCTAATACCATTGGGAAAGGTATGAATCCTATTCTTCTCCTCCCAGCTATGGGTAAATAGCAGGACAGATCAGGTTGTATAGCCTTGGGTGGCAAATAGTCTCCACAGACAGAAATGGCAACCTACTGTGGGGTGGGGGGATCTGCCTTGTCAGTCATGTATTGAATGATACATGATCGCCTAAGTGTGTAGCACTCATGGCACATAACTAACTGACTGTGATGTAACTTTTATTTTATTACAACAGTGAAGATTCACATTAACCATTTGTATGTCTTCTAATCTCTGCCTTTGCAGTATGCTCGAGAAGAGGTTGAACGTAATTACCAACAGTTAATGCGTGAACACTTGGAATTAAAAAAATCCTACACTCTGCTGCAAGCACAGACTGCCAGTTCTTTGGACCCTGAGCGAGAAGCAAAGGTCAGTATAATTTTCTTTTTTTTTTTTTTTTTTTTTTTTTTTTTTGTTGCATCCCCGTTTTCTTTCTCTTTTTTTCCGTTCCTGTTCCCGTTTCTTTTTTCTTTTTTCCCCATTTCTTTTTCCGGTCTCCATTTCTTTTTCTTTTTTCTTTTCTTTTCTCTCTTTTTTTTTTTTTTTTCAGTCCCCCATTTCTTTTTCTTCCCATCCCCGTTTCTTTTTTACCATTTTTTTTTTTTTTTTTTTTTTTCTGCCCCGTTTCTTTTTTTCAAATTTTTTTTTCCGTCCCCATTTCTTTTTTTCACATTTTCTTTTTCTTCTTTTTTTCTGTCTGCATTTCTTTTTTTCCCATCCCTGTTTCTTTTTTTCACATTTTCTTTTTTTTCACATTCTTTTTTCTTTTTTTTCACATTCTTTTTTCTTTTTTTTCACATTCTTTTTTCTTTTTTTTCACATTCTTTTTTCTTTTTTTTCACATTCTTTTTTCTTTTTTTTCACATTCTTTTTTCTTTTTTTTCACATTCTTTTTTCTTTTTTTTCACATTTTTCTTTTTTTTCACATTTTTTCTTTTTTTTCACATTTTTTCTTTTTTTTCACATTTTTTTCTTTTTTTTCACATTTTTTTCTTTTTTTTCACATTTTTTTCTTTTTTTTCACATTTTTTTTTTTCACATTTTTTTTTTTCACTTTTTTTTTTTTTCACATTTTTTTTTTTTCACATTTTCTTTTTTTCACATTTTCTTTTTTTCACATTTTCTTTTTTTCACATTTTCTTTTTTTCACATTTTCTTTTTTTCACATTTTCTTTTTTTCACATTTTCTTTTTTTCACATTTTCTTTTTTTCACATTTTCTTTTTTTCACATTTTCTTTTTTTCACATTTTCTTTTTTTCACATTTTCTTTTTTTCACATTTTCTTTTTTTCACATTTTCTTTTTTTCACATTTTCTTTTTTTTTCCTGTCCCTGTTTTCTCTTTTTTTCACATTTTCTCTTTTTTTTTTTTTTTTTTTTTTTTTTTTTCCCCATTTTCTTTTTTTTTTCTTGTACCCATTTCTTTTTTCCCCCCTATTTCCTTTTCTTTTATTACTGTTTTCTTTTTATCCCATTTTCTTTTCTTTTTTCCCTGTTTGCATTTTTTTTTTTTTTTTTTTTTTTTTGCAAGCTTGAAAATAGAAATTCATGACTTCTTTTTATTCTAGTTTATGACACATGTAATCTTATTATTATTATTATTTTAAAATTATTTTCCTTTCACAAATTTGTTAATCAATGGTTAAAATTAATGGATTAATAACGATCTTATACCATTCTAACAATTTCAAAAGCTTGTAATTAAAAGATACTGCTAAAGAAGAAAAGTATAAACAAATACTGTGTGTTTAGTTTTTAATTTCTGTCTCAAAACTTTTCTTTTTTCAGTTATGCCGTGCACTAGAATCTGATCTGTTTGAAGCACAATGTAAAATAGAAGAACTGAAAACACTGCTGCATTCAACTGGCTTGGTAAGTATTTCTCAAGTGTTATATCCAGCTTCCAACTGTGTGCTTTTTTGCAAAATGGTCCAGCCCATCAACAACTGAACCTATATAAGAGAATAAGAGAAAACTACTTTTTAAATAAAAGGATAATCTATTCCATTTGATCATATAGAAAATTTGACGTAAAAAAAATTGTGCTTATCGTGAGCAAGATACACGACATCATGCCAAAAAACATCCACGCATTGCATTGCGTATGGTGTCGCAGAGCAGTTGGAGGAAGGGAGAATTAGCGGTGTGCGCCTATGCATATGTAAAACTCTCCCACTCAACCAATTGGCAGCTTCGTCATGGCCTATAAAATGAGTATGCCTGAAGGCTTTGGCAATTGGAGGGAGCCGACAAGGACAACAAGAGACGACTGCCGCCTCTGTATGAGAGACGGCTGCCCTGTTCCAGGGGGTCCTTTTTGGCATGATGGCTACAAATTGCTTAAAATAGCTTCAAGTCTTTCATACTGTTAAGACCTAAGCTTAAAAGTTTACTAGTCATTTCTTAAATATTTCTTGTTGGTGAAGGGAAGCATTCTTTTAATGCCATATCCCATCGGGATCACGATTCTTCGCACTTTCCTTTATTATCTGTGAATTGCTATCCATTCCTAGAAAAGATCGATATTTTTCCATTGCTTTCCTAATAGTTTGGAACTCAGGTTTTTCTTTCTCTTAGACTGCTTGCCGACCATGGCTAGAAAGCCAAGTCTAGCTTGGGGTGAGAAGAGAAGAGATGAATTTATACCATTCCCAAGGGCATTAGTTCAAAAGTGGGAACAATAGGCCAGTCCAGAATTTGAACTCTGATTTCTGATTCCACTTTCCATGCTGATAACCATTACACTAGCTACAAATAAAAATATTTTATATACTCTCAAATAAAGAATTTTTTCTGGTGATATTAACCAAGTAAAAGTTTTGGAAATGTTCTAGTAAAAAGATTGAAAATAATGTTATGTAAAAAATAAAAAAATAAACCCTTATTTCCAGTTTTATGAGAAAAATATGATATAAACATTAAGTTTTGTCCATCCTGGGTATAAACAATAAACTACATCCATGTCCTGGGTAAGACGATAAGCTACGTCCAACAGCAAGGCCTCTGTACAGGAGGTTTTGAGGAGCGTGGAACCACCTCTTAATTGCTGGTGTTCCCAGGTCCACTCTGACCCGGGGTGGTAGCACCTGTTAGGGTCCCAGCTATGGGCAAATAGTTGACACCCAAACTTGTGTAAAAAAATAGGTTTTTGTTATGGGAACTTACCTATAACGATAATGGACTCTTCCTGACACTATAAATACTTTGCCTCTCAAGAGGTATAATGAATGAATGGTGTAACGAGTCGAGACAATATTAGTTCACTCTAAACCAGACAGACAGTCATTACTAACAATTTCAACTTCTTGTACTATATTTCTGTTGTAATATATCTTTGTTATTCTACTCTTGTGTTCGTGTTGTTCTTCCTTGGACCATAACTGTGGTGCGAGGATATTGAACCATAATAGTTTTAATACCAGAAATACTTTGTAATAAAAAAAAAAAAATATTACCAGCAATAATTTTTGAAGGAAAAATTATCAGCAATACTTTAAAAAGCAAAAAAGTACCAGCAATACAAACAGCTATACATTCTTTGAAAAAAATATTACCAAGTATAGATTTCTTCAAGGAAAAATATTCCCAGAAATAGATTTTTGAAGGAAAACATATTACCAGCAAAAAAATTTTGTCAGCATTAAATAATCCATTGAGGTTGATATGTCGTAAAACAAACCAAACCAAATCATTAAGTTTTGTGCTTAAAATGTCAATGCATAATTCTGCCCAATATATATGTATATTCTAGATATGCTCATTTTTCAATGTCTTTTGCCGTTCTTTTAGGAACCTCGACTATTGGAAGAGAAAGAAACTTTACAAGCAGCAAATGTTGAGATGCAGAAAAAGGTAATGAAATTTTCAGCATTTTACATTCAAACATTCCAATTAGTGTTGTTAATTATCTATGAATTTATAGATGTCTTTAACGAGGTTGTTAGGTAAAGTGATGTTTTAAGAGTAAAAACGAAAGTTTCAGTAAAAAAAAACAAAAATACTCCAATTTTGTCATCAGAAGCATATAAAACATGTCTCTAAAATATTGGTTGTTCATTGTCAGCTTCTATGTGCCAAATCCCTTCAGGATGTGGGCAGTCATTTTTTTGAGATTCAAAAGGGCACATTGTCTCTCCCTGAGTTCAGAACACCATAAATTATACTATACTGCTTAACAAGTGAAAATCAAAGAACACAAAAATAAAAAAAATATCTGAATTTCTTTATCCACATTTCATTGAAGCTTTAATAAAAGTGAAACATGTTAGATTTATAAACATTTTGTATTTGTTCTTTATCCTATCAATTATGACTCTCCACAAGTTCCTATCCTTTGTAGCTTTTAGGTTTGTCCTTTCACCATCCCTAGGGAAGCTGAATCACTGTGTCATGATACTATTTTTTCTTGCAAGAATTTGACATATTTATAAGTCTACCATTCGTCCTTGGTTTTAATACTGCTGCTATATCTGATCTGGTGCTCCTGCTATATATTTAGAGATTCTTGATAAAATCCAAAGAAGCATCTGCAATATTATTGCTCCAGACTTGGCATCTTGCCTTCAGTCTCTTACCCACTGCCATAACATAGCTTCCCTGTGCCTTTTCTATAAATACTTTCATGGTAATTGTTCTGGCCAGGTATTGAACTGACAACTCTTTGCATCAATTCACTTTTGGGTGACTTCAACCAACACTTTTATCCACTGGGCCATGTGTCCTTGGCCACAGCACAGTTGAACAAAAACTCAGAGAATTGAATTACTAAAGAGGAATAACTGAAACTGAGATATCCAGGAAAGGCATGACATGTGGAACTAGAACAATATAACCTAGTAGATGAAATAAAGGGTTCAGTTTGAAATTCCAACATACATCATCTGAAGAAGACCAAAGCATACAACAGCTGAAACGTCATTAATATAACAATAATGAAGACATCAGTCCAAACAATGTAAATAGTGTAAATACCTGTTTGTCTTTTGCAATTACTGTCATATTCTTGAAAACTATCTGATAAGTAAGGTTTTCAATCTTTAATAAATAGAAACATTTTAGCTAAAACCTCTCATCATGATAATATTTAGATCATTATAATTAATAATATTTAACCGAAAGGAATTATTTCTTTTATGTCATTGTGTATAGTTTACCAAGAGATCAAATATTCTTTAAGTACACAGGCCAATACATACAAATACACACTGTTTAAAGTTTCAAAAAAAAAAAAGCCATCATCACCCTTGTGCAAATTAATTGAAACAAAATGAATAATTCCATTATTTACTTTTTTTGTATTTTTCCAATGAGACATAGCCCTATGCACATGCGTCCTGGGTATGACGATAAACTACGTCCAACAACAAGGCTTCAGATAATGTTTTCCGAACAACAATGTTGCCAGCTATACGTTTTTTGGAAAAAAAACAATGTTGCCAGCTATACGTTTTTGAAACAATGTTGCCAGCTATACGTTTTTGAAACAATGTTGCCAGCTATACGTTTTTGAAACAATGTTGCCAGCTATACGTTTTTGAAACAATGTTGCCTGCTATACGTTTTTGAAACAATGTTGGGAAAAATGAAACAATGTTTGGAAAAATGATGTTGCCAGCTGTGTTTTTGAAACAATAATGTTGCCAGTATATGTTTGATAGTACTGTATATTTAATATATGTATAGGTAGGTATATATATATATATATATATATATATATATATATATATATATACACACACACCTTAATTTGGCATTAAATGACCCACAGTGGTTGATATGCCATAAAACCCAACCAACCAATGCGCACATGTTAGTACTTCATATGTCCATTCCACAAAGTCTTTCCTTGCAGATTGACCACAGATTCTCGATTGGATTTAAATCAGGAGAGTTTCCAAGCCAGTCAATATTACTTTGATTTGCTCACTGGTAAGGCCTGCCATTGTGTTTGTGTACGTTACAATTTTCATATGCTTCCTTGGAGTAACGTCCATCACAAACAATGGCCATAGGACAACTAATGGACTGTTGAGACAATAGTGACTGGGCATGATAAAAATCTGATGCAATCACGGATTATGCAATATTTTTCAAGGCCAGAGAAATTTCACCATACACTCCGAAAATAGCTTCATACACACCACTGCAAATGACCTAATCTGAGGAAAAAATAGAAATCATTTACACCCTGTTACTCCAGTGGGTCTAAATTTGACTGTATAGTGAAAGAAAGGAAACTGAAGCAGTTGTTTCAATCACAAGAGTGTATTTCAAACACAGGCCACCAATAAAAATAAAAAAAAAAAACGTTTGAAGTAATAAAAATGCAAGATTGAATATAAATCCATTCATCCTATAGCTTTGTATATATATCAAGTGTGTTATATCTTAAAGGGGTTTTTATTTCCCCTATTTATATTCCAACTATTGCCCTCATCTTTGTTGTTGTTACTATATTTCGGCTGTTGTACCTTCCAGCCATCCTCAGGTGTATATCGATCTGGGTAACCTACAAGGAATAGAAGCATTTTAGCTATGATGACAATATTTAGATTATGATAATTTATAATATTTAACTGAAAGGAATTATTTCCTTTTTATATAATTGTGTGTAGTTTGCCAGAGATCAAATTTTCTGTATCGAACCCTTTATTTAATCTACAACTAGAGATAGGTTGTTCTTGTTCCACTGCTCATGTCTAAGGATATTGTCTGTTTTTTTTTTTTTTTATTTAGTACTGTTGAGTTACTGCTTGCCCATTTCCACTGAATGCAAGTACACACTATCTGACCCAAATTCACAAACCAACGCTTTTATCCACTATCCCATTGTACCTTATTTTATCTTTATTTTAAAGTGGCGATTTCTCTTTAGCAATCTAAATCTATCGGTATCTATCAATCAAAATGGTTTCTAAAAAGTAAATGTTTATAATATAAATATAATTCAATCTTTATCATTGTCAGCCTTGTTGTCACTTGATCTTTGTAAAGAATTTTTTTTGTTCTTAGTTGAAAAAGATGGAAGAAATTGAAGAGCAGCTTCGGGCAGAATTAAATGAAGCCAAAGAATTGATTGAAGATCTGGAATTTCGGGTTCTAGAATTGGATGAGTGTCAAAATCAGGTAAGACATTTTTAATCATTTGAATTTTTTATTTATTACTATTTATTTCTTATATTACCTGGTTAATCAATCAGCAGTCAAAATGAATGACTTTTTCCTTTTTTTTTTTTTTTTCTTTCCTTTTTTTTTTTTTCTTTCCTTTTTTTTTTTTCCTTTCCTTTTTTTTTTTTCTTTCCTTTTTTTTTTTTCCTTTCCTTTTTTTTTTTCCTTTCCTTTTTTTTTTTCCTTTCCTTTTTTTTTTTCCTTTCCTTTTTTTTTTTTTCCTTTCCTTTTTTTTTTTTTTCCTTTCCTTTTTTTTTTTTCCTTTCCTTTTTTTTTTTTCCTTTTTTCCTTTTTTTTTTCCTTTTTTCTTTTCATTTTTGTTTTATTGTATTTTTTTTATTTTTATTTTTTTTTAAAAAAACAAAAAAAAAAACAATTTAATTTAAAACTTGAAATAAATAGTATAAAATATTATTCATGTATTTCTAGGTGCCTAATAGACAATGTGGGGGATTTTTTTCAAAATTTTCTGACATACCTAACTGGCCCTGTTAAAACTACCCCGGCTAAAACCGACTGCTTCAGTCCATGCTCTGCTCCGCCCATGTTGTGTTTTTTGATCATAGAGCTGGTGAGGATCAAGTATTGTCAGTAATCATAGTGTTGGTTTGAACCACAGTGAAGCTATGTTATGAAGGAAAAATAGAAATGTTCTTTGCAGATGAAATAAAAAAAAAAAAAATCCTTCAAGTCAATTTTTAATGCAGTTTATGTAGTTCTTCGTACAACAAAATTAATCCTTCCCACTGCAACCTCTATTGTAACACTTTGTCTATCGGTGCTAATTCTGAAACAAGACTCAAGTCAGGAGTTCTCTGAGCAGCAAGTCACTTGGATTTCAGTAGTGTCTTCATCTGCTAGACACCTCTCTTTCTCTCTCTTTTGCTGCTGCGGGTCGCTTAAGCACTCTGTTTATATTGACTTTGACTTAAGACCAGAGTTAGAGCTGACAATGTTTGGAAATTTGAAGGTTTCCCAGGTTTCTGTATCAATTTGAACAAGAGTTCTTTGTTGTCTGGTTTGCAATATTAATTATCTCTCCAAATTTCGGAGATCACTTCTTACAGGTGATGGTTGTAGGTATCATCCCGCCCATATAACTCATTCCTTCTCTTATTTATGCCTCACACCATTACTTCCAAATAGGTAGTCTGTCTTAGTATCTCATCTAAGCTCACCACTTCAGCTGTCTTTTTTAATAAATCTGATTTTTAAACTAAGTGGGCGTAGAGGCAGTCTTAACTTTGTCATTACTTGTAATTATCTTCATTTTCAACAGCAAATTTTCTCAGCCCCTGGTCTTGCTTCAAGCAGAGATTTTCCAGCTGTTTCCATTGACCTGCTATTAGCAAAATTTTTATCTGTTCATTTAACAGTACTCATGAACCTCACAGGTTTGTTTCTTATCTCGATTTCTTCAAGTGCAGAATGTAAATCCTATTTCTCGATTTGTTTACATTTTCAAATCAGCCCGCTCTTTGACAGGTAGGCATAAATCAATTTCTCGATTTTTGCCTTTGTCTTCAAAATTACCAAATATTATAACTTAATTAACCCTTTCTTCCATCTGGTAATCACGAGACATGTATTTGTAACTTCCACTTTAAGTAGTGGATATAAATCAATTCTTCAATTTCTGCTTTCACTTCCAAAATTCTCAACCAAGTTTTTCCAACACATGGCTTCTGATAATATCTTTCCCAAAATCAACAAAGTCATTCTGAACAGGTCTTTCTTCAAACTAGATTTTCGATGGGAAACAATTTTGTTCCTTTGTTCAGTTTATATGTCATTCTGTACTTTAACCCTCTTCATCTGTTTCAGTTCATATTTTACTTTACCAGTTTCCTATAGGAAGGGAAAGCAGGATTTTTTTCTTCTATTAGTAGATTAATTTGAAATGTGGTATAGAATGCTTAAATGATCAGTGCCCATCTCTTCACATCTGTGCTTGTAAATGTGCAGGGAATAGTCAGAAAAAAAATAAATAGACTGGGACCCTCATTTCCTCCTCGTTGCATTATTCCTAATGGGGTTTGAAATGCTTCCATATTGGGGTCCTTGCTAGGCATGTATGATTTTGTGGACCACTAGAGTTCCTCTATCAGATCTAGAATTCAGTTGAGTCAGAGTTTGGAAGGCCATTTCTTACAGATGACAAGGGGAATTTTCAATATGGTCATATGCTGTCGTGATGTCAAAATAGCAAATTTTCTATTGAAGTATGGAATCTTCCAGAGTTGCTTGATGACATATATGCGCCATCATGACATCCTTTACTAAATTGCAACCACATCATGCTAAAACACCAATTCTTGTCCAACCACCAGTTAAGTAACATTGAGCCTGCTCAGTATCAAGATGGGGGACTGTGTGGAAATAACATGTGCTGTAAACTTGGGTATGCAGGTGGGGTGATGGATAACAGCTTGGAATGAGAAGTCGAAGAGCAAAATTTGAATTCCAGTTTAATTTATTACATTCATTTACGTGCAAATGCTCTCGGGATAGATATGAATCCATCTCTTCGCACCGTCCCCCCCCCACAACCCGCCTCAGCAACTAATTTAAATAGAAGGATAGACTGGGTCCTATAGCCTTGATTATCAACCAGAAATTAACAACAGCCTACTCTTTTAACAAATCAGTCATGAATCAATAAGAAACCTGATCGCCCATACATGCATTATGCATAGCAGCTAAGTAAGGAAGGAAGCCTATTACCAGAACTAAAACAAAAATGGGTTGTGATGGGTTAACTTTCATAAAATAATATTATATCGATAAAATGATATTAAAATAACTATTAATAATATTGTAATCATAATATAGTCATAATATTGTATCAATAAAATAATATTATAGATATTAATAATATTGCAATAATATATTGTATCAATAAATTATTATAATAAATATTAATATTGCAATAATATTGTATCAATAAAATATTATAATACATATTAATAATATTGCAATAATATTGTATCAATAAAATATTATAATACATATTAATAATATTGCAATAATATTGTATCAATAAAATATTATAATACATATTAATAATATTGCAATAATATTGTATCAATAAAATATTATAATACATATTAATAATATTGCAATAATATTGTATCAATAAAATATTATAATACATATTAATAATATTGCAATAATATTGTATCAATAAAATATTATAATACATATTAATAATATTGCAATAATATTGTATCAATAAAATATTATAATACATATTAATAATATTGCAATAATATTGTATCAAATTTTTTCTTAAATAATTGTAAAGATATTCCCAATATTTGATTGATTAAACATAAATTTAGATAAACATTTCTTCTCTTTCATTATTTCAAGCAATATTCATTATTTTTCATTCAATTGTAACTTTTTATACAAGTTACTCTCTAAGGCAACTGAAAGTTTAATGTGTATTAAGTTAATAATTTAACAAGGTTAGCATAAAAAATATCAGAATTGAAAAAAAATCTCTTAAAATGTTCTCTGAAAAAAAACTTTCTTACAGAATTAAGCAAAAGTTGTCTGTTATACATCTATGAAATACCCGATTGTCAACAAAAAAGTTAGTATGTGTGAAATGTTTGCTTTTTTTTTTTTTTTTTAAATCTCATAACATCTGTTATCTCAATTGGTGAAAGTTGGAAGGAGATTTATTTCTTTTTTATAGCCTAAGTCAACTGACGACTACCATCTGGTGCTATACACACAGTGTTTAATCTTTTGTTTTTTAAAGTACTTAGTCAAAAGCACGGAAACAGTCTATCAAAGTACATCTCATTAGGAATGTTCATAACACATTGAATTTATTCTGAATGTAGAGTCTGTGATTTTAATCTCGGCCTTCAATTGTAATAACTTGTATTTCATGCAAAACACATGAAATGAGCACTATGGGTCAATCACCCCAGTCATCAATGTCTCCGACACAAGAATTACTTGGGTCAACAACTTCTTGGAAATGTAAAGGTGTAAAATGCAATGAAAAAGGACATAAGGTCTCCTTAACTGAAGTGAGCTATCTTCATTTATTTGACTTTTTCTTATCTATTCTGATTTTTTAAATTTTCTGCCTTTTTATTTAAAAATAGTAAATAATATAGAATAAATAATATATGTAAATAATATTGAATAAATAATATATAAATAATGTGATAATAGTAAATAATATTGAATAAATAATATATGTAGATGATATATGACCTGATATAATATCTAAATTTGATTTCTTGTTTCACATCAAGTTTATAATTACTATAGATTTTTTAAGTTAATATTATAAACATGTAGGATTTCAATTTTATTAAAGCTTTATCAGCTTTAATAAAGTGAAACATGTTAGATTAAGATCTGTTTTCTACTTGTTCATTTTCCTATCATATATATATATATATATATATATATATATATATATATATATATATATATATATATATAATAATCAGTTTCTTGATGTTGACAACACCAATGTACTACACCATGAAAATAATAAACAAAATCTTCAAATTCTCAGGGAACCTCTATATCAAAATCAACCAACCAACACTCAACAAAATTTATACTGATCCTTTCCAGTTTTCTAATTGGGAAAACTTATCTTAACATATGTGTTTCATCCTCTGAGGGACTTTATCAAGGCAAATGCAATGATTTTATTTATTTATTTTTTGCCTTGATATAATCCCTTAGATGACAAAACATGTCAACTAAGATAAGTTTTCCTATTGTCCTTTTACAGATATACTCTGTCTGAAATTTTTACATGTATATATTTAGGAAATGGATTAAATCTAACATATTTTTAATTTATTTGTTTAAACGTTATTTTAATAGATACCCATATTTGAGTAGATGCTCAGTTTTTACTATTAAACGGTATATTTATTTATTTGCATCTGCCAGCCTAAATATTTGAGATATTTCTAACAAAATTTCTTGAATATTCAGGCTGGTAGATGTAAATAAATAAATATATTGTTTAATATTAAAAACAGAGCATCTACTCAAATATGAGTATCCATTAAAAATAACATTTAAACAAATAAATTAGAAATATATATATATAGACGATCCTTAAAAATCCATTTTGATTATAATTTATTTTGTGAATATATACAAATGTTCATCTCTTCAGACTGAAGTTTGTTTGTTGTTTTTTTTTTTAATAAATGAAGTTATTGTTTTTTTTGTTTTTTTTTTTTTTTTTCTTTCTCTCCCTTTTCCTTTGGTCTGGAAAAATTGACTCCATTTATTAAAAAAAAAAAAAAAACTTTGGTTTGAAGAGATGAATATTTGTATTAGGTTGGTGCAAAAATAATATCGTTTTTTGATGTTAAAAAATACGTCAAAAAACGATGTTATTTTTGCACCAACGTAATATATATTCATGAAATAAATTATAACCGAATGGATTTTTTTAAGGATTGTCTGTACTTATTATATTGCTCTGTTTCTTACATTGAGCTCTCTTTGGACTCATTTCCTCCTTGGAATTATCCCTACCAATTATCAATGGATATTATTATTATTATTATTATTATATATATGGTTGGTGCAAAAATAATGTAGTTTTCTCGCATATGTTATGTGAGAAAACAACATTATTTTTGTACCAACCTAATAATTCTCAATATGTGCATGTATGTGATCGGATATTGTTTATGTGTTTCCACAGTTTTCATCCGATTTTGATTAAATTTTTTTTGTTTGGTGGATAATTCTTCAGTGCCAGTTTTGAGTCCAAATTGTCTGGAAAAAAAATTATAACCTTGAAGCTGAAAAATCAGAAAAAACTTTTTTTTTTTGTTTTTTTTTACACTTTATGCAAAAATCAAAGGCAAATTTTAATGTCTGTAAAAAAACAGCATACAATAAATTTAGAGAGTTGAAATCTAACACAAAACATTATTAGAATTATAAAAATTATCATACATTATTATTATGACAGTCCATAGAAGAGGTTCCTTCCTTGCAAGATTGAGACTGCAAAAAGGGCCCTTTTCAGGGTCACCCCATCAAATTGTTAAACCGGCCCAAGCTCCCCATTTGGGGATGTGCCTCAGTTGCACCCAATTGTTGTTACTAATATTGATTTTCGGGTAGGGTGACTTTAAACTTAAACTGCTCTAACTGTACAGCAAAAATTCCCAGTCATGAAACACCCGGTCTAAGACAGATTATACTGCTAGTGTGTGTGTGTATGTATGTATGTATATATATATATATATATATATATATATATATATGAATAATCTACCAATCAAAACACCAGTGTCATAATTTTTTAAAATATACAAAGATAAGTCTGCAATTTAAGAAGTAGTTATTAACTAAATTTTGATCTTATATTTTCATCATGTAATGTTTTTAACATCTGTGATTAATATTCCCCACTAAATTAACTGCATTAAGAAAAGAAAGGAGATTATGTTTAGATTATGAACTTATTGAATACAATCTTCTCAGATACTAATTGAGAGAAATTCTTAACCCCAAGGTTCAGACGGATTTCTTCATTTGCCCTTGAAGTAAATAATTGTGATGAATGTAGACTGTTTAAAGAATCCTCAAAACAGAATATTAGGCAATCGGAGCTCAAAAATTCAAATTTTTTTCAAGCGGCTCCCAAAAAACATTGACTTGAACAACTAATTTTATTTTCTCATAGAAGTATAAATAATAATATACACTTCTGTGTTCACTTCATGCTCATAAATTGTCCTAAACAGGCAGGGCTGGATTTAGCCCTTAAGAGGCCCCGGGGTTAATAGAATTTTGGGGACCCTTCTTTAAGTACGGTCTCCCTATGTCTATAAAAAAAAAAATTTTTTTTTAGGTGATGTTTTTAGTTCAAAGTAGCCCCATTAAATCTGAAAATAAACAAATCTCCATTCTTATATCTTTGTTATTTTTAGTTTTATCAGGAGCCCAAGAGTAGAGGGCCTTGGTGACCCCATCTAGTCTTGGGATCCTTGAGCTGCAGCCCATACTGCATGGCATCTGTCAGTCTTGAGAAATCTTGGATCTGTGCCCAAAAGTTATGTCTCAGCTACTGATGATGGTTCAGCATCAGTTATTGCTGTACAGGCCCATATGGGAGTGACAGTCTCAATTGCAATGAATACCTTTGAAGATGCTCTACCCCAATGTTGCCTTGTTTTCTGTCTGTTGAGCACACTCTTCTTCAAGGTAACAAGCCTTTGTTTCTCCTCTCTTCTCACTCCAGCCCTTGCTGTAAATTGCATCTCCAGTATGAGCAATCATTGGCAATGTCTTCTGACCTCACAATGTTCATTACCCTCAGGTCCCTTTTTGCAAACCGTCCTTGAAGAGAAGATGAGGTCACCCTCTTGCCAGTGGCCAGTTCCCTGTACCGAAGGACTTTTGGAGTCCTCCCATCTGACATACAGTGTACATGTCCAAGCCAGCAGATCCGGTACTGTTGGAGAAGGGTATATAGGCTGGGTAACTAAACATTGAGAACTACAGCATTGGTGACTCGTTCAGAGCAATTGATGCCCAGAACTGTTTGACAAATGGGAAGAATACTTGACCATATGTAAATCTGACACTAAGCAAGACATTCTAGTTAATGCAAAAAGATTATAGTTGTATTTTTACAAAAACAACAATGTTGATAGATCAAAAAATGATTGCTATTCTTTCTTTAGGAGACTGTGTCTGCCAGTAAGCAAGAAAATTTGACTCTCTTAAAAGCTCATGCCTTTATGGGAATTCTAAACAAGGTAAGCTGTATAAAAAAAATGTTTCTTGGTTCTTGGGATCTCATGGTTATTCCCCAAATTCTCTCCACTTGGTGATGGTGCTGTCTGTCAGCTTTTTGGCATTTTGTACAATCTAGAAAGTATATTTCTGCAAAGCTATTCATTCTATTCAGTTATTTTTCACACTGCAGCCCATTTCCCCACAGACACAACATTGCACACACGTCCCTACTCTGTTGCTGTTTCTATGGAATATGTTCAGGCAAGCTCCATTCTTTAGATCGACCAATACAACTAAGACTCACCATTTATAATCAAAACCCCCTCCATATTCCAATTGTAAGGAAAAAGTTCCACTGACAGATTTTTCCCCAAACTGCTTTGTGGAACAGACTCCCACATAGATGCTTCCCTGAATGCTGTAATTTTAATCTCTTCATGTCAAGAGTCTGTTATCTATTCTCCATATACCTATAATCCTCACTTCCTACTTTTACATTCATATCACACACCTCATCCAGTATCTCTCTACCTTGATTGGTTCTTGAGCCTTTTACTGGATGAACATTAGTAAAAAGAAAATCCTGTCAGCAACAAAATATAGAGATGAAGCCTTAAATATTTTAATTATATTGTAAAAAAAGAAAGCCGTATTTCCCTTGACTTAAATGTGGCATTCAACACTAGGTTAGGAAGGGAATCGCGCATCACTACTGGAAAGAGTCATAACAGCTACTGAACTTTATGAACTATTTTCCTGAAAAATTGTTTTTAAAAGTTATATTTTATAAATTTAAACTTAAAACAGTACTGGCCACTTGGTCAATGAATGGCAAATGTTTCCTTGTAGGGAAACAGCTTGTGGAGAATTGCCAGATATTCATGGTGTTATTTATTGGAATCTTCAGAAATAAAATGAATTGACTCAACGGTATAAAATAAATAATATATTTGTTTGATTTAGATTGGAGTAAGTCGTTTATAATTCAGGGTAGTGAAAGTTCGTTTATAAGTCAGATTTTGGTAGCAATTGGGAGAAAGTCCATTTTGGTTCTGTAATTGAGAGTTTAAAAGTCAGAGCTTGGTAATAGTTGTCATCTTAGAAATAGGTTGACATCAGTTTTCTTTTTTTTTTCTTTTTTTCTTTTTTTCTTTTTTCCTTTTTTTCTTTTTTTCTTTTTTCCTTTTTTTCTTTTTTCCTTTTTTTCTTTTTTCCTTTTTTTCTTTTTTTCTTTTTTTCTTTTTTCCTTTTTTTCTTTTTTCCTTTTTTTCTTTTTTCCTTTTTTTCTTTTTTCCTTTTTTTCTTTTTTCCTTTTTTTCTTTTTTCCTTTTTTTCTTTTTTCCTTTTTTTCTTTCCAATCCCAATAAGTGCAGAAATGTCTTAAGCGGATGATCACACAATATGCACAACTGGTTTCTCTGGCAGTCCCTTCTCTTCTGCCTCTTTTTTTTTATTTAAGGGTGGTTAAGTTCAAGACGCTAATATTCTTCTTTTATGTGTTATGTCCATCCAGGACAGAGGCAATCATGGCTCTCCACTCTCCACCCATCCCTTGTAGCTCTTAATGTTTTGTTCCTCTACCATCTCCCTCAGGCCATGTTCTATCATCCACTTGTATAAGCCTGCTAGGTATATCAGGCTTTCCCTTGACTCTCTTTCCCTCTATCTGCCCTGTGAGTATGAGATTCTCTAAGCCCTCCTTTCTCATTAAGTGTCGCAGAAATTTCAGCTGCCTCTTCCTGATGTTAAGTATAAGTTTCCTCCTTGTTTGCATCCTCTCCAAAACCTCATCATTTTCACCATTAGCATTCTTCTGTAGAACCATATCTCCGTTGCCTCAAGTCTCTTCATCTTTGAGGAGAATGTCCAACATTTGTTGCCGTAAAGTAGGATAGATATAACATAGCAGTTCAGTACTCTTTTCTTTGTTACCAACAAAATCCTCCTGTTTTGTAATACTCTGCTTAGCTTTTGGAATGCGTCTTTGGTCATTCTAATATAGCTTTGGATCTCAGCATCACACTTACCGTCCTCTGTCAGAACACATCCCAGATATTTAAATTTCTGCACCTGCTTGATTTGAAATTGTCAAAGATTTACTGATCTCATTCAGACATCTTAGAAACAATGAAATAAACTGGGGAGGGAAAATGCCAAGTTTGAAACTGGGAATCTATTCGCCTTATTAATTTCTTACAATATCCATAGTGATATAATACTCCAACCGAGCATTGAGTATATTGAGGTCAATTAGATTCATGCTATTTTCTTGTCAAATGTTTGAAACTGATTTGGTTGCTATGATCAGGCTTACATTTTTTTATTGCAAAAACTGTGTGAAATTTTGTTTCTAAACCATAACCCTTTTAGTATTTAATTTTTGGCACTCTGCATTATTCACTAATATTACTTCCCTTTCTACAACATTTACTTTTTCTTTTATTTAACTTTTTTTTTTACAAGAGCATAAAGATTTTCAATTTCAATATCTCTTTTGTTTTTGCTATAATAGGACAATCATTTGTTTTTATTATTTTGTTTCTGCACAACATTTTGGCCACCGACCCTCTTAACCTTACCTCAGGTGTCTGTTTTTGGATATGTTTGAAAATAAGATGGCTCTGCTTCATCTTGGCTTCTTATTTTTTTCTTTGTGCATTTATTTTTCCTGATTGGCAATGAATGATTCCTGATAGTAATATGAATGGTACAGGAAATGATATTTGTTTTTCTTATGTGATAATGCTGAAGATAACAAAAAAAGTTGCTTTTGTTATGATACTGAACAGGTTGACAATCAACAGGAGGATGCTTTTGCTATGACAGATGAACAGGGGGACGCTTTTGCTATGACGGATGAACAGGGGGATGCTTTTGCTATGACAGATGAACAGGGGGTCGCTTTTGCTATGATAATAAGGTGATGAAATTGATTCAACAATTTCTGTAAATTTTCTTTTAATTATACATTTTTAGTCTCCAATCATTGCACTAACCACTTTTTGGTTTTCTCATCTCTTTTATGTTGATTGTCTATTTCAAATCTGCAGGGTAACAAAGATTTCACTTTCTAAGAGAAAATAATTATACAGTTAAAAACCACATAAATATTCTTCTTCAGCCCCTTTTGGCAATGAAGCAGTAGTTGTTTCATTCAATAAACATGCTTCAATGTGACTAAAAATGACTCGAGTAAATTATGTCAGAAATTAGATCTTTATCTTTAATACTTAGATAATGGTTGTCTCACCTCAGTTTGAAGATATCAATCCTGTTTTATCTGGCTCTTTCTTACACAAATGCATACAATTTTCTCTAATAGAAATTGAGGTTTGGTAGTTATTTTACTGCCAGTAAGCACCATTGAAATTAAATGGTTAACAAATGTCTGCAAAAAAGCTTTTACTCAAAAAAACAAGCATCGTGCATCAGTTTTTTCAATCAATTTACTGCCTTAATGAAACCAAGAGTTATATGTGGAAATCGTTAACATTTTATTGTTTATCAAAGTGTAAATTCTTAATCTGTAATGTTCTGTATCCAGCAAATTATCAATGTAGATAATATTTGACTGTTTGTATATATATTTATCTATTATCTCAAACAGCAGATGGTCTTGACAAGATTTGTATGTAAACCTTTATAAATCTGATTTATTGTCATCGAGTTAAAAGAATTCTTTTTGCATTTTTGTTTAAACTAATTGGTGACTTATTCACAAATGCTAAATTAATTTTTAATTATGTTTTTTGTTTCCTATGTGCATGCAATTTGCTACTAAAATAGATTATTTTTGCCATATTTGAGCTGAAGTTGCCCAATCCTCTCTTTTTCCCCTGAACAGAGTTCAAAAGCGTTTACACTACCTTGTAAGCAGTGAATGACTTCCCACCCTACAGCCCCTTTCCTACAGACAAAACATTGCAAGACACTTGCTATTCTATCACTGTTTCCATGGAAAATATTCTGACCAGTTTTATTCCCTCATTCCTCCAGTTCAGACCTTTACAGCTAAAACCCGCCATGTCATGTACACCATTGGGATAGCTTCTTACCAAAAGCCACTGCCTTGTGAAACAGACTCCTGAGAGGATGCTTCCTTAGCCAGTACAATCTTAACCTCTTTAAATCTAGCATCAACTATTATATTTCCTACATAGCCTCATAATCTGCACTTAATACCTCTTCATGTTCATAAAACAACCTCATTCAATAACCCTCTACCTTGAGTGGTTCTTGGGCCTTATATTAACGTCTTCAAGATCAAGTTATTTATCTTACATATCCTCATAATGTTCTCTTTTTACCTCCTCTTATGTCCATAAAACAACCTCATTCAGTAACCTTGAGTGGCTCTTGGGCCTTGTATTGAATGAGCAATAGTTACAAAAGGCACAGTCTAGTCTGGTAAAATGTTGCACTAGTGAGACAGTCAGAAAGGATCAGATTCTATGGCAGCAGATGTTCAGATAGCTTTATGGTTATCAGTGTAGGAAGTGGAACCAGCAAGCAGTGTTCAAATTACAGCTGAGTCTGTTGAGTTCACTTTGCACTAATGCTCTTGGGAAAGGCAACAATCCATTTCTTCCCATCCTGCCCAGTCAGGAGTTAAATAGCAGAGTAGACATGTCTCTATAGCCTTGTTAGTGAGGATAACTCTGAATTCAAAAATGTACAGAAGGCAATGGAAATGACTTATATTTCCCAAGAAGTCATGGCAATTCACAGATAATAAAGAAAAAAAGATCTGTGGAGAGCCCTGAATACCATTTAACATTTAGGGTAATTTAAAAAAGAAAAAGAAAAAAGCTTCTATTCATTCTCTTTCTTCTATTTCTTGCTTGATGTTTTCAAGCTAGCCACATTGGTAACCAGAGATGTATTGGGATGGTCAAAGACACATTCCAAAAGCTAGGCAGAGACAGGATTTCATTGGTAATAAAGAAAAGAGTACTGAACTGCTATGTGATACCTGCCCTCCTTTATGGCAGCAAATGTTGGGCAGTCTCCTCAAAGATGAAGAAGAGACTCAAAGCAATGGAGTTATGGTTCTACAGAAGGATGCTATGGATACCATAGACCAAACATGTAAGCAACAATGAGGTTTTGAAGATGATGCAAACAAGAAAGAAGCTTATGCTTAACATCAGGAAAAAGTAGCTGAAATTTCTGAGACACATAATGAGAAAGGAGGGCTTGGAAAATCTGATCCTCACAGTGCAGATAGTGGAAAAGAGAGAGACAAGGGAAAGCAGCGCGTGACATACCTAGCGGGCTTAAGCAAGTGGATGACAGAACAAGGTTTGGAAGAAATAGCAAAAGGACAAAACATATTGAGAGCTACAAGAGATAGGAGGAAGTGGAGAGCCATGATCACCTACGTCCTGAAGGGACATGGTACATAAGACAATTACTATTTTTTGATTGTTGCAATCACTGGTTCATGTCCAGTGACACCTGTTGCTCATGTCTTTCTTACCAAGCCAAGAGGGTTGATATACGAGTAAAAAAAACAAAACAAAAAAAAATCAACCAAACCAAACAAGGAGTCCTTCCCAAGGAACTTAACCTGCTTTACACCATTATTCTGTATATTCATTTGTAAACAGTCAATGGATGCTAGTCAGGTGGCTCCTATTACAAATGTCTTCCCTTACTGGGCAAGGAATTATCACCAGTAGATTTAACCTCCTTCCTGCCGTTATCTCTAACACTTATATTGCTTATCAGCATAATTATTCTTGGAATAGTTTCCTTTTGCTTTCTTCATGGTAATTTTATTGAGACATCAACTCTAGTTGACACATCAAGAGTTCTTAAGACTTAAATAAATACAATATGGGAGCTGCTAATAAAAAATGGCTGCAAGTCTTCAGCAGCAGTCAAACAGTAGCGGCAACACCAATCAGCAGGCAGATTAGGTTTAAGATGCCAAGTTCACCCAGTCAGACATATGTGACAGCCTAATAGATTAAAGCATTGGTTTGTGAATTTGGTGACATAGTGATTGTGAGTTCAATCACTGGGCTGGGCAGTGTGTATATGGATTCAGTGGAAACTGGCAAGTAATAACTAAAAGCAGTACTAAAAATAAGAACTAGACAAGATATCCCTAGACATGGGCAGTGTAACAAGAAGTCTACTGCCGTAGATGAAATAAAGGGTTCAGTTCAGAATATTCTGTAGGTTACCCACATCATTGTACAAGTGATGATGCCTAGAGGGCACAACAGCTGAAACATTGTGATAACAACAACAGATATAAGGACAATAGTCAATCAGTTATGTGCCATGCATGATACATGCTTAGGCGATTATGTATCTTTTGATACATGACTGATGAGGCAGTTTTTTTTTCCCCTACAGTAAGTTGCCATTACTTACATAGACCAGTTGCCATCCAAGGCTATAGAACCTAGTCTGTCCTGCTATTTATCCATAGCTTGGGGGTAGAAGAGGATTCATACCTTTCCCAAGGTTATTAGCATGTAAGTGATTGTAATGAATTCAACAGGAATTTGAACTCGGCTCTCCAATTCCTGAATCTGAGCCACTATCCATTACTCTACTGTCAAAAGTAAATAGTGTAAATAATTCTTAAAAATGGCAACAGAAAAATATTTTTACATTATTCAACCAAATAGCAACAACTTTTTTTTTATTATTATTATTATTATTTTCCATTCTAATATCTTTTCTACACAAAAGAATATTTGTCTTATAATATATGACAAAAGATATGAGATTATAATTTTGCAGTAAGAGTTTCATTAATATAAGTAGATTCTAATTTATTTAATAAAAGTTTTTATCTATGTATATCCAGAACATGAAAAGGCTTACAGATTTCTTTCCTTAATTATTTCTTACTTTTATCTTTGACAGTAGGTTATAAGCTATTCACTGGATTTTGATCTGAATTTTTTTCTGTGTTACATTTGATCTATTGAGAATTTACATTATTTGGACTGTTATACTCATTTTCATTGCCATATTCACAATATTTCGACCATTGTATGCTTCGGCCTTCTTCAGGTGATTGGAATTTCAAACTAAACCCTTTATTTCATCCACCGGGGTAGATTGTTCTAGCTCCATATGTTCAGTTTGAAATTCCAGTCACCTGAAGAAGGCTGGAGCGTACAACAGCCAAAATGTTGTGAATATGGCAAAGATGAGGATAATAGTTTGAATAATGTAAGTAATCATAATATCTCAGAGATATAGATAGCTACTGAGAATTGTCGTGTTAAGTGCATTGACAAAGAAGAATCTTACACTGAAAAATAAATATTTACTGTATAGATTTGATTGATTCATTTTATACAGTTTATCAACACTTTGCAGGTCATTTAAGGCCAGAAAATATTTTTAGATTGTAAGCTTTTTTGTTTGTTTTTTTTTTGTTTTTTTTTATAATAATGATTTGATATTACAAGTTAATTACCAATTAACCCATAGCTAGAGAGAGAAGAGGTGGATTCATATCCAATCAGAATTTGATTAACAAGAAATTATAATTTGGATATAAACTGGGGAGTCATTTTTATGTTACAATCAATATATAAACTTTCCCTCACTTTGTGGACACAGTAGTTTCTATACATTTATATTCCAGAGAATGTAAAATCAAAAACACTTACTTGTGGAGCTAATCAGTATTTCCTTGCATGACTGATTCATTTTCTATGGCTTATCAACCCTTTGCAGATTAGTTAAAGCCAGAAAACTTTTTTTAGATATAATGATTTAGTGATACAAGTCTTACTAATTAACCCATAGCTGGGGGCAGAAGAGGTGGATTCATGTTTTTTTCCCAACGGTATGTGTGCATAAATGAATATAACAAACTCAATGGGATTTGAAACTCTATTCTCTAGTTAACAATTCCAAGCCATTATCCATTACACCATCTGCACATCCAAGCTTACAGTTACCCATCTAAGTACTGACTAAGCTTGACATTGCTTAACTTTAGTAATTATGGTATTTCAATGTAAGCCATTTATTGTATAGAAAAGTGCGTACTCTATTTACATTATTCGGACTATTGGTCATCATTGTCGCCATAGTTATTACGTTTCGGCTGTTGTACGCTCCGGACTTCTTCTGGTGGTTGGAATATCATACTGAACCCATTATTTCGCTCACTGGGGTAGACTGTTCTAGTTCCACGTACCATGTTTAATGGATCTACATAATACCTCATCTCAGAAATATAGACCGATACTGAAGGATCGGTACAGACCTGATACACCGAAAATATGGAATCTACCCCAGTGAGCGGAATAAAGGATTCAGTTCGACATTCTAACCACCTGAAAGAAGAACAGAGCGTACAACAGCTGAAATGTTGTAATAAATATGGCGCCAAAGATGAGGACAATACTCCGAATAATGTAAATAGTGTACATAATACCTTATCTCAGAAATATAGACATACAGAAAAATGCATTTTGATCATTAGACTGCAGACTTACATTGTTTTCTTTCTTTTTTTTTAATTTTTTTAACAGAGCCTAGAAGATGGTAATGATTCCTTTGGAAACACAACCAAGATAAAAAATGAGGTAAGTAAAGTTATTTATTTTAAATACTTATTTTCTTATCATTTTTAATTAAGTCATTAATTAAGATCTTATTTCATGAGCTTATCTATTGCTATGATTCAGTTCATCTCAATTTAAAATCTCTAAGAGAACTTGCTTGATGATTAAAATACTTGTGTATTTCCAATTAGTCGATATGAACACAGCTTAAACACTAAATACCAAATAAAAGAAATATGCCCCACTAAAAATGCTGGCACAACACTATCTTCTTACTCCTATTCTAGTAGTCAGTGTATTTATATACTTATAAAATCTTCAGTACTGAGTTATAGAAGTATTAGGTTGGTGCAAAAATAATGACGTTTTCTCACATAGTAACACATGTTAGAAAACGCCATTATTTTTGCACCAACCTAATAATTACATTGTTTGAGCAGTGTTGTAGCTCTTAGCACAGAAATTGGAATAGACAAGCCAAGTTCAAATTTTGGCCTTTTTGTATTTACTTTCATACTCATGTCCTCTGAGAAAGGCAGGACTCCCATCTCTTTACACATGCACATCCCATCTATGGGTTAAATAGCAATATACATTGAACTCTCAAGCCTTGGGTGGCATCCAAACTTAGAGGAGGACTACTCTGAATTCCAAATCACGAAGACAATGGAGAAACAGTTCCACTATCTTGTCAAAGATGACAATTCACAAATTAAGTGCAGTGGAACCTTGGGTCACAAACAAATCAGTTCATGAGGAAACATTCCAAACAAAAAAAAAAATGTCTCGCGTGACAAACAATGATGAAAGAGAAGAAATCCCAGAAAGACAGTTACCCGATATTTTTATGGAAGAAGACACTGTTCCAAACAATAACATATCACAGCTTCCCCTTCTCACCACCTTTGACTTACTCCATCAACTCATCCCCGCCCATCCCATACAGGGACAGTAAAATTAAATTAAATGTTTGTCTGTACGTTATCTGTTAAGTATTGTTTAGCTTTTGTTATATTAGATTTAATGATTTTCATTGGCTTTTGTGGATGAACTTGTGCACAAAGTCCTGTTGTAAAGGTTTAAACAAGTAATAATCTGGGGGTTCAAGAATGGATTAATCCATTTTATATTGATTCCTATGGGGGGAAAGTAGTTTTGGTTTACAAATATTTCAGGTCACAATTTAAATTAGGGGAATCAAGGTTGCATTGTACATTCTTAAGAGATATAGCATTTTTTAAAAATTGTGTATGTAGATTGTTTAAAGTGGCAATATATATATATAATGAAATGGATTAAGTCTGACAATTATTTAATATATTTTCTGTTTATACATTATTTTTATAGATACAATTTATTTAAGTAAATGATCTGTTTTTTAATTAAACAGCATTAATTTCATTGACTAGTTTGAATGGTACAGCATTTCAGACCAAATGACTATTCCTGTCAGAGAATGCATATTTTCAGTATCTATAAAAATAACATATAAACAGAAAGTAAGTATGTGTGTGTGTAGATGGAACCCTTGGCGCTGTCAATAGCTGTGCTAGCACAAAGTCACAAATCAACATGACCAAGGGTTTGACTGTGCTGGCTTTGTTCAGATTGTTGATCAGACTAGATAACACGCTCTTTACTAGAAACTGTAACTAAGGTCTGCTCAGCATAATTGCAGTATAAACCACAGGTTGGCTCTGTGGGTGTTGATCAAACACAAATGTGCCTGAGCAAGTGTCTGCAATAGGGATTGGCTAGCCATCCTAATAAGTGGGTATACTCAAATACGAGTGGCCGGCTAGTGTGTGTGTGTGTGTGTGTATATATATATATATATATATATATATATATATATATATATATATATATATTTTAAAGTGGCATGATATATATTATATAAGTGTACTTATATTGGTGTACACATCAATTTATAGACAAAATATATACCTGGAACTATGAATTTAATCAGTTCCAGGAATGGATTCATAACTGGAAATTTCATGTCGAAACAATTTTCCCCATTTAAAATAATAGAAATTAAGCTAATTTGTTCCAAGCTTCCAAAATTTTGATATAAAAATATTTTATGCAAAATTAAAATACTTTTTTAAAGATTATACACAAATAATGTAAATAAATATATCAGTATGACTCCTTCTCAGGCTTTATCAATAAGATTTAAACAATTAGGATATTGAAATGATCCTTCCACAATTCTTATGGTCAGGCTTGTATTTTTGGTCACTTCAAAACACTTCTGAAACAAAGCAGCTTCATCAGAGCTCGCAGCCTCTTCATGTCTCACTATACTGTGGATGCCAGCTCTCTTTTTAAATTTTTCAAACCATTCTCAGCTTACTTGAAATGCATTTTCATTTTCAGAAGACATGCCTAGTATTTTTATTTTTTTCAATAAAATCCACATACCTTTGCCTTTGCACATGTAATATCTTCAGACACAGAATCACCTCATAGTTGCCTCTCATTCATCCTCACCAACAACAGCATCTCAACATCTTCTAGGGTTTTTGGATGATGATTTGTAATTATGCTAACTCCCTTGGCTAGATCAAACTTTTTTATTTCTATCTTGTCCTTTAGGATAATGCAAATTGTTGATACTGAATGTCCATATAGATTGGCAAGGTCAGAAACACTGGTACCTTTCTTCGTGCTTCTGAATGATCTCCTTCATTTGCACGGATATTTTTCCCTTTTCTCAGTAGTAACCAGCTTCTTGGGTCACAACATGGGCTACAAAAATTATCAAAAACTTACCCACTAAAATTTAAAATTTATTGTACATGTATAGTAATATTTACCGTAACACATTAAACTGTGCAATATAGTAAATGTATGGAAAAATGTAAAGGAACAAACTGCACCTGATGAAATTGTACGATACAAATCAACCAAAACTGGAGGTGTAGTTTATTTTACATAGTTTACATACTTTATGTGCTGTACTTACATTTTATTTTACTTTAATTAAACTTTTTAAATCTTTTTACATTTTTCTACTGTACTGTATTGATATCAATTTAAAATTCAATGATTATACACTTTATATTAAACTAAAACACACTTTACATTACATAGAGATTAAATGAAACAAACTCAACATTGTCATATTTTATCTGCTTTTAATTCAATAAATTTTAATAAAATTTACATATTACTGTACTGTTCAGTAATGTACATGTTCTATCTTCATTACTGTACATAAATTTTTGCACATTATTATTATTTTTTTTACACTTACACTAATATAATCACAAATATATGCTTATACTACAAATATTCATTCTATAACAAAAAGGACCAAGTGAAATGATGCAATTTTCTTCAGACTTCTTGCTTCCCAGTCAAATTTGATCTTCAAAAATCCAAATGCAATATTGTGTTATCTTCTGTTGTCCTCTCTCCCTAATATCAGTTATATATATATATATATATATATATATATATATATATATATATATAAAATGGACATCAATGCCTATATGTACTTAAATTTGTATCTGTCTGTTTATTTAAATGCGTGATGTATTTAGGACCAGACCAAATAAATTTTTTTTATTAACCATTTGTTTGATTTTAGGCATGATCTCTTAATCTACAAGCTTGTTAGTTTTTATTCTTTTTGTATTTTATTTTCATGAAGTTCAATGTTGATCTCAGAAAACCCCTCAAAATATTCTTATTTATACCATCATTGTAGCATGTAGGCAATCATAGCTCTCCCCAACTTTCTGTCTTTCCTTATTCTAAATAACACTTTCCCTTTTCCATCACACTTGTAGGTTACTGTTTCTCCTCACTTCTCTTCAACAAATTCTGTAATTGTTAAATTTTCCAAGCCTTCTTGTCTCATGTCCCCAAAATTATAGTTGTCTGGTTGTTAACAGCATTTTATTTGTAGTTTTATTCCCCTTCAAACTTTCTCCTTTCTCATATGCTCTGTCCACAGTATTCTCAGCATTTGTCTGTAAAACCACATCTCTGTCATTTCAAGTCTCTCCATTGTCCAATGTTCACTGCCATATTAAAGATTAGATATTTATATAGCAGTCCAACACTAGTGCTGGTAATTATTGTGAATTCAGCCCAGTCAATTGTGTTTTGAAGTTTAATATCTTTCTATGCAAAGATTAACTTATTGGATTGCCAAATGTCTTTGCACACTAATAAAACCTACAATAGAGATATAACTTTATTCTTGCATCATTTCAAACTATTGCTCTCATCTTGGTTTGGTTGTTATAGATGTTATTATAAACACGTTTTGACCAAGTATTCTCTGGTCATTATCAGGTGTCCATTGATTGGTTGATATGGGATATCTGTTGGTTATTTTGATATTTCATTTCTGTGATGTCAGTTATTGTTTGTTCCTGCTGATTTGGTGCTTCACTACCTGATCCTGACCACTAAATGACACTAGCACACATATGACCAGCTCCTATATCCACTGTACCCCCCTAGGACATTAATGGTATGTTTTTGGAGCCTTTTATGCTCAATGTCAGATATGACTTTCTGCATATGAAAAACTAGCAGTAGAGCCCGGCGTTGCCTGGGGATGTAACAGTAAGAGATAGATCAAGTATCGACCATCATAAAAACTGAAAAATAAAAATTGACAAAGATTATTGTTTAAGGTTGACGGACACACATGTCTTAATTAGTTTTATTTTTTTTTGTTTTTTTTTTTTTTTTGTTTTTTTTGGGGTTTTTTTATGAATTGGTCAAACTCAAACAAAAACATTGTTTTCAATCGTTATGAGTCTACCGATTGAATATAATTTTATTATAAACAATTGTCTTGTAAATGGAATTTTTAAAACATTCTGAATGTAAAAATAAAGAAAAAAGTGTGCAAGACAATAAGAAACACTACCTGCCAAAAAAAAAGTGAAGTTTTGTTAAAATCGATTGAAAAATGTAGGAAATCTGATCCCATATATAAACGAACACACACAAACAACCAACCTGGGTTTTATAATAAGTATAACTCGATAACTCGATATTAATAAGTATAACTCAATGAGTTGTCCCCCTTTCATTAATGCCTCTTAATCGTGTTTTCAAATTGATTTCGTACAAAAACAATTTTTGGTGCTGTTAGAACCACCGCAAGGTAATTTTATATAGTCCTGTAAAGTTTTGTTGAAATTGGTTGAAAAATGTAGGAAATCCGATCCAATATATAAACGTACACACACACACACACAACCTGGGTTTTATAATAAGTAAGATGATCTAACAAATCTTATTCATTTAGTAGCCTTTCTGTAATCTTTTACAATTTATGATTTTTACTTATTGAATACAGTAAAAAAAATTGCATATGCTTGTGGTGATTCATAATTAGAATTTTGATTTGAATATATTTTCCACTCGTTGTTTCTAATACAAAAAATATTAACTTCATTTGGGTTTATTAATTACGAGGGTCGGCCAGGTGAAGGTGAGAGGGGGAGGGGGAGGACTTCACTCTACCCCGGAGGCAAGTTGCTTAGTAGAAGAAATCAGCTGTGTTAATATCGGCTGCGTTAGCATCGTAGCTGGTTGGCAATATCTTTTGGTTGATGACTAAAAATTAACTTCCGCATTTTGTCTGTACACATGGGTTTCATTTGGACACCATGTGTATTTTTAAGTAGTTTCCAGTTATTATTTTTAGTTAGGAGGACTTGTGTATGTTTAGGTTTCATTTGTTTTACTTTTTGTGTATCGTTCTCTGTAAAAAAAAAACAAAAAAAAAACGCTGAGTCACCAGAAGTTAACGGCATTTGGACGTTTGAGTAGCCGTCAGTAACTTCCGGCTGGGTGCGATACACTTAACCGTGCTTTCAAATTGATTTTGTGCAAAAAGAATTGTGTTTTTCCAATTTTTGGCACTGTCAGAACCACCGCAAGGTAATTTTACGTAGCTCTGTGAAGTTTTGTTGAAATCGGTTGAAAAATGTAGGAAATCCAATCCAATATCTAAACGTACAGACACACACACACACACACACACACACACACACACACACACACACTCTGCGTTTTATAATAAGTAAGATGTATTGACAAGACATAATATCCAAACAAACCAATGAAAGTAGCCATAACTGATATGTGAGTGGTTAACCTTTATCACTTTGTGTGTAGGATGCACGCCGAAGTAATGGGTAATGGCTTGGATTCAGGAATTGGAGAGCTGAGTTCAAATTCCAGTCAAATCCATTACATACATGCTAATACTCTTGGGAAAGGTATGAATCCTCTTCTTCTACCCCCTAGCTATGGGTTATTAGTAGGACAGACCAGGTTCTGTAGTCTTGGATGGCAGCTAGTCTGCTGCAAAAAGAAATGGCAACATACTGCAGGAAAAATTTGCATCATCAGTCATGTATTGAAAGATACATGATCACCTAAGCATGCATCCCGCATGGCACCTAACTGACTGATGTGGTGACTTTATTGTACAAAAAGTTTATTATGCCACTGAAGGTGAATCTGACCAATAATGTGTTTGAATTTCATAGCTATGTTATCATATCCTGCTATGGCAACAGAAAATAACTTTGACTGATATTAACAATAAGGTTGCTGCAATTGGCCCTGAAAAAGTACATTGGAAAGAAGTAATATTAATAATGCAGTGTGCTAAAGGTTAAGATATCACTTTTCTGTGTTGTTTTTGTCCTTGTTAAAGAATGATTTGAGTAAAGACTGAAAGATTTTAAAAGTCGGCCATATTGAATTATCCTCTTCATAGAAAAAGAATTTTTTTTTTTAACAGGAAACTGTATATCTTCCTATTTTGAATGGAGCAGGAAATACTTAAAGGTTTTAAGTATTTTTCCATCATTTTCTCTCCTCCTTGAGCAAAGTGTGTCCATGAGTTGAGTAAAACTAACTGCTTATTGTCAGCTATTCCCTAACTTTAGCAATGGAGACACCAGTAATATGATCTATGATTAGCTAGAGGTCTACTGCTATTTAATCCAAACCAAAATGTACTTTGCACTATCCATCCTATTTGTAATTCAAAACCCAAATGCCTTAGAGAAAGAATTCCAAATTAAAGATAAAATATTACCTTCATTAAAATTACTACTCTGTTATATAAAGGATTAATTTGTCTTTTCATGACTGCTTAAAGAAAGTTCATTTTAGAGAAATATTATTGTTAAAAGGGTATTCTAAAATTTCTTTATAATCTTTGAGGATAGTTTTCCATCATCAGTCTCATAATTTGGGTGTGGTCATAGGGTCACTGCACAGTTTATCACCTGACCAATTCTTTCCACATCACAATTGATACTCTGTTATACAAAGTATATATTTTTCCTGACTGCTTAAAGAAAGTTAATTTTCAAGGGTTATTTATTATGTTAGCTGGGCATGCTAAAATTTCATTATAAAATTTTGGGATTATTTACAGTTATCATCACCATCAATCTCATAGCTGGGTGTGGTCATAGTTTTGGTGCACAGCTGAACATGTGAACAGTTTCTTTTACATAACTTGGTTGAGAGGTATTCATGTGGGCAAGTAGACCTGGTGGTGCCCATCCTTCACCAGGTCAAACAACAGCTTGATGGTCATAAATTCTATCAATGGGATACTCTGCCTTGGCCATTGACTTCACTCTAAGAAATTTTCACCCAGTAATGCCCATACCATAACCTACACTGGCTGCATGCATAGCTATGAAGCCCAGTATCCCTGTTTGCTAGATGGACATTAAACCTACCAAGAAGGTTAACATCTTGGTTTTAATTTTGCTGGGTGTCTAGCCACACCCCTCACCAGAAAAGTCTGATAGGGGAACCAATGACTCTACTATGTGGCAAGTAGTGCTTGGTTACATGGTACTGGTAGCACTTACAAAGTGACTTCACAATGTTTTTTCTACCTTTTCCTTCTTTCTCTCTCTTTTTTTTTACCCTTCTCTCTCTTTTTTTACCCTTCTCTCTCTTTTTTTACCCTTCTCTCTTTTTTTACCCTTCTCTCTCTTTTTTTACCCTTCTCTCTCTTTTTTTACCCTTCTCTCTCTTTTTTTACCCTTCTCTCTCTTTTTTTACCCTTCTCTCTCTTTTTTTACCCTTCTCTCTCTTTTTTTACCCTTCTCTCTCTTTTTTTACCCTTCTCTTTTTTTTACCTTCTCTTCTTTTTTTAACTATTGCTCTTCTTCTTTCCCTTCTCTCTTCTCTTCTCCTTTCTCTTCTCCCTCCCTTCTCTTCTCCCTCCCTTCTCCTTTCCCTTCTCCCTTCTCTTCTCTCTTTTTTAATTACTAACACTGAAGATGTAAATTCTTGCCAAGTAGCCACTTATTATTGCTATAAGGTCAGGTACTTATGCAAAAGAGGAATAAGCAAATAATAACATTTATTTCTTCAGCCACTGGTATGATTGCCAATACAAACTTTCTCTTTTCATTGATGGTTGCAAAACATTGATGGTCTAGTCACATTAACATTACAACTACCATCACTGTTTCTTTTTTGTTTTTATTTATAGACAACCGATCCAAAATTACCATAAAAAATTACATTTTTTTAATAAAATAGAAAGTGTTAATAGCAGTTTCTGAAAATAGCAAACTGAAAAAAAAAATAACCTATTTAATCAACAACTACTTCTGTATTATGTGTTGTCAAAGTAGAAAACTAGGCAAGATAAGAAATATACAGCTTATATTTTCTAACCAACATAACACAAGAGGCGTGTGTTAATCTGCCACAGGGCACAAAGGATAAAGCAAGATTTGAAAGTGAACATTCCTCCTATGAATTAGTTTTTGACTTATTTCTAGTTTGAAATAAATTATTTACACTATTTAAACTGTTCAGACTACTATCCTCATCTTTGTTGCCATGTTGACAACGTTTTGGCCGTTGTATGCTCCGGCTTTCTTCAGGTGATTGGGTTTTTGAAACAAACCCTCTATTTCGTCCACCAGTGTAGATTGTTTTAGTTCCACGTGCCATGCCTCTTTCAAATATCTCAGTATTAGTTATTTCCCTTTAACTCAACTCTCCAAGTTTTTGTTCACCTCTGCTGATTATTTATTGAGCTCACAATTCTTTGGATCAAGTTACTGAATCCAACCAATGCTTTTATCCACTGGGCTATGTGATGAATATGGCAACAAAGATGAGGACAATAGTCTGAACAATGTAAATAGTGTAAATAATTAAAATACCTCATCTCAGAAATATAGACAGACATTGAAATAAATTAATTTAAAAAATATTATGACTGTTCCTCTTACTGCCATTAATATTTTTCTTCCTTAGAAAAAATGGTGCTGTCTTTTAATTTAAGAAATACAGGGTGCGATGGGTGAATTGTCGCCATTTTATATTTTTAATTTCATGCATTCACATTGTTTGTTTTTGATTTTGTTGACTGCACAGTATAGCAGGGTCAGTTAGGCACAGTTGTCCAAGAAAAAGAACACCATGACACAATTCGCTCTTCCAGAAATTTGGAAACAGCATGCTGTACTGCTTGGCATTCACACCAGAACCTTGAAAAGTACAATTTCTGAGTGTTTGGGTGTCAGTCTGAGAACAGTGCTGAGGATTCGAAAAGAGTTGGATGAGTCTAATGGTGATTACAAAGGTACGGTAGCTCAGAAAACTTACTCTGAAAGTTCTGATAAGAAAATAACTCCCAAATTTGTTAGTAAGGGCCTCAGACTCATGGAGACCTACATTAAGTGCCTTGAGTAGGTAGTGCTGCTCTGTGTTAAGAGGGTGACTGCTGGAAGACCCTATATTTGGCAACTGGACTCTGCACCATACTACACAAGCAAGATAACCCAGTTATGGCTGTCAGACAATTTCTGTGACCATATGATTTTTGCATAATTTAGATGACAATTTGTCCATCATACTTTGTACATTCAGTTATTTTTATCACTTCTCATAAATAAAATGATCCATGGACATTTTAGGAAATTATCTTTCTTAATTAGTTTTCTCACTGTTGGTTGAAGCTACAAATCCATCTTGTATGTAGGAACAGAACAAAAAAACTCATCACTGATATGATAATTGTAATCATTCATGTACTGATGTATATAGTCTGGGGCTTCTATATATCTTGAGATTCTTGACAAAATTCAAAGATGTCTGTAATGTAATTGATCCTGTCTTAACATCTTGATTTCAGTCACTTTCTCACCAATGTGACATGGCTTCCCTCTGTCTTTTCTATAAATATTTTCATTTTTCTGATCACCATTTCACCTTTATGTCTTGACTGTAGGAATTTAAGCATGTTGTTGGATTCTCGACTCTGTCTCATTGATGAGAGTTGAGAAAATGAAAAGAATCTAATGATTTGTGACAGGTGGGAGGTTGCTGTTGATAGCATAAGCCTGATGTTGTGCAGTCTTTGAGGTTGCACCAACTACCAGTGTGATTCAGGTGAGCTTATTTCGATTTCAGGCTAAGGCAATGTGTTCTCCAAATCAACTCTATATCTTGAGAAAATCCAAAGAATTGTCCATAATTTAATTGATCCTGTCTTAGCATCTCAACTTCAGTCACCTTCCTTCCACCATGATATGGTTTCCCTCTGTCTTTTCTACACATATTTCTATGGCAATTGTTCTGATAAGTATTCCTCAATGGAGTCTCAACCACATGAATTTAAGTGTGCTACTAGATTGTGAATTAGATCTTACTGTTTTGCTGTTGAACGAGTTATAACTGTATGTTCTATTCTAATAGTTTTTTTTTTTTTTCTTGACTATAGAATTCCCTTTTGATTTTTTTTGCTTTCCTGTCGCCTTTACAACCTTCAAAAATTGTCATCTTCTGTCTTCCTGAATTCTGTTCTTTTATTGTCCTTTCTCTTCATTAAAGTCTTCTTATTCTCTTTCACTCCCAGTAACTCCCTTGTGTCTTGGTGGTCTTATTGCCTTACTTGGTGAAATGATTAAAAAAAATAATCACTGCCATGGTAATTGTAATTATGTATAGTCACACCATCTGGTTGTTTATCAATGATAGTCAAATTGCAATGAGTCTCCTCAGATTTCTGGCATTTTTCTGACTTTAGAAGGATTGCGGTTTGAATGATTTCCACTCTACTTCAAATCACTCCTCTTTCTGATCTCTTTAGTTCTGTTTCCTGTGCGCCAATAATTCTGAGTATCTTTTTTTTTTTTTTTTTTTTTTTTTTATCCTGCTTTCCTTCTGCACACGTGGTGTGATGCATAGCAGTTTGGAATAAGAAATCGGAGAGATGGGTTCAGATTCCATTTGAGTTTGTTACATTCACTTGCATACAAATACCCTTGGGAAAGATAATGAATCCATCTCCTCCCCCCCAAGTTATAGGTTAAAAAGTAGAACTTGTATGTGAAAAAAAAATTTGCTATTTTCAAAAAAATATTAATTAATGCAATATTCACTGACAAAAGAATTACTCTTAAAATCCCAAATACCTTGGCTTTAAATAAACCACAAAGGGTTGATAAGTCATAAAAATAACAAATCATATCAATCAGTCCTGCTTTCTTCAGTTTTATTCTATATTCTGCAGCTGCATACATTGTTTAACATGCTCTTCATTTTTTTCTTCGTTTACAATATCAAGTCTCATCTTCTGGATATGCTTGTCTGATTTCCGATTTGAAACTTAAAATATATATCTAAATAAACATCTGTTAGTGTTATGTAATGAAGTTTTTAATATAGCATTTTTTTAATCATTTCACTCCAAGCAAGGCAATAAAACCACTAAGACAAGAGTTTACTGACAGAAAGAAAATAAGAAAAATATTATTAAGGAGAGAGTACAATAAAAGTTTGGTTTGGTTGTTTTTGTTTAGCAACATATCAACACCTCTATGGGTTATTTAATGCTGAAATCTAAATATTCTGAACACAATTGCATGCCTTCAACTACAAATAAAATGTACTGTTGGTCATCTTTACTATAAATATGTATTTCTGGTAATGTTTTACTATAAATTTTTTATATTTTCATAGCATTTTGTTTTTGTTTGGGAGTTTACTATTTACCCATAGCTGCGACCTTAACTGGTGCTACCACCTCAGGTCAAGGTGGACAAAGGAACAATAGCAATTAAGAGGTAGTTCCACACTTCCTCAAAATCTTCAATCTATCCAATCAGATGGGATAATAAAATAACAGAAATTAAGAAGACAAAAGATAACGATTGACATTACATTTAAATTTTTGAAGATCAAAGTTAACTGGAAAGTAGGAAGCCAGAAGGGAGTTCCACAAATGAGAAGTGTGAGAGACAAAACTGTTAGCATAGAACTTATGATTACATCTAGCCATTTCAACTGTAAAATGATGAGACCTAGCTGCCAATCTAGTACTGCACTTACTCATAAAGTCTAGGTACCAAAGAGAAAAGCTCATCAGAACCATTATATGAAAATATTTATAGAAAAGGCTCAGGGAAGATATGATATAGCAGAAGGTAAGTGACTGAAGCTGAGATGCTAGGTTAGGACCAATAATATTGCAGATACTCCTTTGTATTTTATCAAGAATCTCTAAATAGAAGTACCAGACCAGGTGTGACAGCAATATTCAATGCATGGACGAATGGTAGACTTATAGATGTGCAGGATAAAATTGTCTAGAATGAACTAACTTTCCTAGCAACTGATTCAATATAATCTTTCCACTTCAAGTTAAAGGAAAATGTTAACTCAAGAAGGCACAAGGATTTACTCTCCTGGAGGTTAGCATCAGCCATGCTGATGGAAGGCAAAAAAAAAAAAAGGTTCTTGCAGACAATGATGTTATAGAATGAGCCTTCCATTTTCATATTTGGCTTTACTTGATCTCAAATTTGGCACACTTGATTATGTTAGGAATTTCTCTAATAATAATTGTTCTGTTCACAAAATCCAAACCCACTTGCTTTGCCTGCCATTCTTGCTTCTTTCAAAACACATTTTAAAATATATAAAAGGAAGTAAATCCTTAAAATACTTGATAAAATTGCAGTTTTCCCCAAACACGAGTGAATAAATTTCAAAATTGTAATTCTCACTTTATAAATGAGATTATTTTAGTTTGTGATGTCATATGGATTTTCCATTTAGTTTGGTTGATTTGCTTTAGCAGCATATTAACCTCCATGGGATATTTAATGCTGAAATCTAAATATTTTGTGTGCAATTTTTGCTTATTTATGTTTTTTTGAGATAATAATAGTTTAGTGATACAAGTATTACTAATTAATCCATAGCTGGGGTGGATTCATACCTTTTCCAAGGTTATTTGCATGTAAGTGAGTATAACAAACCCAACTGAAATTAAATCTCTGCTCTCTGATTAACAATTCGAGCCATTATCTATTACACCACCCACACATCCAATTTTACATCCCTTTGTATTCCCAAGAGGTCACCCATCTAGTTACTGACCAGGCTCAACATTGCTTAACTTCAGTGATCATACTGGAATCATTATTTTCTGTGTCTGTAAACCACAAGCTGTTTGGAATTGTAAGTTTAATGTGAAAGGTTTGGAAGTCCAGTCTAGGTAATTTGCATAATACGAGAACAAAATCACCTTGAGGTTTATACAAAATAAAATCCTTTAAAAGAATATGATAAATTTTAAGAGAACTTAAGATTTACGTCAATAGAACGCATGACTGCACAAGGCCAAGAAGTTGGCTGGTTGTTGATGGTCAGAAGATATAATTGATGAATGGATTAAACTTTTATATGTTATTTATCGGTATGAAGAGGGCACCTTTGTTTCACAGATCCACATGTTTACAAAATCTGATCTGAAGGAAATCTGTCGAGTTTGAAAAGGGTAGAGGGAAAACCCGATTTCACATAAAATGTTGATGTAAGAATATCATTATGGGCATATCTATTAATTTAGGAAATGATAGCAGCCAAGGTTTTAATTAGGCATAAGTGAATTATAGTACAAACACTGCCACCTGGTGGTGTCAGTACAAGTAAGATAACTTTAATCAAGCCAAAAGTTAAAGACAAAAAAAAATATACAAATACGCATGACTAGCCCACATACAGACAAATATTTGAGAAAAAGGTATATAAATTTTTATATATATATATATATATATATATATATATATATATATATCAATTATAATAATGTGGGATATTTAAATATAAAAGTGATAAAAATATAAACAAAAAAGATGAAATTGATTAGACTATATCCCCAAGACATATATTTAAAAGGAATAACAGAATTTTAAATTCAGTGTCTCCTCATCTTTGCGTGCATGTATAGCTGCATCAATGTAAATATCACTTTTGGTAAAAACTTAGTCCTCTTCATCATATATATATATATATATATATATATATATATATATATATAAGTGAACATAGAAGTCAACACTTATATTTACACACGCTCTATCTCTGATATTGAGCACTTTATTCCATAAATATAGCACACCTTAAGACTATATTTCTTTTTATATATATATATATATATACACACACACACACAGAGAAATGGACCAAGTCAGACAATTATTTAATATATTTTCTATTTATACATTATTTTAACTTGAATCGAACCTGCATCCTACACAAAACTGTCATTTGATCTGACGTGCTATACCACTTAGCTTTAGACGGTTCCATGTAGGACACAGGTTCAATTCCTTTTGGAGAACACATATTTTCTATGAAAGATCTTGAACATTTAGACCAGTAACTGTAATTAATACTGTTTGATTAAAAAAACACAGAATGTATTATTAAATTGTACCTACTAAAATAATGTAAAAACAGAAAATATATACACACACGCACGTGTGTGTATGTGTAAATGTTATCTTTAGTGAGTCTACAAGTTTGAGTAAACATCAATGTTTTGTTTTTTTTTAAACAGTGAAGTTAACATCTACCCACCTAGCAATCAAAAGTCTTATTAAAAAACATACCACTTGACTTTTTCGTGAATGCCCTTTGGGGAAAGAAAAGGTTTAATCCATCTCTTCTCTCCTTAGCTATATATTAAATATCAGGATAAACTGGACTCCAGTTGGCAACTAGTCTAAGAGAAGAAAAACTCTGAATTCCAAACAGTTCTCATTCAAAAAGTAGCAGGTGAGATCATCTACCATTCTAGTTTTTAATTTGCTACTTGTGCATACCCGGTTTTAACAAAACAGTTATTCTTTGTATAAAAGAATTCCATCTTTTATTTTTTTTGTGCGAAAAGATTCTAATTTGAAGGTAGCTGCAATATTGAAGAATTAAACTTTCCTTACAAATGTTTCCCTGAAGTATCTGATATAGTCTCTTTTTATTACTTTCATAAGAGTTTTGAAAGGGTGGAACAGATGTGGAGTTATCTCCCTTGTTGCTGTTGGGCTGTAGTTGTTCATGTCAATTATCTGCTCCATTTTTGTGCTGTTTGCTTGCTCCGATTCTCACTTTTTCCTACTGCTACTGTGCCAGCCAACTTCACAGACTACGATGTAAAGCCATGGCATTACACAAAAGGTATCATTTCTCTTTGGTTTTTAGCACTAATTTACTCTGATTTCTTTTTTATGAAAAAAGAAAGTAGCTTGATTTTAAATTATACATTTTAATATTTAAATATAATTTTTACAATTAACTGATAGTTTTTTTACTGCATTTCGTTATCAGAGCCAAAGTACCGGGACTTTTACTTTCCACTTTTTCTTTTTATCTTAGCAATTTCATTTTTTCTTTTTTTTTCTTTTTTTTTTTTTCTTTTTTTTTTTTTTGTTATCTTCATCTCTTTCTCTTATCAGCCTCTATTTTCCCCCTCTTTTCAATTGTCTCTTTCTTTTTTCTCTATCTTTATTCTGAGCTGTCAGTCCCCCACCCCACAGTTGGTCTCTCTGCTATTTGACATTTTCATCATCGTTACTTACAGTCTTCTTATTTTACCCCTCCCCTGTCTTTTTTTCTTTTTTTTTTTTTTTTTTTTTTTTTTTTACATATCCAGTAATTAAAAGTATTAACTATCTTCTTTCTGCCTTTTCTTTCTGTTCATTAAATTTAATTTTTTACTAATAAATTTTTCATTTATTTAATATGGTTTTCCCTACCACCTCACTCTCATTATATCACTTTTTCTTTCCCTCTCTCCCTCCAAAATATTTTTTTTAAATTGGTGCTGAATGACCCATCTATGTATATATTGTTGGGCCAACACCCTTTTCCCATGTATTTTAATATTTTTTTTTTTTTTTTTTTTTTTTAAATATTTTTATCATTTTTAATTCATTTGTAACTTTCTTATGCTTTACTTATTCTTTATAGCCAACTGGTCAGTTTGTCAGAATTTTTTTTTGCTCTAGCTAAATATTTAGTCAGCAACAAACGCACACTAACAGACTTGAAATTTTAACATCAAGGTTGCTACCACTTAAGAACCGAATCTGAAATTTAATCATTAATCCAAAGAACGGGAAATGGCTAAAATGATCAAATGTGTAAAAAATACTAAACTGAATTTAAAATAGTAGACACATTGCAATTTTTCACTCTTACTTTAAAAAAAAAAAAAAAGCCAAAAGCAGACTTAGTTTTTTTACTGACCCAAATTCTTCACATTGCAACATTTAGATTTTTGTTTCCTGTAGGCTTGCAGTTTTTCTCTGCCATAATTTGTATTGCATAACAATTCCTTATTCCCTTGGACATTAGTTTATTTACAATATGATCTAGTTTTCTTTTCTTTCTCGATGTTCTTCATTCAGTTTTCATTCCTCATGAAAACATTCTCTCCAACTTTTCCAATTATTCTTCAACTTATAAAATTGTCAATTTATTTTGACAATCAATTTTCATTGTAACATTTTTCCACATTTGTTTTTTTTTTTTTGGTGGGGGGTTGTTTTTTTGGTTTTCAGACTTGATTCTGTTTTCTTAGTTTTTCATATTATTTGACTTTTGTCATCCTTCCTCACCAAACTTCAATCATCCTAACCTCCCAATCTGCCTCTTTTTACCCTCTTTCTCATCTTCATTTTCTTTTATCGCTCTGTCATCTTACTTTTTCTTTCTCTCTCTCTTGTCTTCCTTTAGTTTTCCTTCACTTACCCACTTTTATTCTTTCTATCTCCCCCCGTCTTCCTTTTCTTCACCCTCTCCCCGTCTTCCTTTTCTTCTCCCTCTCCCCGTCTTCCTTTTCTTCTCCCTCTCCCCGTCTTCCTTTTCTTCTCCCTCTCCCTCGTCTTCCTTTTCTTCTCCCTATCCCTCGTCTTCCTTTTCTTCTCCCTATCCCTCGTCTTCCTTTTCTTCTCCCTCTCCCCGTCTTCCTTTTCTTCTCCCTATCCCTCGTCTTCCTTTTCTTCTCCCTATCCCTCGTCTTCCTTTTCTTCTCCCTATCCCTCGTCTTCCTTTTCTTCTCCCTATCCCTCGTCTTCCTTTTCTTCTCCCTCTCCCTCGTCTTCCTTTTCTTCTCCCTCTCCCTCGTCTTCCTTTTCTTCTCCCTCTCCCTCGTCTTCCTTTTCTTCTCCCTCTCCCTCGTCTTCCTTTTCTTCTCCCTCTCCCTCGTCTTCCTTTTCTTCTCCCTCTCCCTCGTCTTCCTTTTCTTCTCCCTCTCCCTCGTCTTCCTTTTCTTCTCCCTCTCCCTCGTCTTCCTTTTCTTCTCCCTCTCCCTCGTCTTCCTTTTCTACTCTCTCTCTCTCTCTCTCTCGTCTTCCTTTTCTACTCTCTCTCTCTCGTCTTCCTTTTCTACTCTCTCTCTCTCGTCTTCCTTTTCTACTCTCTCTCTCTCGTCTTCCTTTTCTACTCTCTCTCTCTCTCGTCTTCCTTTTCTACTCTCTCTCTCTCTCGTCTTCCTTTTCTACTCTCTCTCTCTCTCTCTCGTCTTCCTTTTCTTCTCTCTCTCTCTCTCTCTCGTCTTCCTTTTCTTCTCTCTCTCTCTC
>OZ010593.1:80233572-80393103 GCA_963932145.1 Acanthosepion lycidas | reverse complement strand
CAAATGATTGGATTATTGTAATGAGCGATTAACTAGAAATAATCACACTTTCTGGAGGAACTGATAAAAGAGCATGGTATGCCACAAAGTTTCCAAACAGGCCTCTTCAGGTTTTAACTTAGCATTTTCCTTCTTATAGATTGGTTGCCATTCAAGACAAGAGACAAAAGTCTACATTGCTATTTTATCTGTAGCTGGAAGACGATGGATTCATGCCTTTTCCTCGTCCTGGGTAACACGATAAACTACATCTGACAGCAAGGCCTTTGGTCAGAAGGTTTTGAGGAGTGTGAAACCACCTTTTAATTGCTGGTGTTACCAGGTCCACTCTGACCCAAGATGGTAGCACCTGTCAGGGTCCCAGTTATGGGCAAATAGTTAATGCCTACAAATGGGTTCAAAGCACTATGAAAGTATTAAAATAGGTTTTAATACCAGCAATACTTTTTTGGAAAAATTATTACCAGCAGTACATTTTTTGAAGAGAAAATTATTCCTTGCAATACATTATTACCAGTGGTACACTTTTTTTTAAAAAGAAAAGTATTACTAGCAATACATTTTTAGAAAAAAAAAATATTACCAGAAATAAAAATCTTGTCAGTATTAAATAACCCATTGACGTTGATATGCCATAAAACAAAACACGCCTTTTCCAAGGGCATTAGCACAAAAGGAATAAAACAAAATTGACCAGAATTTGAACTCAGCTTGGTAATTTTACTTTCTCTGCTAATAACTTGGAAACTATCTTTATGTCCATATTCAGCAATGCTGCAATACAGGAAACATATCCTGTTTCATATATCAGTACATAGGTATATAGGCAAATCACAGAATTATCATATATCAGTGTATATATATATATATATATATATATATATATATATATATATATATATATCCTTTAAATGAATCACAGAATTTATAATCTATGTTTAGGTATTTTATCACTACATATTGTATCAGTATTACCCCAGTACATGTATATTATATATATAATCCCCCCACACACACATGTTGGTGTGTGTGTGTGTGTGTGTGTGTACTTATATGAAGTCTAATCAAAAAGTATTGGGTGTTATAAAAAGAAAGCTACAACACATATCAATTCCACATTTAATCTCTTTCGAAATAATCCCCTTCTGAAGCCACACACTTTATCTAGTGTAGTTTCCACTCGTAGAAGCATTCTTGGAACTCCTCTTTTGGAATAGTGAACAGCTGTCTCATCACATTCTCTTGGATTTCCTCCACATCTTGCAGCCTTGTTCTTTTCAAGTGGGATTTGATTTTTGAAGAGGAAAAAAAATTGCAAGGGGACATGATCGGGTGAATATGATTGCTGTCAGACCTGGGGAATGTTGTGATTGGCCAAAAACTGTTGCACAAGCCATGGCACTGATGTCACCTCTGATGTGCTACACATTTTCCTTCCAAGCACTGCTATTAACAACTGAAGTGAGCAACAACATTAGTGTGTATGCATGACAAAGTTCAAGGTCAATCTGTGCCAAGTAAGCTTCACTCTGCTTACTTTAGCTCTCAGTTCTGATACTTTTTGATTGAATGTCATATATATGAACATGGTGTAAAAGAATTGTCATAATGGATCCTACCTGCCTTAACCATAATTATAATGGGTGGTGAAGTAATCAGGGAATTGTGAGTAGAAAAGTGGCTGTATAAGTCAATGAGAAATCAGTTAGTGGGGAAGTTTGATTGAGTATCAAGCAGCTTGACGGACGGAGAGATAAACAAAGGAAGCACAGTGAAAGAGGACAAAGTTAAAGCAAGAAGTGTGTGAGGAAGGAAGAAAAACAAATTGTTTTGGCCCCTAAACTACACATGGTGTTCAGAAAGTAATTACCAGAAAGAATGTAAATCATTATCAAGAATTGCAGCCTGTTTTCAATTACTAACTCCATTTCTAAATGTTCTGCTGCTTATGAAATATTCTTGTAATTGAAGCAGGTGAAAATCTGTAGGTGTTAAATATTGTATAAAGGATGTAGAACATTTATTTTTATTTCATTTTTTGAGGTGGGTGGATGAAGGGTTTGCTCTCTTGTGCTGGATAATAACACCTTTTCTATTTACCAAAGCAGGATACTTTTGACATAGTGCCTCCTTCACCCAACCAACTTGCTGGCAATAAATATCTACAGTGATGATCCTTCCATGTTCCATAAGGTCGTAATGAATGACACCTTTTATATTCCACCAGACACAAAGCCAGGATTTTGCTTATGGAGGCCTGGCTTGGGTGTTAGCACTTTTTTCTTATTTAGAGATAACCACCACTTTTTTAATTTACTATTGACATGCAAAACCCATTTTTCATCAGCTGTAGCAATGTGATGAAAAAATGAAAGGGTTGGTTATTTGTGGCTAAAAGACTGATGAAAATGATAAAATGTTATAGTCAGTTTCAACTGAAAGTTTATTAGGAACCCAAATTATTCTTTGCAAGTTTTCCCAATTAAACTCTGAATAACCAAACATATTGCTTGATAGAACAGATGATAAACTAATTATAGATAATTCCTTACCAATCAGTCTTGGTTCTGCTTTGGTTGGTTGACAACATTCATAGCAGTGAAATACATAATTACTTTCCAACCAGATTCCCTTCTTTGCATGCATATACACACATACATACATACATATATATATATATATATATATATATATATATATATATACACTGTAATACTTTGTATAGATTACTGGGGAGTATAAGACACAGTTAAAAAAAAAAAAAATCAGTGAAATTAAAACGCACCAGATTTTAGAGCAAAGAAAATTAACAAAATGAAAGGAAAATGAAAAATAATCAGGACATTTTGTTTACTATTGTGATTCATAAGCATTATGAAAATGTATTAATGACTTTTACAGTATACACATTGAGAAAATAAAGTTGAATAAATATTAACTTGTTTGTTTAGTTTTAATTTTTTGTGATAATCTTTCAAAATTATTTGTGTAGTCCCGAAAAAGCCTATAAAAAAAAAAAAAAAAATCCAGGTCATTTTTCTGTGCTCATGGACATCCAAGATCTGAGGGTGGAAACTTATCTTTGTCATCAGACCTATATAACTGATCAAATTCTTTCTATGTCAGGTTAGCCTACAGTTCTGTGTAGTAGGTACTGTTGGTGAGATTGTCAGCATTATCATTGGTTTCTTGTGGTACCTCTGTTGACCCCTGTTTCTGTACGAATTCCTTGTATAGAATGTCATTATCAGTGCTTGTTCAAGATGCAGCATTTCTTGAAGGCTTTGACAATGATAGAGGCATCTAACTCTTCTCATTGATGAACCACTTGCAAATGTCTTCAAGGTCTGGTTCTCCCAATTTGCCTCCTGATGTATAGGTGTGATTTATCTCCCTTTGTTGTAATACACCATTAGATAGATAGATATCTCTCTGGTGAACAAATAAATCTAATTTGAGCTAATTTTGTCCATCTTGAAAAAATGGGATTCAGTTCCTATTTAAAATATAAGACACAGCAGACTTTTGGACACAATTTTGGGTGAAAAAAAACCTGTGTCTTATACACTCAGGATTACAGTGTTTATGTATGATTATACATATCCCAGAATTTGTATTATATACAAATCCCAGAATTACATTCTAAATTTAGATATTTTTTTTTATTTAAAATGTCAACACTTAACTTACCTTCCTCCTCAAAATCTTTATCAAACTTTTAAGACGGCAGTTTTCGAGATTCTTTGCTGGAAAATACAAGTTATTAAACAAGATAAAGGAATAGTTGCTCTTTTATTCATTAATTTGATGAGTGGGTGGTGTAATTGATTTTGATTGATTTTGTTTGTTTAATATCATATCATTGTTTAATAGCATATCAGGTCATTTAATGCTGAAATTGGGAGCTTTGAAGTAATAAAAATGTTATTCTGCTTTCACAATTGAATACATGGTAGATGATAAACAGCTTTTGTGTATATACAGTTTGATTTCTTTAAAAGAAATTGTAGGATATTATATGGATTAATATCACAAAAGAGTTTTGCATGTTGGTTGTTTCACTTTGTTTAGTGACACATCAACATCTATGGGTTGATGTGTCACTAATGATGAAATCTAAATATTTTGGACAATTTTATGGCCTCAACTAAATATTTGGAATGCAATCATATACCTTCAACTACTGATAAAATGTATTGCTGGTCATGTATTGTTGGTTTTTTTATGTAAAAATGTTTTTTGGGTATTTTTACTATTATAGTGTTTTGTTTTTTTTTTTTTGTGGGGGTCACTATTTGGCCATATCTGGGGGCCCTAACAGATGCTACCACCCTGTATCAGGATGAACCTGGGAACAACAATCATTAAGAGGTGGTTCCATGTTTCTCAAAACTTCCAATCTCCCGATCAGAGGCTTTGCTGCTGGGTGTTTGGTTTGTTTTATTTTACGGCATATCAACTTCAATGGGTTATTCAATGCTGACAAGATTTCTATTGCTGGTAATATTTTGTTTGGTCAAAAAATCTATTTCTGGTAATATTTTTCCTTCAAAAATATATTGCTGGTAAAAATTTTTTTTTTTTTTTTTTTTTTCAAAAATAGTCATTTATTTTTTAAAAACATTGTTGGTAATATTTTTCCCAAAACGTATTGCTGGTAATAGTTATTTATTGCTGGAAATTTCTGGTATTAAAACCTATTTTTACACTTTCATAGTGTTTTTACCCCAGTTTGGGGGTTCACTATTTGCCCATAGCTCGAACCCTAACAGGTGCTATAACCCCAGGTCAGGGTGAACCTGAGAACACCAGCAATTAAGAGGTGGTTCCACACTCCTCAAAACCTCCTGATCAGGGGCCTTGCTGTTGGACCTAGTTTATCATCTTACCCAGGATGTGGATGTAGTTTATCGTCATACCCAGGATGGACTGCTGGATGTAGTTTATCATCATACCGAAGACTGCCATTATTAAGAAGGAAGTCTTAATTAATCAGCTATGTGGGTGGCATAGGGATAGCAGCTGGGAATGAGAAATCAGAGAGCCAAGTTCAAATTCCAATTGGGTTTGTTATATTCACTTACATATAAATACCCTTTGGAAGGGTATGAATCCATCTCTTCTCCCTCCAGGTATAGGTTAAATAATATTCTTGTGTTTGGAAAAATCATTCCCCCCAAAAATATTAATGCAATATTCCCTTGCCAAAGAAAGAAAGAAAGAATTGTTTTTACAATCCAAAATATTTTGTCTTTAAATAATTTCATAATGAATAAAAAAAACTATCAATTGATATTCATTAATCAAATATTTGATTTATCTCCAAGTTTAATAGGAGTAGATAGGTTTGCCTATAGTTCAGTTTACACTCCTATCTGGTCTTTTCAATGGGAGTAGAGGTTTATCCCTTGTTTCCTGTTTAGGATTGGGTTTCCGGTTCCTTCTAAAGTCTTCAACACTATACTTGTAACATCTGTCTGAACTCTGAAATTTTATTCACTAATTAAATCTTGGCTTCTTTTAGTCTATCTTTCCTGTTATCTTGCCCTTTCTTACATTAATACAACTCTACACAGTAATCGTCTACCTTGAGTGGCCCTTGGGCTTTGTATTGGGTAAACATTAGTGTAAAAAAAACAAAAAGAAAGTATGCTTCCTGGAATCCATCTTAATTTAAAAACTCTGCTGTCACATTTTATTTTGTCCACCTCTCTCAAAGCTTTTCTGTCTATCAATTTCTTGATCATTCTCTTTTGTCTCTTTCATAATCACTTTGTTTTTATTATTTGCATCAATGTACCAGTTTATTATTATTACCCTATAATTAGACCTGATTAAGGTATTTGATCAATCATTGCGTAAAAATGTTGGCCAGCAATCGTTTTAATTACTCTATCAACTTTTGTTTTTAATCACAAGCAATTAAAGTATATTTTAACTTAAGTAATTATTCACAGCTGCTGATTCAAGATAAAAATAGAAAGTGCAACTAGCTTTTATAACAAAGTCGTCCATTTCACTAGCCAGATGTTAATTTCAAATTAAAATAAAAATAAAAAAAAACGAAAAGAAATCAAAAAACATATGTACACAATAGTAAAATATTGATTAAAATAAAATTCTATGACTTCTATTAGTCTGTCTGTCACACCCTCTAAAATTCCCATACTTTAACCAATGAAAACTAAATTTTGGGGTGAAGTGCAAACAGGGTGGTACAAAGTACAGTTGGTTTTACTAGGTGTAGCTTAGTCCAATAAATTCATTCAAGTTTTATTATTTAACATACAAAATACTCCCACTATTTTAAAAACAATTTAATGATTAAAATTACAAATACTTATTTAATAAAAATGCAATATTGTTTTTTAATTTTTTCTTAGTCCATTTTTTTTTTTTTTTTTTTATTTTTTTTTTTTGCTGTTGCTTTCACAAAATATGACCATCTTGTAAAACAATGCCTAAAATCACAAACTATCAGAAAGAAAGAAGCAGCTTTCAGTTTTCTTGCTTCACAGTACCTTTTTCAAATTTCAACAATTATAATAATAATTTTAAGTATATTGCCAATGTAAAAACTTATTGTTACTCTAAGACATTTAAAATGTGTAGGTTTTTCTCATGTGGGAATCAATGTCTACTAGAATTCCTGCATCTACTGCAGTTTTCGCATCACTATGGTGATGTATAAATTGGTCAATTGGTACTTGTGCGTGTCCACTCCCTGTTAAGGTGGGTGGTTCAACTTCTTAGATCAAGTTACATATCAAGAAAAATATAGAGGAATGCAGCAAATAGCATAATATTGTATTTATTCATCATTTTCTTTTTTTTTTTTTTTTTCTTATACTTATTGAGAAACTAGAAAAAGTCACGGAAATAAATACATTTGGCTAATTTTGCCGTTATTTAGCATTAGTTAAAAAATAAAAAACAGAATACACCTATATTTTCAAAACTTTAAAAAAAATCAGAATATTTGAGAAAAATTAGCCTAAAAATAAGTTCTGTCTAAAAGATCGGAAATAACATTGTTACATTATTTTTGACGCTCAGAGCCGAGAGAGATAGAAAGGATAGTGAGAGACAAGAAAAAGTGCTCAATACAAAGTAGAGCAAAATATTATAATATTTTTATTATAATAAATTACAATAAAAACATTTTATATCGCTACACAAAAACTTTCATGTTTCAGTACTAAGGTGGTACTTCTTCAGGCGATGGTAGATAACTTGTGATAAAATTGATTTATTAGGGAAATTTAAAAAACAAATCTTTACATCTTTAACTACAAAAAGAGGTAAAGATTTGTTTTTTTTTAAATAAAATTTTTTAAATATATATATATATATATATATATATATATATATATATAAAATTCATGAATCATTCATACAAAAAACAAATATAGAGGTTAATGATTTAAATGGCGAGAATGCATCATCGCAAACAATATAAATAAGATACATCAACCCCAAACCTGTATATGAATGATATGATCCCCGTTTATAAATTCTAGTTGCATAAGAGCTTTTTGATTTTTTACAAGCTTTCGTCTGTTCCTACAGACATCATCAGATATGGAAGTAGATTTTGTTCTTGTTTTTACTTCTCAGTAATAAGAGGACAGCGAAAATAGAGATGTAATCCGAATAAATGCTATGAGAAATGTGTTATTGTTTTGGAACGTCTATTTTATGTATATTGTTTGTGACAATGTATTCTCGCCATTTAAATCATTAACCTCTATATTTGTTTTTTGTATGAATGATTCATGAATCTATAAATTATAAATGCACCTTTTAATTGAAATATATATACACACACACACACACAAAAAAATCAACCTAACAGTAATAAAATCACATAAAATATTAACTGAATATGAAAATGAGAAAATTGGCAGATAATTATTGCTGATACCTCCTGATGAGTGGACTGGATAATTACAAAAAGGTTCATCTGCAAAACTCTGGATTGGAGTGATGAATATAAAAGTGACAAATTTTATAATTGTATTAATCATATATATATATATATATATATATATATATATATATATATATATATATATATATATATATATATATATATATATATACACCAAATTGTAATTGGTAAAGACTATTCTAAAGATGACTTTTCAGTTCATATAAGAGCTCAATGTTTGATCTATATAGGATTAATATGAGTAAAAGTTTGTCACTTAGCTGATTGATGTTACCTTCAGCATCCCAACTCCAGAGTTTCCTAGGCAGACCTGTCCTTTCACTATCCAAGGGGGTATCAGCAATATTTTCAAATTTAATTATTTGTATTTTATGTTCATTAATTCTTTCTTGATATTCATTTTTTTTTCCTTGACTATTGGCTCTCTCTCCAGCCTCTTCACCGTCCTCCTCTCCCCAGCATGTTCAGCTCTTTTTCTTTAGCTTTTTAAGTTTTTCAAATAAAACATTTTTTTTTCTAATCTTCCCTTAATCCTCACACCTTTGATTAAAGTGTCCAACTATTGCAATAAACAAAGATTGTATTACTAAACAAAAAATATATTTTATAAGTCATTTAAAATATATATATATATATATATATATATATATATACACACACACACAATGTGATTGTGAATTTGAGTTACACCTGCATATTCCTCTCCTACAAGGGGGTGTTGAAAAGTTCTCAGCCTGAACAAGAAAGGATTCCAAAACAAAATCTAATGTTTTATCATTTGGTCAAACCATGAACTTTTCAGCACCCCCTTATATATGCGTTGTCATAATTCACTATTTATTTGTAGTTGTTTACAACACTTTGTACAACTGTAATACACTCACCCATATTATTATCACTTCCTGTTTTGTTGCAACTTCCTCTTCTAGATACACATTTTTTTTCTTCAGCTATAAAATGCTTATTTGCTTGATAAATTTCTGGGTCAGTCTTTCCAAGAATTAGTCATTTGTTTTTGTATTTCTGGTTTTATATCAGTCACTAGAAATGCTTTTTAATGCCATCTTGAAACATCATTAACCACAATAAGATGCTTCATTTAAGGGTTTGGTTTTTACTTGACTTTTAGTTAATTGAGCATTTAGTAATTTATTAACTATATACACTACAGTTCAAAAGTTTGAAGCCACTCCCAGAATTAGTATGGAATGAATTTGACAGAAGAGTGAAAAGAAAAAAAAAAAAAATGAAAAAAAGCTCTTAGTCATTGAAAAAAGAATGGAATCAATTATCAAACTTATACTTTGAGAAACTTACAACAGATGCCAAAAATTTGTGCTGCAGTAATCAAGGCTAAAGGAGGATATTTTGACAAGAGCAAAATTTAATCATAAAAGGATTTTTTTTCTTTTTGTCATAATAAAATTTCTAATAAAAAAATGTCTCACTTTTTTAAACCATGTATAACAATTTTCTCTTATTTAAAGTACAAAACAACTACTTTTTGGGCCAATTTAAAAAAAAAAAAAATAACAGGGGTGGCCTCAAACTTTTGAACTGTAGTGTGTGTGAGATATATGGGCACATCACATGGCAGAGTGGTTAGAACATCCTCATTCTGATCATGAGACCTGTTGCCATCCAAGGCTATAGAACCCGGTCTGTCCTGCTATTTACCCTTAGCTGGAGGGTGGAGAGGATTAATACCTTTCCCAAGGGTATCAGCATGTAACAAATGAATGTAATGGATTTGACTGGAATACAAACTCTGCTCACAGATTCAAGCCACTATCCATTACCCGACCGTGCCTCTCTCTCTCTCTCTTCCTATATATATATATATATATATATATATATATATATATATAATGATTAATACAAATATAAAATTTGTCACTTAGATGATTGATATTATATTCAGCACCCTGACTCCAGAGCTTCGTAGACAAACCATTTTGCAATTATTCTGTCCACTCGTCAGGGTGTTTCAGCAATTATATATAAGGAGAGAGAGCAAGGGAATCTTTCATTTCAAGAAACAAATGCTTTAGAAAAACTAAGAATAGTAAGAACACTGAGCTTAATTGAGTAATGAAGAAACAATTTATCTGAAGCAGAATCACAGAATTGGTTGATTTGACAAAACTGTTAATCTGATAAAGTTCTACTAAAACAATGCAAGAAAATTTGATATTGTGTTTTGTAATTTCTGTTCCATTGCTCTGATGTTACTGTTGTCTAATGTTGCATTTTTTTTGTTTTACTTTTCGTTCTTCCAGGAAGGTAACGATGAGAAACCCATGCCCACTGGAGGTGTGAGCCGTTCCTTGCTCTTGGAGTTTAATGGTAAGGACTCCCACATTTCAAATGCCTCTCACAGTTCGGATATGAGCAGTGAAGATGAACAGCGGCTACGAGAGGAGGTCAATAATCTGAGGAAACAGATCATTGAATTAACCGAGCGACCAGCACCCGAGTTTCCTTTGAGGATATCCCCTGAGGAAGAAATAAAAGAACAAAAGGCTAAGCAACAGGAAGAAAAGTTGCCCAGCTCAGACACACATAAGCTGCTTCAGAAATATCAACAGGTAATGTCGTTTCCTACTTATCTTTTATGTGTACCTTTTTCTTGAATATGGTCAGGTGACATGGTTCTTTTTCCTAAGAGGAATTCTTCAACTATTGTATCACTCCAGTAAGTACCTGAATCCTCCTGCTAGCCTCTACTTTTACAGGAGCCAGATCAGATAAAAAATGGACTACAGCTGCCATATATGTGCAGGAGCTACCCAGTCTTCAGTTTCCATTCTCAACAGAGACCAAAAGTGTTATTGCATCCTTGTGGGTGATGAATTATTTTCACTTTTACAACCCCTTTCCAATGAATGAAGCATTGCAAGTCTTTTTCTATCCTATTGCTATTTCCATGAAAAGTGTTCAGATGAGCTACATTCCTTAGTTCCACCAATTCTAACTTTCACGGCGAGACCCACCATGCTACGCACATTGTAGTAAACCACCATCATTCCCTTTGTATTCCAGTGGTGAGATGTTAGTTACACTTGAGCAGCTTCTTCCCACAAACTGCTGCTTTGTGGAACCGACTTCCAAGAGGATGCTTTCCCAACCACTGTAATCTTAACCTTTTTAAGTTTAACCTTTCTCTTCCCTACATATCCCCATAAACTGTGCCTCTTACTCTGTAACCTTTTACCTTGAGTGGCTCTTTGGCCTTGTACAGGGTGCTCTAGTGCCAACTTGGCCTGTTCCTACTTTTTGGGCTCTAGTGCTAACTGGGCTTGTTCCTACCTTTTCAGCTCTAATGTTAACTGGACCTGTTCCTACCTTTTTTTGGCTCTAATGCCAACTGGGCCTGTTCCTTCCATTTTGACTCTAGTTTAAACTGGGCCTATCCCAGCCTTTTCACCATCCTGGGTATGATGGTAAACTACATTCATGTCCTGGGTAAGACGATAAACTACATGCAACAGCAAGGCCTCTGATCAGGAGGTTTTGAGGAGCGTGGAACCACCTCTTAATTGCTGGTGTTCCCAGGCCCACCCTGACCTAGGGTGGTAGCATTTGTTAGGGTTCCAGCTATGGGCAAATAGTTCAACCCCAAACTGGGGTCAAGACACTAGGAAAGTGTAAAAGTAGGTTTTAATACCAGAAATACTTTGTAAAATAATTATTACCAGCAATACATTTTTGAAAAAAAAAATATTGCCAGCAATAAAAATTTTGTCAACATTGTTTGATTTGTTTTACGGTATATCAACCCATTGAAGTTGATATACCGTAAAAGGACTCCCACATTTCAAATGCCTCTCACAGTTCGGATATGAGCAGTGAAGATGAACAGCGGCTACGAGAAGAGGTCAATAATCTGAGGAAACAGATTGTTGAATTAACCGAGCGACCAGCACCCAAGTTTCCTTTGAGGATATTGTTGATACGGTATATCAACCCATTGAGGTTGATATACCGTAAAAAAATATCAAACCCAACCAGCCTTTTTGATTCTAGTTTAAACTGGACCTACTTTTTTGCCTACTTTTCTATTTATGCATTATGATATTTCATCCTGTTTGACTTGTATTCAATATTAAATGGCCCAAAAAAGGTTGATATATCATTAAATTAACCAACTTAACTAGCTTTCTTCTGAAATAATTGACATCTATCTTCTGTCTGTGAGCGACCCAGTTAAACTGAGTTATGATAATGCTGGTTAATGGTGATGATTGGTCAAGAGCAATTATTAGGTTGGTGCAAAAATAATGTCGTTTTCTCACATACGTTAATGTTAGAAAACAACATTATTTTTGCACCAACCTGATAATTCACAAAACCTGATTATTATGGCATTAGATTTTATAGTATTTATTGGTAAAGTGAAATTTAAATCTTTGAAAAGACATTAAAATTTGGAACAAGCACTCTTAAACCTTTCAATCCTTTTTGCACTCTTAGAAAAGTCATAATAAACTCAAATCAGTTAGTCATGTTTGTGTTATCTACCCTTCTCTGCTGCTTTTGCTGATTTCCTTGGAATTTGTAATTAAGAAAAACATTATTCTTCTATGTACTGTATCCCTTTAGAATGTATTTGGCCATGACTCTCCACAACTTCCTGTACTTTGTAGCTCTTAATAAGTTTTGTCTTTTTGCTAATCTCTGTTCTGTCAACCATTTACACAAGCTCATTAGCGTCCCGGGTATGACGGTAAACTACATCCACGTCCTGGGTACGGCGATAAACTGCATCCAACAGCAAGGTCTCAGATAATGTTTTCAGAAAAATAATGTTGCCAGCTCTAAGTTTTTGAAACAATAATGTTGCCAGCTCTAAGTTTTTGAAACAATAATGTTGCCAGCTATACATTTTTTATTCCATACAAAATAGGCATTTAAAATTCATATAAACTGGATTTGGCATTAAATAACCCACAGTGGTTGATATGCCATAAAACCCAAACAAACACACAAACAAACAAGCTCATTAGGTAAATTATTCGTTGCTTTCCTCTAGGGAGAGTAATATCCCTTCAATATATCATGGGAGTGTCAAATTTTCCGAGCCCTCTTTCCCCATTATATGTGTTAGAAATTACAACTCTTTCTAGGTATAAATGTCCTTTTCGTTTCTATTTTCCATAAAACTTTCTCATTGCTCACATATTCAGTTCATGATATTCTTGGCATTCTTTTGGACAACCACATTTCTGTTGCCTCAAATATTTTTCTCATCAGTGCAGAGATTGTCCATTATTTTCTACTATGTAGGTAGACTGATATTATGTAACAGTTCAGTATTCTATGTTTCTAAAGAAATTTTCCTATTTCTTAATATTTTGCTTAGCCTTAGGAAGGCAAATTTCACTATTCCAGGTTTTGGTGTTTCATTTTCCATCCTCTGTTAAAAAAAACTTTCTAGATATTTAAATTTTTTTTTTTTTACTTGATTGATTTTCGTGGTTCACATCTTCAAGGTATCAAAAACATCTATTGTAGAGGACTTGGGGGTCACCATATGTAGTGAATGTTAATAAGAATTGACCTTTTGTAGATGTCTGTTTATGTCTGCATGAATAACATGATCACACAATGTATATTTAATGTAAAATACCACAAAACATGAAATACAAGAAGGAACAAAATGGTTTTAAATCAATAACATTTGTATTTATTTGTGTGTATTGATGTACATGCATAGAAGTTAAAGTTCTGTTGGCGTTATGTCCCTTAGACTGTGAATATTTTTATCTGAACTCACAAAAGTTGAATTAATTATAAAGCTGAGAAATGCTGAATAAACTGTAGCTTTAGAAGAATATTTCAAAGAGAAAAGTTCTTGTTGCTTGTTTGGAACTGTTTTGTATGTTTGTAATCTAGGTTGGAAAAGTTTGTACGTACGTGCATGCGTGAATATGCTTTTAACGTCTGACTGCCCATGGTCTAGATGAAAATCCTTAAAGTCACATCTTCGCAAGAAAAGGGAAGAGAAGAGAAAGAGCAAGCTTGTGTCTGCTATTTATAATTAATGTAATCACATGACAGGCTCACAGAAACTGGTGGGAAAATTTGACTTGGTCATATACTGGAAAAATATTTGTACGTGGGTGGATTGCAACACCCACTTGGGTGTTTATTGACCAATTAGAAGCTGATATTTCCTGAAAATATTTAGTAAGTTGAGTAGGCTCTTTGATGCACTTTTTGCACAGATTTGTACAAAATTCAACATTGATAAGAAAGTGGTAGTGGGAAGCTACACTATCATGATCATTTTTCTCAATAGAATCTATTTTGTACATTTGTAAATCTACCATTTGTCTGAATATTGCTGGTTTGGTGCTTCTACTATATATCTCGAGATTCTTGACAAAATGCAAAGAATAGTCTGTCATGTAATCGATCCTGACCTGGAATCTTGACTTCAGTCATTTTCCTGCCACCATAATGTGGTTTCCCCCTTGTCTTTTCTACAAATCTTTTCATGGCAATTGTTCTGATGAGCTTTGGTGCCTCGACTACATAAATTTAAGCATACTACTAGATTGGTAAGTAGGTTTCACCAGTTTCCTGTTGAAATAGATAGATGTCTAATAGTTTCTTTTCTCGCACTTCTCACCTGTGGTACTCTCTTCTGGTTTCTTGCTTCCTTGTCAAATACGATCTTTGAAAATTTAAATGAAACATTAATCGCCATTTTTTGTCTTCCTGAAACCTGCTTTTATTTTCCTTTCTAATAACCATTAGAAGAAACAAAAAAAAAATGGTATAATTTAATGCTTTCTTAATTTGAAATTTTTTTTTTTAAATTCATACCTTTTGAAAAAACACTATAAATATTACAAAAAAATTTTCATAATGATTCTATTATGTTCAATTTATAATCATATATCTAATGAAAATTATTTAAAATATTTACATTGTTTAGACTGTTGTCCTCATCTTTATTGCCATATTTGTGACATTTCGGCTGTTGTATGCTCCAGCCTTCTTCAGGTGATATGTTTGAATTTTGAATTGAACATTTTTAGTCCACAGGGGCATATTGTTCTAGTTCCACATATCATACCTTTTCTGGATATCTCAGTTTCAATTATTTCTCTTTAGTAATTCAACTCAAGTTTTTGTTCACTTCTGCTGTGGCCAGGTATTGAACTCAAAACTCTCTGGGTCAAGTCATTAGATTACTTCAACCAACACTTTTAACCTCTGGGCCATGTGTTCTTGGTGAACAATGTACCCCAGTGAACAAATTAAAGTGTATGATTCAAAATTCCAACATATATCATGTGAAGTAGGACAGAGCATACAATGGCTGAAACGTTGCAAAAAATGACAAAGATGAGGACAACAGCTCAAACAATGTAAATAGTGTAAATAGTTACAATACCTCATCTCAGAAATATAGACAGACGTTAATTTTATATTAATTTTATTACATAATTTCTGTTCTACATATAAGTATACATGTACATATTAAAATAAGTCTTGCTTAATTTACATATGATTACGTATACTTGTATGCACTATCAAACATGTCATGTGGACCGATAACATTACAAATACTTTTTTGGATTTTATAAAAAATCTTTAGATATATAGCAGAAGCACACGACCAGATATGGTAGCAATATTCGATGCATTGACGAATGTTTGATTTATAAATGTGCAAGATGGATTCTGGCAAGAAAAATTGTCTGGCATGGAACTTAGCAACAGACCTAGCAATTGATAATCACTCACTTCATGTCTGTGGCCTAAGAAGGCTGAATGAGTCGCTTGTGATGGTGGGCAAAATTGTTTCCCTATAATGATTAAAGGATAGCACCTTCGTTTTGGAGGCAGTAATTGAAACTGAAAAAAAAAAAAAAAAAAAAAAAAAAAAAATGAATCTTCAAGGGGAGACTACTGTATATAGCAAAATATTTTTTATTCAATGTCAATCTATTGTCCTCTAACTAAATCAAGTCACAGAGGATTATTGATACAATTACATTTTTTGATTAAAACACACAAATGATTTGAATGTTTTAAACAAGGCCAACTCTAGATTCAAGTTTGTAGAATAATTGGCCATTGTTAAGTGTAATTAGCAACAATAACCAAGAAGCAGAATTGACAAAGTATCTAATAAGTAATAAAAAAAAAAAAAAAAGAAGAAAACAGCAAAATAGTACTAAGCAAACAATATTTATAAAAGACAAAACTAGGCAAAGCAACAGTAATAAAGTAAAACGGTCACAAAGTAAGAATGTTGTTAGCACGCAAGTGGAATACAGTCAAGTAATTGTAGCATTCTAACTTCAAGACAAAAAAAAAATGTGGTGAATGAGTTTGAGAAGTGATTCATTTTATTGGTCTGGAAGAAATCCCAGCATGTATGTGTATGATTTGTATAAGAGAGGAGGGATGCTTTGCAGTCATTCCTATGGAGTGGAGCCAAGTCTTTATACTCAAGAAAATGCGGGACTTGTTATACAATAAAAGATGGATTATTGCAGTATTAGAATTTAAAGTTAATGTTATTAATATGTAACAATTCTATGATCAACTAAAATAATTTACCAATTTACTTAAAATAAATAATGAAAAAAAAACGTTTCACATTTTAAAAGAACCAAATAGTAAAATAATTTCATTGAATTTTTGCCTAAAATACATATCTGTATGTATAGATACAAAATAACAAGATTGTGAATTTATAATCTGCTAAAATGAAAAGTTCAGGGCTGCCTGTTTTAATTCAATGAAATATGAGTATACCCCTGTGAAAAAGAGTTGAATTCCTTTGAAGCTAATTTCTACATTGGGTGGGGGTTGTCTTAAACAGCTGCTAATGCTTTAACCAGAACCACTTATCTTTTTTCTCTAGTCTCGTGTAACTATGTCTACAGATGGTAATTAATAATTAATTAATTAATTTCTCAGAACAATTTTATTGAACATGCACCATTGTAGAGTGGCCATTATTAAAATGGTAGAACTGCTCATCAAACAGAATTGACCTAGTTTACAATAAAAACAAGAGAACAGGGAAAAAATAATATAAAGCAAGCAAATAATATATGCAAGGCAAAGCAACAGTAATATGGCAAAAAGTTCACAAACTAAGAATTGGGTTAGACACACGAGCAAATTCAGATAAACAAAGGTAGCATTCTCACTTCAAGACAAGACCGAGTGGGAATGAGTCATATGAAACCAAGAACTGGCCTATTTTATTGGCTAGGAAGAAATCCCAGCATGCATTTGTGTGCTTCTGCCTATAAGTTGTGGAGAGGAAAGTGTTTTTCAGTCCTTTTTTTGTAAGGATTGGAACTAACAAGAAATCATTTGGATAATATACTTATAGGGATTGCAGCTTCTGGTGTGATAAAATTCCCAAAATAAGACTGAAATGTTCAAAAGGATAATAATGATCAGTTTCAGGTGAGAAGAAAGCTCCGATCCTCAGTTAATTATACAGTCATTATTTTTGTGGTGATGGTGTCGGCAGCTTCTTCTTTCCTCCACAGATTTTTTTTTTTTTTTTTTTTTTTTTTTTTTTGTGCTAGTTTGTCAGAGAGCAGTATAAGACTGACTCATGATATTGGGACTTACCCAGACACATTGCAGAAATAGGTTTACTATGATAAGAAATTGTTAATGTTTAATTAATAATTTTATTTAATGATGTTATCCACCTTCATTAATAAAATTTTGTAATCCAATCTCCCCATACGTTCAAGCTCTATGAATTCATAATAAATAGTAACATTTAGTTTTGTTTTGTTTTTTTTGGGTTTTTTTTTTTTTGTTTTTTGTTTTTTTGTTTCTTTTTTTTGTTTTTTTTTGTTTCTTTTTGCTTTATTTTTTTTTGTTTTTTTAGTTTTTATATTACTAGAGTTTTTGGTAGGCATTAATGGATTAAGCATATGTTGGCTCATTCACTTTAATTATAAAAATGATTAAAAAAAAAAAAAAAAATTTGGTATTAATTATAGATTATTGAAAAAAATTTGTATTATAGATTTCTAAAAATCTCATTAATTATAGGTTTTGAAAAATCTGATGTTATTTACATTTTTAAGAATCCAATAGTAATTGTAGGTTTCTAAAAAAAAATGGGTATGAATTGTGGCTTTATAAAAATCCTACATGAATTATAGATTTCTACATATAACCTGTTATTGTCCACCAATCCAAAAGTGCGATATTTTGCACTAATGGATTAAAATGTTCAAATGTTATGCTGTATAAGATTTTAGTTAACTCCTTGAAGGGACATGATAAATTGCATAAACTTGTATTTCATAGCCCTTGTGTGAAGACACAGACAATCGGTGAAAGTTCATTACAATTTAAAAATACAAATTTATATAGGATTTTATTTTAAATTGAAAAGGAACTTTTACTGATTGTCTGCACACAAGGGCTATAAAATACAAGTTTATGCAATTTATCACGTCCCTTCAAGGAGTTAACTAAAATCTTACACAGCATAACATTTGAACAGTTTAATGCATAATATCACACTTTTGGGATGGTGGACGATAATGGGTTACATATAGAAACTTATAATTATTTATTTCAAATGTACTCTTTCAGGGTAGGTTTTATACTGTAGGTAATCAAATTTGAAATTTTTTTTAAATGGTGGCACTTTGTCAACAACCTGATATCAAAAAATAAGTTTCAGGTAAGAATATAGTAAGTAATGTAAGTAACTGGTTGATTAGTTAGATTATAAATTATTTCTTATTACTATAAATGTTATATTTAGGAGATACATATGTTTGAATCTCAGTTTCAGTCATTTTCACACTGCCATAACATAGCTTCTCCTGTGCATTTTCTATAAATACTTTCCTGGTAATTGTTCAGATGAACTTTCCTCTATGGTACCAAGACTTTGTAAATCTAAAAACAGTACTAGATTGGCAGCTAGAGCTCATCATTTTGCAGTTGAAATGGCTAGATGTAATCGTAAGTTCTATGTTAACAGTTTCTTCTATCAGACTTCTCACTTGTGGAACTTTCTTTCAGCTTGTTGCTTTCCAGTAAACTTTGATCTTGATAAATTTAAATGCAATATCAATCATTATCTACGGTGTTCTTAATTCCTATTCTTTTATTGTCCTCTCTCCTTAATAGTGTTCTCATATTATCTCACATTCTAGTATCTCTTTGTATCTTAGTGGCTTTATTGCTTTGCTTGGGGTGAAATGATTTTTATTTTTTTTTATTTTTTAGGAATATTGATGAGTGACTAGTCATGGTCAAATGCAAAAGAAATAACAGAACTGTCAAACAAACAAAATTAACCAAGTTTGCAATAAAAAGAAAAAGAGCAAAAATGAAATATCAAGCAAACAATCATACAAAGCAAATTCACAGATAAGGCAAAACTATGAATTGGCGTCTATGCACAAAAGCAAGGTTGGACAAGCAAATGCAGTGGTCTGTCTTCTAGACAAGGTAGATCTGAACTGAGGTTATTTACCTCACCTCTCCGCAAGGCAGGATGTGGCACAAGGCCATTTTATGTGGAGCGATTCCAAGCCCGTAAGCTTAGGCAAAAATTCCCCATAGACCCCGCATACACAGGTTCAGTCTTGTCTACCTCCCCAGACGTAACTCTGCCCTTTGGCATAGCCTCATCTGGGTCCCTCTCTGCCCGTAGTCAGAGAGCTCGACAAGTCAGCCACCTGAATTGGCATATCTGAACAGTCATGTCAAACTGTAAACCAGCTTATTTTATTGGCTAAGAAAAATATCCCAGCATGCATTTGTGGACTTCTTCCTATAAAAGGGGAGGTGGGGAATGTTTTGGAGTCATTCCCAAGAGAGAGTGAAATCGACAGATGTCTACTCAATATAGCATTCTTAGTAATAAGAAATAATATAGGATTAAAAAAATCTGTTAATTCCTTAGAAATTATCCAAAAATTGATTAGAAATCAAGAAGACCATTAAACTTTAAAGTTTTTGGTGAATTGGCAATTCAGTTCAACCATACATGAAATCTCAAATAACAATAGAAATTAATGTAGTAAGCAGGTTGATGTTGTTTGACTGTTAAATTACTTTGGTAAATGTGAATAAATTAGTTACTGAGCAACATCAACTCTAAAAATGATTTATCAATACTTAAGCCACTGGTGATAAAATAAATAAATAAATCTAAAAAAAAAACTTGTACAAATTTAATTTGTTTTATGCCACATATGGTAATATTAGCTGTTTCCCTACAAAGAAACATTTAGCACTCTTGACCGAACTGCCAGATGGCTTTCAGTTGAAATTTATAAAATCTTTCTCTTAAAGTAATTTTCAGGAAAACAAATCTCTAAAGTCCAGTAGCTATTATTGCTCTTTCTAGTATTGATGGGGGGTTTCCTTAACCTTTTATTTGAAGTGGTGTTGAATGTTAACATCTTAATTATGTCATTATTTACTCTTCATGTTATATGTACTATCCATTTTAGTTGTTGCTGCTGTTGGTAGTCCTCAAGTGATGTCGTTTCTGTCATTTGATATAGTAGTGCTTCTGTAGCACCAGTTCACAATGTTCCAAGAAGGATGGTCGCTGTCAAGACCCTCAGGTTTCACTCACTCAAAGCCATTTTTCAACATTGATCTTAGAAAGTGGTTGTATACAGCTGACAGTTTAGATATTTCTGAACAGGTTTGACACCATGCATGGCATCCCTATCAGACTCTCAATTTGAAAAAGGTATTTAAGAATGTGACTCGAGTTTTCGAGCTGATGTTTTGGTTTTGTAACAATTTGTAGTGTTGGGCAAACCTGCATCTTGCAAAGTTTGCAAAGAATTGGTGTTAACACACATGAGCAAATTCTGATAAACATAGCATTCTGACTTCAAGACATTTGAAATCATTCCGTGTGTGTGTATGTGTCAGCTAATAAGTTTTTAAACCCTCTTTTTAATGAAGTACTTCTAAAATATCTTTACCAACTCTACAAACACCAACACACAGTGATTTTTTTTTTTTTTTTTTTTTTATAATTATTTTTTTTTTTTCATATACAGTGAGCCTCCCACCCATTTGCATTTCAGCATTTGTGGCTTCACACATTCGCATTTTTTTTTTTTTTTTTTTTTTTTTTTTTCTTAGAACATATGTACTTGTCATTTGCGAAAACCCTGAATATTCATGTGTCTTTCTAAAGAACATGTATTAGGTTGGTGCAAAAATAATGACGGTTTTTTGACGTCTTTTTTAACGTCAAAAACCGTCATTATTTTTGCACCAACCTAATACAGATTATTTGCCGAGAACTCCCTCGATTCGCATATTTTTTCAATAGAACGTATTTTAAAATATTCTTGTATTATTTTCCTGTTATTTAAAACATATAACAGTCCATTTTTATGGTAAAAATTGACAGAATTATACATCTTCATTGCAAAAAACATGTGTAGTGCTTGGGCATTGTTCTTTGTTAGGGTCTGCGGCTGGGGTCTTAAAAGTGGCTTATGCTAAGTCTGGGGGCATCATCACAGTTCTGTTTTTAGAAAATGTTTTAGACTTTATATTTTAATTCTTGTTACACATTTTATACAGTATTTTCAATGGTTGTATCGATCTATGCGTAATTAAAAATGGTTATTGTACGTATGAAGGAAAATTTACACTAAGTGTATGATCACCAATACTATTTTTCAAAAATGTTTTAAAAAGCTTCTGAAATGTTTCTAAAGTTTTTAGGATGAAAGTTTAAGGCATATAGGGTTTTAACAATCAAAAATAGGTATTTATAAGCCCTTTAAGTGGGGTTACAAGTATTTGTGGATTCTAACTATTCACGGCCAGTTCTGGTCCCTAACCCCAGCAAATACTGGGGACTCACTATATATTTTCCCTCTCTACTAATATTAACTATCATCCAATAGTAATTTTACAAAAACATTTTTATAGCGTATGAATAAAACAAAAATTATTTTTTTAATCTTACATTATCTGCTGCTCCAATTATGTGTTTTTTTCTCTGTTGGTGGCTGGCACACTTTTGTGTGTCACACATTTAAGATATCCCCATCTGCTAAATATTTTACCCAACTTAGAATAAAGTGAAGACAAAATAAAAGTACTCTATAGTGGCCATTAGATTTGTATACTTGTAAAATCCACTAAGTGGTGTAAATACCATCATCACTGACCCACAACTAGTTCATCCTAACTCTTACCCCAAGTCAAATGCACATTCTAACTGGTTGATTAATGTGTAATTAACCTATTTGTCAATTAGTATTAGTCTAACTCAATACTGACTGACACCAGGGTAAGCATTTTTGTGACTACAAGATGGACTTCTGTTACAAGCCCTGAATTTGTACATCAACAGCAAAAATGTCTGGTGGAAGGTATAAAATGGTTACATTCTTTATTCTTTCTTTTTTTTTTCTTAAATCATTAAAAACTATTGCCAGTCAAATCAAAAGATGATATAAGGAATGCACTCTGCCTGTTTGCTTGTAGTTTACAGTGTTGTTTTCATTGAATGATTTCTTTTCTTTTCTTTTTTTTTCTTTTTTTTTTTGTTTATTTTTCCAAACATTGCATTTAAAATATATTCCAAATGAAACATTGAAATTTTCCAACATATTCCAGTGAAACTTTCACTTTCAAAATTATAATTTAGAAATGGAAAAAGAAAAACTAGTTGACTCACATCAATTTAAACTGAAGCCTTCTTTTTTCCATATATTTAAACTATAAACTACTTTTTTTTTATAAACTACTGTTGAAAAATTTGATGTTTTATCTGAAATCAAGAAAATTCAAACTTTAATCAAAATGGTTACCACATGGAAAAAAGAGGTTTAAATCGAGATCAGGAAGAAAGGTGTTAATTCCAAATTCTTTTTCTAAACTCAAACTCTAAATCATTGATAGAAACCAAACATTCTGTAATAGATATTTTCATGATAGTTTCTCTGATGTATTATAAATACTTTGCATTTAACATTCAATTTATTATTTACCAAAGCTTAAATATGCATATTATCCAAAAATGTTGGGTTGGGGAGAATTGAACTTTAACTCCTGTGGACAATGCAGTAGAATATAATATTTCCATCTCAATATACCAATTCAGCTCTGCAAATTAAATGTTTGAAGCTCTTGTTTTTGTCAAAATAAGAGAATAGGTTAGTTAAAAAGGGAAGTTTTTTTCGGATTATCTCCCTTTAACTTATTATTTTTAGGTTAAATTATAGAAATAATTTGAAGGATAAATAATAATTTAAAAAAAAAATAAAGGTAAATAATGAAGTAATTAAAATCAAACAAGAAATTAAGGGATTTGCAGATGAAAAGGGATTTGTTTCCATGCAAAGAATAAGACGTCATTGTGGTTTTGATTTTGTTTAGCGGTTTCAGAGTTAGCTCCTCTTTAATTCCCAAATTGTCACTAGGGGTCATTCTCCTTTTCAGCAATTACAATGTAAGCTCTATTAGAAGATCCATGTCTTCCCATTCTTGGGAGACACCATGAACATTATACACACATACACGTACATACAGACATTCACCAAAGAACAGACACAAACATTCACAAACACAAATATTATTGTCCATTGTAAAATTGTTTTGTTTAATACATATATTTGTTTATATATATATATATATATATATATATATATATATATATGGGTTTTGGTTGTCTTTATCTTCAGTTGGACTTAATTCATGTCCGGCCATTTTCTTGTAGTTGGACCATTTAATATTCTACCAGGAGTTACACACGTATTTCTAATACAACAACATGCAAACACACATGATCCTCAACAATGGCATATCAACGCCTTATGGGTCACTGTAAGTTGTATGTCATGTTTAATAGACATACAGCTTGAATTTACTTGTTTTGTATTTACTTCAATTTTTTTTTTTTTTTTTTTTTCAAACCTTGTTTACTTAATAACAACTCGAAGTAGATTTTGAAGCTTTGTCTAATTTGTCTTTAGCACTGAAAATTTTTATTTTATTATAGTGGATGGTTACAAATGTGAGGGGAGATGCGATGTACTTATTTTACTACTATACCCTGTAATTTCATTTGCATACACCAAGATGTACGCATAACCCAGCTTAAGAACCCCTGCTCTTGTGCAATTGAATGCATGAAGAAACTACTTTTTTTTTTTTTCTTTTTTTATATTTTAAATAGCTTTTTCCTCAAGCATCTTTTTCATTTCTGTATTTTAGCAAGTTGAAGAACTTGAAAAGACTGCAGCAGAACTTCAGAATAAGGTAATTGCTTTGCAACAAGAAAAACTGAAGCTTGAACAAAAGTTAAATCAATCGAGCAACAAAGAACCTCAGGTAAGAATTTTTGACTATTTATATATATGAAAACTCACTTTTTTGTTTTTATTTTGTCTGTTTCATCCACCACCACCCACCCCACCCCCCAAAAAAAGTCGCACAATTTTTTCAGATTTCAATTGGCTGAATTTAAATGAAATGTTAATTTTAATGCAATAAAAGACATTTGTCCAGAAACAAAATAAATATTAATTGTAAGGACGAAAAAAATATATCCGTCATATTTCTATTAAAGTTTGCATGAAAACTAAAGAAATTATGTTAACACGTTGCCAATGTTTACCTAGGTAATTTTTAAAATGCATTGAGATGAATGGTGGGATTAAAATATTTGTAATCTCTTAATTTCATTTGATGAAAAAAAAAAAAAAATGAGTTTCTTTTATTAGGCAACTGGCGAAGTTTTTGAAAGAATGAAATTTCCTGTCAATTAGGATATTTTCTCTTTAAAAAGATTAGGTTAAAACAATTTCAGGGAAGAACAAACTTAAAAAGTTACAAAAAAAATCATTTGAAAGAAATTTACAATGGCAACCTTGCTTGTAAATTATTATTATTATTATTAAATTATTTTTATTGCTAAATTATTTATTATCATTATTGTTAAATTATTATTATTATGTATTTAATAATACATAATTATTATTATTGTTTATTGTTAAATTATTATTATTATTGTTGTTAAATTATTATTGTTATATTATTATTATTTTTGTTAAATTATTATTGTTATATTATTATTATTTTTGTTAAATTATTATTGTTGTTGATGTTGTTGTTAAAAGGCTAGAGTGTACAGCAGACAAAACATTATGAATATGACAATAAAGATGAGGACAAGAGTCCGAACAATGTAAATAGTGCAAATAATTATTATTGTTAAATTATGGCTGTTAAATTATTATAGTTATTCTTGTTGTTAAATTTTTATAATCATTGTTGTTGAAATTTGTATGGTGATGATTTAAGACACAGGAAGTAATTGTTAGTGACTCTCTGAAGTCTCAAGACCTCGGACAGCAAGCATTTTCCGCAGGATATTTGTTGTACCTAAGATACTCTTTTTTTTTTTGCATTGTTATGCTAGGTGTGATTCCAATGGTATCAAGGCATTTTTGGAGATTCTTTGCAATCAACCCAAGAGCACTAATGACAATTAGCACAGCTTTGACATCTACATTCCACATTATTAGGCAAATGAATGACCAAGTGGGAAAAAATCCGTGTAACATGTTTCATCCTCTACAAAGACTTCAGACTAAAGTATGAAAATGCTTTACAGAGAATGTTTTTCACTTTGTCATTCATTTGCCTAACATTGTTATGATATATACAAATTTATATATACAAATATGTCATTCACAAACAGTACTGTTTTGCTGTATCACAACTCCTCAGTGTGACTAAACATCCAAATGCCTCAAGCCAGGATTGAAACCCAACAATTTGGTGTCAGTCAGAGTTTCTACCACTGAGCTATCTTCATTCAGCAGAGAGAAACAGCTAAATCTAACGTATTGTTTTTACAAATGTAAACAAACTGCAATCAGCCAGAGTGCTCCAATTCATTTTACTGAAGAGCTTTGCATTAATGCAGGTGGCTGTTGTTTATAGAATTAGCCTCTCTCAACAGTGTTCAATTGAAAAATATATTTTCAAGAGCTAATTTTTTAGGTTGGTGCAAAAATAATGACGTAATAATGTCGTTTTTTGACGTATTTTTTAACGTCAAAAAACAACATTATTACGTCATTATTGCACCGACCTAATACAAATTTATATATTATCCTCTCCCATTTCACATTCACTTAATGCTGAGTAGTTAACACTCTTTAACTTTTATTATTATTTGATAATTACAAAAATGGTTATCAAGGGGTTTTCTTTAAAAAGACATACTTGGAGCAATATTTCTTCTATTTTATACACATGTTTGAAAGAGATTTCAAATTGTTATGAAAGCGATTTTTGAAGGAAAAAGTTTGGTTCGACTGGATAATTATAAAATGCTGAATGAGGCAAGTATAGTGAAAATGTTAAGTACTAGTTTACCAATTGAATTTTACTACATAATGTTAAATGGATGCTTTATTTACAGGAAAAACAAAATGAAACTCGGGGAGATGAATTATCTGAAGTACAGAATCTTGAGCAGGAAAATAAACATGCCGATGACTTGGATAATGTTAATTTATTAGATAAGAATACTGACAGACAAATTTCAAGGCAGAAAATACCAGAAGAGAATGAAGAAAATGACATCTGTCAGCCCAGTGAACTTGAAAATGAGGCTGTAGAGAAAATTGCTCAAGTTCAACCATTGAATGTACATCAATCTGACAATGAACCTGAAGAGATCTTAACAGAATCTGTAAATAAATCTATAGAAGAATCTGTTCACTCTGTAGATTCTACAGTCTTAGACAGCAGCCTTCAAGAAGAGAAGGCGGAAATTACAGAAACCGAACCAGCAGAAGTGAGTTCTAAGACTGAGGACAGCTGGAAGGAGATTGAGTCGGCTATCATTTGTGAGACAATTGCTGAACTTGAGGCTGAACGAGACAACGAGAATATGGACAGCGCCAAGTTGAAAGAAGCATCACTAGATTTACTCAACTATCCAGATAATAATTCTCTGCTTGCTGACGACGTCGACGACGAGAATATGGAGCTGTTGCAACAGCAGAGTGAATGCCTGGAGAGTATAAAACAAATTCTGAGTGAGCAAGGAATCTTGAGTCATGTGGAACTGATGCTTAAAGAGATGGAGGAGATCAAAGAAGAAAATGCAATGCTCCGAGACAAACTGGCTGGAAACAGTTACACGCTGTCTAGTGGGGAAATCATCAATGCCGAATTTGCAATGGAACGCCTGCACCAGTTGGAAGAGGTCTGTGAGAATCTTCGCAATAAAGTCCATTCCACAGAACAGTCAGAGATCTTGCTGAAAACAAAGTTAAAACATGCTGAGGATACAGTCGGTGAATTGGAGGCTAGTGAGAGTCTCTTGAAAGACCAACTTAAGAAAATCTCCGTCAGAGAAGCAGAATGGAAGAAGAAGGCTCAGGGCTTGCTTAGAAGTGTCAGTGAACTTGAACAGCTTCTCAAAGAAAAAGACGCCATTGAGGAAAAGTTAAACGAGAAGGTATCATCGCCTGTCAAAAATGCATGTTGCATGAAGCACAAACTCTCCTTTCTTAATTTTTGTATGACTTTTTTAATTTCTGATTCCATATTTTGCTTATTTCACACGCAATTAATGCATTTTTGTTCAAGTTTATAGTGCACAAGGATTTCGTTTTTGTGTTGTTTATTCTGAAGTATGTTTTAGGTTTCAAAAATGTTTCATGAGAAGGATCGGTGTGTTATAGGTATTTGAAAAATCTTTGTTTTTTCTTCTTTTTTTTTCTTTCTTTTAATTAGATTTTTAAAAGATTTTTGAGTATTTTTTTTTTTTTTTTTTTTTTTTTTTTTTTTTTTGAGAGCACACCAGTTAAATAAAATAATTTTCAACATTTTTTAAATATCTTTGTAAAAATATGTTTGATATATTTTTACAGATACTTTAATTTTAATTTTTTTTTTTTTCTTAATCTTTGCAAAGAAATTTTGATGCAATGCTGCTCAGTTTTAGGAATCAAATAAGGTTTTTCAGGATGTTCTTCTTTCATTCAGTGTATTCTAGAATAACACTAAAATATTTTACTTTAGAAACCATTTGTTTTCAACTATAAACTTTATTTTTTTCAAATATGAGGGTTGGCTAAAATGTTCATAGGCTGACTAGGATATAAATGTAAGTGAATACACCAGTTGGTAGAAGAAAAGACATGCAAGTGTACCAGAATAAAACAGAAAAGAATGAAGTTGATATCTAAGTAAATTTGAAAAAGAGGCCATGAAGAAAGTTACCAAAGTTCAATCATTGAATGCATATGGTCTTGAAGAAACCTTGATGAAATTAAATAAATCTATTGAAGAATTTATTCTAGTGTGTCTACTTACATTTATTTCCTGATCAGCCTATGAATTTTTCAGCCGACCCTTGTACAATGTTGGTATATGGCATTATCACATTGAAACACCGGTTACTGTATGGTCACTGAAGTTAAGCAACATTGAGCCTAGTCAGTAGGTGACTGCTTGGGAATACCAGGTGCTGTAAGCGTGGATGTGCAGGTGGTGTAATGAACAACAGCTCAGCAATGTTGATCAGTGAGCTGAGTCCCAATTCAGGTTGGGTTTGTTATATTCACTTACACACAAATACCCTTTGGAAAAGTATGAATCTACCTATTCTCCCCCAGCTATGGGTTAATTAGTAAGACTTTTATCACCAAAACCATTATTATCTGAAAAAAAAATGCTTAGAAAATATTTAGGTTTCAGCATTAAATAACCCATGGTTGTTGATATGCAGCTGAAGAAAACAACCAACTAATCTGACGGTGGGGTATTATTATTTTTCTAAATGTCAACCCGTGTTTCCAGTTTTATTTTATACTATAAAAAAGAAATTATCAATAGAATTATAGTGCATAAATTTCGTCTATCTTCAAATTTTAATAATTCTTCACGTTAAAACACTAAGCATGCAATGCTTTCTTTCTTTCATTTTCATTCTTTTTCTTCTTTACTCCAGCAACCCTTCAATTTGTCCTTTTTTTGTCTTTCATTTAATAACAGTCTCTATTTTCCAATCCTTGTTTTTTTTTACTTGTCATGTTTGTGATCATTTCTTATACATAACCATTGTACCACTACCTTTTTCCACTTCTCCATATTGCCATAGACGTTTCCACCTTTAATCATCCTACTAAATTGATGTTGTCTCCTTCTAAAACCTTTTCTTTTTCCCATTATCTCCACCTTTCATAACTTGTTATCTCATTTTTCAAAAGCCAGTTATAAAATGTAAGATGCAATCATTAATTAGTCTTTTATTTAAATTTGGACTAATTCTTTGTTGTTATTATCATCCCAGCTTTCAGTCATCTTACTCTCCACATTTCTTCAGGTGTTTATCAATCCAGGCAACAGCTTCATGAAACTTCAAACTGAACCCTTTTGCTTAATCCAAAGGGGTAAATGTTTCTCATCCTATTGTCCATGCGTAGGAATATCTTGTCTTGTTCATATTTAGTACTGCTTAGTTATTGCTCACCTTCACCGAATAATTCTAGGCTAGGTGATTAAAGCATTGATTTGTGAATTTGGTGATTTAGTAATTACAAGTTCAATTCCTGGACCAAGGAGTACAGTCTACAACTTGACTGGTGGGGTGATGGCAACCAATAAATGAGCTGTATTAAAAAAAGAAGTTATCCCTTGATATAGGGTCAAGAACAGTCTACGATCCCCTGGGGCTTATGAGCACATCATATTGAAACACCAGATCCCATATGATCACCAAAGTTAAACAACATCGATCCCGGTCAGTACCTAGATGGGTAACTGCTTGGGAATACCAGGTGCTGTAAGCTTGGATGTTTAGCTGGTGTAATGAATAATGGCTCTGAATTGTTAATCAGAGAGCCAAATTTCAATTACAATTGGGTTTGTTATATTCACTTACATGCAAATACCATTGAATCCACCTCTTTCCCCCATCTATAGGTTAATTAGTAAAACTTGTATCACTAAACCATTATTACCTCCAAAAAAATAAAAATAAAATTGCATACAAAATATTTAGATTCTGGCATTAAATAACCCATTGAGGTTGATATGCTGTTAAACAACCAACCAACCATTGAAGAATTTAGAGAAGACATATTAAATATAAGCCTGGATTTAAAGTTGAAAGAATGAATGCACTGATTAAATAAAAACAAAATTCCCTACTATCCATTCCTACAGACCTTTATAGAATAATGTAGCTATTGTTACTGAATAATTACTTTAAAAAAAAAAATGTTAGTTCTTTAAAAACTAAGCTTTTAGATAGATAATTAAATGCATTAAACATTTCTGATGAATCACATTTTCTGGTAAATCACTTTATTCATACAATATCATTATTCACTCATCGTTTTTTTGGGGGGGTTTTTTTATCATTATAGCTTGTATTACATAAAGATATCAAATACACACTTCACTAATTATCATCATCCATAAACCGAAAATTGCTAATAATTTTGCTTGCTTTGTTAATTTGCTGGTATTTGAGGCAAAGAACATTATGCACCCCAGGCAAATTTGATAAATGTTTTCTTTTTATGAAATTATGTGACAGTCTTCTTTTATGGGAACCTATTTTAAATACTGTCTTAAAAATAAGTAACTAGTTATTTTTTTTTTTTTTTATGCAACTGAGACGCTAAAAAGATCCTAATTCTGCAAAACTGTATCTACCTTCATTCAGACAGTAATGAATAAAACTGTTTATAGACCTTTGCTCTGTTTACTTCTTTCATTAACCCCTTTAGGGCCAGCTTACGGCATTATCACATTGAAACACCAGTTTCCGTACTATCACCGAAGTTAAGCAACATCGAGCCTGCTCAGTAATTAGATGGGTTACTGTTTGGGAATACCAGGTGCTGTAAGTCTTGGTGTACTGGATAATGGCTCAGAATTGTTAATCAGAGAGCTAAGTTTCCATTCCCGTTGGGTTCATTATGTTCACATATGTAAATACCGTTGGGAAAGGTATGAATCTACCTCTTTTCCCTCCAGCTATGGGTAAATTAGTAAATATTGTATCACTAAACCATTATCTTCAAAAAAAATTTTTAAATTCTTACAATCTAACAAAAAATATTTTCTGGCTTTTAATAACCTGCAAAGGGTTGATAATCTGTAAAAAATGAATCGATGAAAAAAAAAAAAGAAACACCTAAATGCACCTGCAAGTTTCCCCCTGCTTACTCTCCAAGAAGCACCTGAATATACCCACAATCAAATAGCACTGTATTTCAATACTGACATTACCATTCATCCCGTGATCAACTAGAGATGCTGGAAATCTATAATGTTTTAGATTTCCAAAAGCATATCTATTAACCAGTAATATTTACCAAGTTAAATTTGGTATCATTTGAAAGAGAAATCAGTTTACATCCATAAAAAAAAGTATGTGTAATACTTGACTTTCAACAGCTTTTGAGATATATCAATTTAATTGCACATTACCGAATGGACCCTAAATTTTCACCTCTCACAACAATCAGGTGTTCTCACAGGGAAGCCATTGTTTTGAGTGCTTATTGAAACTCAAGCTCAACCCAAACCTCATTCAGAACTCATACATATGATCCATTGCTAAAGATGATGGAAAAATGGTCAGTTCCCTGTACCACTCCAGTAAGTACCCAACTCTTTCTGCTATTCTCTACAGATCAGGCCAAAAGTGGAGTACTGTTATCATATGTGGGCAGGAGCTATGCAGTCTTCACTTTCCACTCTCTATAGAGCCCAAAAGCATACCTGCACCCTTGTAGGTGATGAATTATTTTCCCCTCATACAAATCCTTTCTCACAAATGAAATGTTGCAAGCTTTTTGCTACTCTCTTGCTATTTCCATGGAAAGTGTTTCCATGGAAAGTGTTCCTTAGTGCCATCATTTCTAACCCTCATGGCTAAGACCCACCATGCCACCCACATTATAGAAAACAATCCTCATTCCCTTCATATTCCATTGCTAAGGTGTAAGTTCCACTTGAACAGCTTCTTCCTACAAACAGATGCTTTGTGGAACCAACTCCTAGATTCCCCAATCACTACAATCTTAACCTGCTCAAGTCCAGAGTTAACTGTTATCTTCCCAACATATCCCCTAAACTGTCTCTTACTCTGTAACCCTCTACCTCGAGTGGCTCTTGGGCCTTGTAGAGGGTGAATATCATTGTAAAAAAAATATATAATGTATTTAAATTTTTCAGCTGTTCTGTTAGGACTCCAGAAATTTATCAATTGAAATTTTTTAACCTTTACCACTCTGTATGTGACTGACTTCCTTTGCTGTAAAAAAATTAAAAATTAAATTAAATAAGTTTATCCTGCCACTGAAGATGACTCTAATCCCTGAATTTAAATTTATTTGAATTTTATAATTGTGTTTTCATATCCTGCTATGGCAACAGAAAATAACTTTAACTAAGAATAAGGATACTGCAATGGCCTTGAAAAAGAATGAAGTGTAAAGGGAAGTAATATTAATAATGCAGAGTGCTAAAGATTAAGGGCTGACAATTAAACATCTGCCTATATCCTCACAATGATTTTGTGTTCTGAAAATTGGTCATCAAGGAATATCTCTGGTTTAAATGCAATAAGGAAGTTGACTTGAAATAAATCAAATTGGCAAGAATAACTAGCACCCTGAAGCTGTACAAACTCTTTCATAAAAACAATATAAATTAATCTAACATCCAAATCTTCTCCAGTGTTTATCAGGTGTCTCATCTAAAAAAAAAAATAGAAGTATACTTCAACATATCAAACCTTTCTAGCTTAACATGGCAAACCTTTACTTTCTCACTTATATTTAATAATGTAATATTTTTTAGACAATAAGGGGAGATAATACTCCAAATATCAATTTAGTAAAATCAAAAAGAAAACCTAAAAATTCAGAAAATTCTCTATCAAAAATTATATAAATAATAATTAAAAAAAAACAATGGAAATTCATTTTATAATTAGTCATTGCAAGTTATTCAGTTACACATTGTTTCTAAGTCTTAAGCAACTTCACTATTGACATCATTGACTTAAGCAACAGAAAAAAAGAAAAATTAGACATATATATAATATAGTCTATTATAGATATACCTGCTGATTTATTATGTGTAAAGTAATTTTTTAATAAGAAAGTTAAAATTAAAGAAAAACGGTTACATTTTATTTTACACTGTATTTCAAGAAATGTCGCTAATGTTTAACCTTCATGCCTTCAAAAAATAATGTCAAAAGGACAGTTATTCCATTTTTTTGTGAGCACAAAGGTTAACTTAAAATGTATTTTTATTTTCTATTTATTAGAAACAATTTTAAGCAAACATTTAATTAGCTTGAATCTGAATTCTTGCACAAAAAATAAGCAATGCCAGTATTGTTCAAAATCTTTAGAAGTTGCTTATAAAAAAAAAATTGTGTAGAAGCATCTGATTTTATTTAACAGAGAAGCAGATTAAAAGGCTTAAATAAACTGACATTTAAATTTAAAAAATTGAACTAAACAATTTTAAAAAAGCAGAATATTCTTATTAAAAAATTACTTTACACATAATAAATCAACAGGTATATCTATAATAGACTATTTTATATATATGTCTATAATATTCTATATTATTTATCATATTGTATAGATATTTGGTAAGTGTTTCAGAGGAAAAGTTCATTTTATTTAGTAAAAGCCAAATTTCAAATCATCATGCACTCATCAATTAAAAATAAAATGTATTTAAAAAAAGAATTTATTACCCAAACATCTCTATAACACCAAGTAAATATGCTACTTTAAAATCCTATTTAGTGTTTTAAACTGTTTGGTAACATGAATCTCTTACCATCAATCATTCTGTACAAAAGACAAGGAATCTACTTTTGTGATAACCATAAGATTATTATTTTTTGGAACTTTATAAGATGTGGTTAACATTAAAAGAAAAATTTAAAATCTATATCTTCTTTTCATTAGTTTAAACTGATGCTTTCTTTTTTTCACTTCCATATATCTCAACTATTATAAGATATAATTTTGGAAAGTAAAAATTTCATTGAAAATTGATAGAAATTTTTCCAGTTTTCATTTAAAATCAAGAAAATACAATCTTTAAGCAAAATGGTCAGATTGTACAGAAAATAAGGTGCTTCAGTTTAAACTTGATGCTACAAAGATATGGATTAAAAAATAATAATCTAGTTTACTAACATGCATCTTCAATACAAAAAAAATTTTAAAAAAATGTAACCTCTTGGCATCAGTTTAAACTGATGCTTTCTTTTTCATATATAAAAACTATCATTTTAAACTCTAATTTTGGAAAGTGAAAATTTCATTGAAATAAGTTGGAAACATTTTCAAGTTTTCATTTGAAATCAAGAAAATATGACCCTTAAGCCAAATGGTTAGAATATAAAAAAGGAAAAAAAAAAAAAAATGGCAATTGTCAGTTTAAACTGACACCAGAAGGAAGTAGATTTTTAGATTCTTTTATAAGATATTACTGAAACTGCTTATTCATTCACAATCAGCTCTTTTGGTGCATTCAGACACTTTTGACCAAGACGCAATTAACATACAATAAACTCTGTGAGATTGTGAATAGAACAAACGAATAAAATAAATACTGCTACTGCATCAAGAATCCAGAAGGTTCTTTTTATCTTTTTAGCCTGCTGCTTATCTCTCAGCTTGTCTGCTCCATGCAGCAGTACATGAAATTTCAACAGGTGCGACCAAAGACAAAGTTTCTCTGGGAGTTGAGTTCACTATACAGCTCAAGCAGCAATCCGTTTGTATTACTTCTCTCTCTATACGTATTTTGTGCGTCTTTCTAAATTTTCAGTAACCTTAAACAACATAGTTTCCCCCCCCCACACCTTGTTTCTTAAAACAGAAAAAAAATATGTTTGATTTTTGTGATCAAGTTCAGTTAAAGCCTTAAAAAGAAAAACCCTGCTCCACTTGCTTGTATGCCTTTCTTGGCTTTGCATGACACTATGAGCTACATCTCCTACTCCTCCCTTTTCTGTAATCTGTGATTGGCTGTTTTGTTTCTTAAAAATAACAATAGCTTCTGATTGGTTTTCCAGTTATTTTTATTATGTATACATCTTCCATATTATTCTTATTATGAGAATATTTAATCATTTGAATATTTAAAAAAAAAAAAAAAAAAAAAGGAAAAAGTTCACTCATTCCAAAGCTTATAGTTGTGTGGGACTTTGGGGTTAAAATGAACAGTTGATTTACCCATGCCAAAAAGATTGAAAGATCATAATGACAAGGAAACACAAGTAATTTTAACAAAACAAGATAAGGAATTTATTTACAAATTTACAGGCTTGAAATTGTCAGTAGCTCATTTCAGGAAGTTAAATCAGAAATCTTTAAAACCCGTATTTTTTAACACATTGTCATGAAGGGGAAATGTTCATACAACAGATTAAATGATCTGCCACAAAATAATATTCAAAAATGTTTAAAACAAAGGTAAGAGAGTTCGTAATTCATAGTAGGGATATATGGTTTGCATACATTCAAAAGTAAATAAAGAGAGAGATAATTTGAAATACTTAGCTTTCTTTCTGAGAGAAAGTTCTTTGAAGTGCCATGTGCTTGGTTAAAAGGCCAATAATATAATTGGCAAGTAACTTGGCACTGGAGAAAACTTCAGCACTAAATGCAGTGAACAGAAACAAAACCTTTCACATTACTTTTAGACACTCTTCTCTTTTATTAATTTTTCTCCACATTTTATATCAAAAGTAATTTTGCATAGGCTCACTATTTTCTTTCTTTTTCTTGACTCAACAGCCAATTTCTTTGAAGACAAGGTTTTCATTGGTCCAAAAGCAATTTCACATAGGCTTGCAAATTTATTTCCCTTGTCTTCTCAGCTCTCCAGTCAATTTCTGTGAAGGCGAGGTTTTCATTGGTCCAAAGAAAATTTTATATAGGCTCATGAATTCCTTTCCATCTTTAAAGGGAGTTATTATTTTGCACTAACTAAAAGCTAAGCATTCACACATGATGGTTATGCCCATATAATGTTATTGGTTCAAAATTTAGTCCTGTTTCGTCCTTGAGGACTTCATCAGACTAAAATTTGTTATGTTAGTAGGAGTATATATGCATACATCAGAAGGGTGCTAGGAATTTGAAAAAAATTTTTTTTTTTTTCATCAGCCAAATTCATTTAGAGTTTTCTTTTTTTAGTAGATATCCCACACTATGATTTTAGTTCTACCAGGGATGGTGAAATGTTGTAAGAGCCAGGGCACAAATGTAAATGACCTTGTGATTCAGGCATTCTCTAGACATTTATATAGTAGTAAATTATTTTCTCCTTTGATCATGGTAGCATTTTTAATGTCAAAGTTGTAGTCAGTCTCATTATGGTGGGCAACCAATGCATTTGATGTATTATTTTGTAAAATGTCTCTTTTGTGTTCATATAATCTTTTATTTAGATTCCTTGAGGTTTTTCCTATGTATTTTTTGTGACAGTTATTACAGGAAATGGAGTAAACTCCTCCTTCATTATTTTATCTTTTTATATAATTTTTATTGGTTAAGATGCACTGAAAATAACTTTCAACTGAAATCTGAAAAGGCTTAGGGTTATATAACGTTGAAACACCAGTTCCTGTACAATCACCAAAGTTAAGCAATGTCAATCCTGTACTTAGATGGGTGACCACTTGAGAATATCAGGATGTATTGGATCTGCAGGTGGTGTAATTGATAACAGTTCAGAATTGGAAATCAGAGCTGAGTTCCAATTCCAGTCAGGTTTTTTTTATATTCACTTATATACAAATATCTTTTGAAAAGGTATGAATGCACCTCTTACCCTCCAGCTATGGGTTAATTAGTAGGACTTGTATCAGTAAATTGTTATCTCCAAAAACATTCTTACCATCTAAAACTATGTTTTAGTTTTATCATCAACATCATTATCGGCTGTCGATCATATTCAACAGAGACACAAGAAGGACATCCATCTAGCTGATGCTTGCTGGGTTCTGACCAGCCTATTTACCGCAGTATGAAGCATTTGGCACCATGCAGGGTGGTCCATAGCTAGTTATTCCCAGTTGTTTATATTGATCTGCATCATTTTCAGGTCTCTTGATGCAGTCTATATGATGGAGTTTTTGACTACCTCATTGTTGCTCCATCACACTAAACCTGGATTGTTCCTTCTCGTCAGCATTGAATTATAGTTCCAAACTGTCATCGCTCACTACTACCAGCACACTCTAGCTTGATTAACATTTGATCTGATGGAAAGCAGTACAAAGGTGGTCTCGGCCAAATGCCCCACAGTAGCATCTTAACTGTTCTTTGGTTCTGCTGAAGAATTCATCCGCCTGCCAAAGGGAGCAGTGCTGACCATACAGTTTGATGCAGACATTGGTCAGCAACTGCAACCCACCAGCCTGCTAACACTGGTTTCACCATATCCCTGACACAGGGAGCTTAGGGGTTACCAAGACTTGCTCAAAATGTCACTACAGATTAGCAGAGGGAAGGAATCTGTTTATTTCTCCATTGGTGAGATGCAATCAAAAGATCAGTCTCACCCTACTGCTCAAGGTTGAGAAGCTGTGAAAAACAAATCAGTAAATTACTTACATTATACATTATTCTTTCTCAGGCACATTGATTTTATAAATATAATAAAATTAAATTTTGATCAATTAAAATTTACATGGAGAAAGTAGAATTATATGATGACAACTTGAGTATTTCAATTACTGGATATACTTGAGCTTAGTGCAAGTTTTTACGATTAGTTTTTCACACAAAATATAGGGAGTCACACTATAGATAGATAATTTTGACCAGTTGCACTATACACGGGTAAATATTTTCTGTTGGGGGGAGGGGATCCAGAGGTGACACTATACATGAAGTCAGCTTATACACAAATATATATGACATGTTATATTTTTACCTGCCTGAAATGAATGTCAAGAAGAGATATTCTGATTTAATAGTGAATAAGCTAACTTACCTCACATCAAAATGTTTCTTTATCTCAGCCATACCAATTCAGAGTACAAATCTAGCAATTTTTGAAAATGTTTAAATACAATCCAATGTAAGGATTAACTTAATTATGTGTAAACCTTCACACAAAAATATTGCTGTTCAACTTTATTACGGCTTACAGCCACATCAAATTGAATCACCAATTCCCATATGATCACTGAAGTTAAATGAGATTGAGCCTGGTCAGTACCTAGATGGGTGACCGTTTGGGAATACCAAGTGCTGTAAGTTTGGATGTGCAGCTGGTGTAATGGATAATGGCTTGGAATTGTTAATCAGAAACCCGAGTTCCAATCTCAGTTGGGTTCATTACATTCACTTATGTGCAAATACTCTTAGGTACAAATCCACCTATTCTCCCTCCAGCTATGGGTTAAGACTTGTATTACTAAACCATTATTATCTCTCCACAAAAATTCTTACAATCTAAAAAATATTTTCTGGCTTTAAATAACTTTTAAAAAAATGTTGATAAGCTGTGAGAAATTAATTGATCAACTTCATTAAAGAACACTTACAATAAAAAGACCAAGTTGTCTTAAAATAATTCTATTTCTAATTTTCCGTCTTGGGTATGACGATAAACTACATCTACGCATCCTGGGTAAGACAATAAACTACATCCAACAGCAAGGCCACTGATCAGGAGGCTTTGAGGAGCGTAGACCCACCTCTTAATTGCTGATGTTCCCAGGTCCTGTTAGGGTCCCAGCTATGGGCAAATAATTAACCCCCGAAACTGAGGTAAAAAGCATTATAAAAGTGTAAAAATAGGTTTTAATACCAGAAATACTTTGTAAAAAATTATTACCAAAAATAAATTTTTGAAGAAAAGAAACTATTACCAGCAATACGTTTTCGAAAAAATATTATTACCAGCTATAAATTTTTGAAAAAATATTACCAGCTATACATTTTTGAGGAAAAAAATATTAACAGAAATAGATTTTTGACAAAACAAAAATATTACTAGGAAAAAAAAAAAGTTGTCGGCATTAAATGGCCCATTGAGGTTGATGTGCCGTAAAACAAAACAAACCAAACCCATTTCTAATTTAAGCACATTTAATAAAAAAAAAACTCCAACGTAGGTAAAAACAAAAATAAATCTGTCCTTCTTAATCTATATACATCTTTGTCTACACTCTTTACCCTTAATTACAAAACTGCAAAAACTCGTATAAGTTATTACTCAATTACTTATTCAAGTAATTAACAAAAATTATTAAAAATTAAATTAAAATTACTGTTACTAAAAATAAATCTTTAATTAATCGTCAGATTAGATATAATATCTAATATACCTGTTTTAACATTTTGAGGTGTAGCATTTATAGCCCTTTGAAAATCACAATAAATTATAATAAAAAAAAGCATTAATCAAAGAAGGAAATTTTTTTGAAACAATTCAGTGCTAATATTTCAAAGGGGTTTATGGCTATGATTTGAAATTCTGTAAAACTAAATTGTTTTTAGCATTCATTCAAATTTTAAGTTATATTTAAATATTAGAAAAAAGAGAATGCATATATCCACTTTAATTTTGGGGTTTTACTAGAATTCTAAAAATAACCTTTTAAAACAATAAAAATTGAGAAAACAGTATCAAGAAAAAAACATTCTTTTTGACACACTTTTTTTTTTTTTTTTTTTTTTGGCATGTACAGATGTTAAACTTTGCCGATTTTTCATTTAATTTTTTCTTTCCCTTTTTTATACATTAGTTATTATTGAAATTATGAATAATTTTTTGTTATTATTCTTTTGCTTATTGATCATATAAAATTCATTTTTAGCAGAAGCGGAAGATCTTTGCTTATTTAGGTTACTTACAAAATGACATTTGAAATTGTCACAGGTTTGAAAATAGCAGTTTATGTTATCTCAAAAATATTCTGAGTATTACTTTCTTGATAATTCCTCTATTTGTTGAACATATTTTAGAGAAAGCTATTTTTAGGTAAATTTTTTTTTATGCCTTTGCATTAAATCTTACGAACTTGCACCAAATACAACATAATTGATCCAGGATTGTTTTTAAGTTTAGCTGGAGATTAAAATAATTTCAACATGGCTTGCTTTAATTTTTTTATCTCCCTTTCTTGCTGTTTTCAATATTTTAAACTGCATGCTTGAATGCAAAATGTATATATTCAAGAGAAGAATACTTCATTTTTGACCATGGTTGTAATTAGATAGATCCACCATCATTATCAGTACATATTGAATTTCTCATTGTATAATATGTATTAATCCTTTAACGATCTGCATTATTCATTCGCATCACTTCCTCTTCTCCAGTATATAGCAAATCGTCAAATACAATAACCTAGATCTCAGTCTCATTCAAGGTCATTTTTGCTGTTGCCATAGGAGGATATGACAACACCACTGCAAAATTAAAACAATATCACAGTGATTTGAATGTTTTTAATGAACTAAGTTGCCTACACAATGTTAAGTTTAATTTTCAATGTGATAATAGCAAAATTATGGTTTATTTTTGTTACATCCGTGAATACATTATATTTAAGAATTTCTACTGTTAGACCCCAGGGATCTATCTAACCCAGTGGTGCCTAACCTTTTACTTTCTGCCCCATCTCAACAGCTAAAAAATGGAAATAGCTGAATATATCTGGAGAGATTTTAGAATTAATGAGTTAAGTTAATGCAACTCCGTTTTAGGCATTGAGACATATATATATATAGCTTTTTTTCATATCAGAATCCAAAATTACTCTACAAAATATTCAAATTGCACCTCATATTCAGAATCTCGGGTTTAAGGATCTGTTACAAAAAATTGAAACAGCTTTCAGTAATTTATTTGGGTATAATGTAACAAATATCTGTACATTAAATGGAGTAGATGAGCTGAGTTCAAATTCCAGGCTAGCCTGTTGCATTCACTTTCACACAAATTCCTTCAAAGACATGAATCCTTATTTTCACTCTATCCAAGTTATAGGTTAAATAGCTGGGAAGATTGGGCTCTTTAGCCTTGGTTGGCAACAAGTCTAAAAGGAGAAAAACTCTGAATTCCAAACTGTGGAGAAATCACTCCATCTTTCGCAAGAATGTATGGAAATTCACAGATTTAAAAAAACAAAAACAAAAAAAAACTGGAGAGTGATCACCTGAAGGAACATAGCATAAAAAAAAAAAAGTTAAAATGTAGTGGATTATGTTTTATGTAAACTCTATACACACAATTGGATGTTTAAATGAGGACTACTCTCACTGTCATATGGGCACGTGACCAAGTTGCTGGAATGTTCGCTTTCTGACCATGATACCTTAGTTTGAATCTCACCATAGGCAATTTGTCAGGAAGGAGACTTCCTGATGTTATCAGACTGGAGGGGTCGATCCCAGCATGCAGCATCTTTGGAAAGTGACCCAAGCCTTGTGAGTGTAATTAGGTAAACAGTACCCCAGTGGGGCGTCAACAGCTGTGCCAGCACAAAATCACAAGTCATCATGACTGAGGGTTTGAGCATGCTGCCCATGTTCAGATTGTTGATCACGCTAGATAACATAGTATTTCCCAGAAACTGTAACTAAGGTCTGCTCAGCATAGTTGCAGTATAAACCACTGGTGTGTTCTATGGGTGTTGAACAGACAAGCATCTGCAATAAGGATTGGCTAGCTGCCCTAGTAGATGGGTATCCTTGAATACAAGTGGCCAACTATACTCTCACTGTCATGTCACTTTCTGTTTCTTCTGTTCACCTGAGGGCCAGAATATACAGGTGGTCAATAGTTGTGATCATCAAATTGAAGTCGTCAAGTTGAATATTATGAGGGATGCATAGTGTATGGCAGGTATTATGAGTCAAATAACCAGAACAGTGTTTCTTTTTGAGTTTTTTTAATTACAGTACCAAGAAGGTACTTTTATGGGGGAACAAGTTGTCTAGACCTTACCAAGAACAGATTATTGCAACCTTCACCACATGTATGACATTGACTTGGGTATGAGATCAGGAGGTTTTGAAGAGCGTGGAACGACCTCTTAATTGCTGGTGTTCCCACATCCACCCTGACCCAGGGTGGTAGCACCTGTTAGGGTCTCAGCTATGGGCAAATAGTTACCCAGACTTGTGTAAAAATAGGTTTTAATACCAGAAATACTTTGTAAAAAAAAAAAAAAAAAAAAAATTACCAATAATAATTTTTGAAGGAAAAATTATTGGCAATATTAAAAAAAAAAAAAAAAAAATACCAGTGATACAAACAGCTTTACATTAAAAAAACAAACATTACCAGCTATAAATTTCTTGAAGAAAAAACATTCTCAGAAATAGATTTTTGAAAAAACATATATTACCAGCAATAAAAATTTTTGTCGGCGTTAAATAACCCATTGAGGTTGATATGCCATAAAACAAGCAAACAAACATTTATGACAATGGAAAGAGCACATAACATACAGACCTTATAAATTATTCAGTAAATATAATTTAGTTTTGTAGGATTCTTCAAAGAATCAGGGAAAATAGTCTTTCTGTTCAGCTCCAGTGCATGGACTCTAACAAAGACATTAAATAAGAAACTTGTATCAAGATGTTAAGTGTGGTAAAAAAGAAAATGCCAGTTGACAGCAACATACGACTAACCAAAAGCTCTATGGTGAATTGCCAATGCTGATAACTATAGTTTCTAAAAGGAGAGTAGAATTCAGTTGGACATTGCTTGAAAAGCAAAGAATTAAATCATTCACAAAGTCCGATTTGGTGATCTTGTGGGAGACCAGTGCCTACTTTCACTGGCCAATTGTTTTGAAGATACCAATTTATTGAAGGAACTGCTGCAAATGGTAATTGAGGACCATAATATATGTTCAAAAATTGGTCATGGATTTCCAACAGTGGATAATTCAATTCTACTTTGTCTATCTCTTATAAGAAGTAAACCATTACCAATTTTACAAGTCTAATTTTTAGACAATTCACCACCAGTAAGGCAATAATGCCACTAAGATGCAAGGCACTAGAATGGAAAGAGAATGAAAAGTTTTTTGGAAGAAACTAGAAACAAAATCCAAAACAGGAAACAAGAGATAAACCCCTACTCCTGTTCAAAAGACCAGGGAGGCAAAACATATCTACCCCTTTTAACCAATGATCTTAGTGGTTTTATGAAGCTGGCAATTTAGATATTTCTAAACAGGTTTGATGCCATGTACGACTTTCATATGAAAGTCTCAAACTGACAAAAGGCCATTTAAGAACATGACTCAAGTTTTCAGGTTAATGTCTTGCAAATTCAAATTTCAAAGTCCAACACCAGCACATCATTACCAAAAGAATATTTTTAAAATCCAATTTGGAGAGGAAATTAGTTAACTGATTTTTCATTAAGTGTTATGTCTGTTCCAAAGACATTGCCACATTCTTCTTGAAAGACCTCGGATAGACACATTGTAACAACTTGTGTCCTAGTGGCTTTATCTCCTTGCTAAGGGTGAAATGATTTAAAAAGATAATCTTTTTTTTTTTTCTTTTTTTTTTTTTTTTTTTTATTGAATATAAAAAGTGTACGAGATTCTTATTTGGATTTTTTCAAGATTGATTTTCACTTATAGATTAAATCCAACAAATACTTTAATATATTTTCTGTTTATACGTTTTCTTGTTTTTTGTATTTTTATGGATACACTTATTTGAGTAAATGATCTGCTATTAATTAAATATTATTAATTAAATCATTTACCAGCTTGAATATTTGAGAAATTTCATAGAAAATATGTGTCCTCTGACAGGAATTGAACCTGTATCCTATACGGAACTGTCATTAAGCCTAACGTGCTATGGCCATTCAGCCACAGAGGACTTCCTGTTTAGTAAAACTCAAATTACTGCTTAAAAAAAAAAAAAAAAAAATGTATAAACAGGCCATTATATATATATATATATATTATATATATATATATATATATATGTCAACACCCAGCAGTGACAGTCTGTCCCATGCTTAAATATATGAAGATTGTGTTTAAGCATGAAACGGACCATCGCCACTGGGTGTTGGCGTCAATGTTCACTTTTATATTTATATAATAAGATATGATAAAATATAGATTTTAGATATGGCATATTTATGAGTAAAAGTGCTCAGTATCAGAGGTAGAGCATATGTAAATGTAAAATTGTAGACTGTGGTCAACACCTAGTGGTGAAAATCTGTTTCATGCTCAAACACGATCTTTACACACATATATATATGTGTGTGCGAGAAAACATTATTCCACAAACAAAATAGACGAACAGTCTGTGCGTTGACGCTGCAACTTGTGAAAGAAGTTCACTGCACAATCCAACATTAAATACATATGCATGCAATGACACATGGATGCACTTATACACCCAGTCCCACACTGTTCATATATGTTTGTTTGTATGATATGCAATGCATGTATGTATGTCTGCATAGGTATGAGTGGCATTCCAACGACAATTTTTCCTCCGACTATCATAAAAACTCTTATATACACAACCATGAATAATTCCAAAATTTAAAAATTAATCACTTTGACGATTACAAATAGCATGAAACCCAGGGTCACAAACTCACATCAATCCAACTAAAAAAAAAATATATATATATATATATATATATATATATATATATATTTCTTAGTTTACTATCCAGTGTTCTTTGATAAAAGCTACTTGTATAAAAATTCAGTAAATGTGGCTTGATGATGATGGTGGGCTTATCAAACTATGTATACTTTACAGACAAGAGCTGTTTTTTTTTTTCTTTTAAAATCATTTAGACTTTGTGTATCACACTTAAATAAATAAATATATATATATATATGGTGAAAATGTATAACAAAGGGGATAAAGTTTTCTTGTGATGCGTTCTGTCCTTTAGGACTTCTAAATTTGTTAAGTTGGATACGAATACACATGCACACAAATGAGAGGTGCTGAGAATTTAAAATTTTTATTTTTTTTTTTTATAAAAGATGTTCTGCCAGGAATGGTGAAATGTAGGAGCCCAAGTGCAAATTTACTGTAGATCAAGACACTCCTTCGATATTTTTGTCTTTTTTTTTTTTTTTTTTTTTTTTTTTTTTTTTTCAGAGTGTCATTTTTATGTCAAAATTGTGGTCAGTCTCATTGCCATGGGCACTATTATCACTGTGGAATATCTACTAACAAAAGTGATGGAAAGTAAAAGAATTTAAATGAAATTGACTAGATTAAAAAAACATAAATTTAAATATAAAATTCCCAGTATCCCTTGTTCATGCACGTGTAGTCACAACAAAATAACAAATTTAATCCAAAGATGTCCTACATCACAAGTAAAAGAATTTCCACTTTGTCGTACATTTTCCCCCAATATTGTTCTTGATATATAACGAGGTATATCATATATATATATATATATATAGTGATTGACATTTATAAGATGCATTTATAAACTAGACAAAATTTGTTTAAATTTTACTAAACTTTTGAGTGGAACCTAAAATATTCTAATATTTTATTTAAAATTTTAAGTATTTTAATATTCTTAAATTTGAGAATGTTTTAATTTCTATTTAAGGTTCTTTTCATTTTCTAAGTGATGTAAATATTTTTAGTTTTACACTCATTGGTAAGTACTGACAAGGATTGATTTTAGAAATTTTAATGTTCTTTGAATAATACATTTTAATTTTTATTTTCCTGTAATATTTTCTTTTATAGATTGTATTATTTCTTTAAGAACTTGTCTTAATAGTGTTGAATAGTGGTTATTATTTTTTTTCTCTGAAATTAAGTGAACTTTTTACCAATTCTAGATCCAAGACCTAGAAGAAGCTGAACTTCGCAATGCTCGCAAGCTGGCCGAACTCCGAGAAGATGAAAATGACCTTCGTGAGAGCCTCCGTTCCAGGGAGAACTATTCCAATGATGCTGAGCTGTCCAAGAAGTTAGAGAAGATGACTGAACTTGAAAGGCATAATGAGTTCTTGAAAGCGCGGATCAGTGAACTTGAAGAAGCTGAGGTCCTCCTTAGAGAACATTGGAAACAGATTGTTGATTCAGAAGCAAACAAGACTGAATGCCTTCAGGAGAAAATCAAGATGCTGGAATCGCTCAATAAAGAACTCCAGAGCAAACTGCAGGATGAAGAGGAGAGGTTTGCTACTGGAGTGTCCCTTGCTTCAGAACTGTCCCTCAGCCAGAACCTTTCCGACTCTGAGGAATCTCGTGCAATATCTGAGATGGAATCGAAGCTGAAGGAGATGGAAGACCGCTTGTACAATGTCACAGAGTCTAAGAATGCAAAGATTGAGACTCTGGAAGATCGTGTGGAGAGGCTTCAACAAAATGAGCAGAAGCTGAGTGAGTCTATCTTTGAAATGGAGCAGAGGGAGAAGCAGTTGCTGGCCAAGCTGAAACTCTGTGAGCATGGTGATTTCACCATCGAAAAGATGCTGAGCTATGAGGACCACATAAAGGAACTTAGCCATTCACAAGAGAATCTGCTGAATGCGTTTGACACATTGGCGGATCCAGAGAGTCAATCCCAGCAGATTATTAGCGCTCTCAAATCAGAGCTGGTAAACTGTCACCGAAAGAGTGATGATCTCTGCTTCAAGGAGAGACAGATTAACGAACAGTTGAAGAATGAGAATAATAATTTGAAATGTTGCCTTGAGAAATCAGAGGCGAGAGAGAAAGAGCTGAGTGTCAAGATCCAGTCGCTGGAAGAAGAGAATAAAAACCTAAAGGGTTTGCTGGAAGAAGCCACTGAACCTTCACAGAACAACAAGCAGGAGGTTACCACTTCTTCCTTGTTTATCCGTATTCAGGAACTTGAAGCCGAGAACCAAGAACTTCGGTCAAAGGTTGATGACTTTCAGAATGTTCCACGTCCAAAGAGCAGTACCTCAGTTTCTCTGAATTATGAGCGGCTGTGTGAATTGGAGAAAGAAAACTCAGATCTCCTGGCTGAGGTGAACAAACTGCGTGATATTGAATCCCAGCAAAAGGTGACTGCTGAAAAGATACGACTTTTGGAAGTAAATGAAGAGAAGTTGATGGAAAAGGTGGTGGAACTTGAGGACAGTTGTGAAACCCAAAAAGAGGAGCTCCAGAAATTACGAAAAGACAGGAATGATAGCAGCAAGGACCTAATCGCAAAGCTTCGTGTAAGTGAAATGCAACTGGAAGAAGAACAGAAAAGAGTTGCTGAGCTGCAGAAGCTGGAGGCTGAAGCCCGAGAAAGATTAACTGCTGAGGAAGCAGTTAACAGTGACCTTCAAAAGCAACTTGAGTCATTACGTTCAAAACTGGAAGAGGTGAAACAGACTTATGCTGACCATGAAACTTCCAAGGAGAAACTGGAGCAAGAACTTGTAGCAATAAAACATGAGAAAGAACTTCTTGCCAAAAAGCTTCAGCTCTTTAATGAGAGCCATATCATTCCAGACGAAACTATCAAAGACCGTCAGGAAAAGTCAACAGAATTCGAACATTCCTCAAGTTCATCAGACATCTCACTGCCCCTCCCAAGTTCAGAAAACAAATATCTAATACTAATTGATAGACTGGAATCCTGCTTGAAAGATATTGGTTGCTATGAGAATTCTAACCAATGGCTTACTAATGAAAGCGGTGAAATCCTTTTCTCACCCAAAAAGTTCCTATCGAAGAGCAAATTAGATGACTCTTTGGCGGATCCAATATTTGAGGAACTTTTGCAGATGTCACAGAAAGAATTAGCCATGTTGATCCAAGCATTACAGAAAGAAATGCAAAAGAAATGTGAGAAACTCAAAGACTTTGAGAAAGAATTTATGAACTTCTCCAAAGGAATCAGACACGGTACTATCATTTATAGAGATGAAGAGGTCCAGAAAACTGTTTATACAGAAACCAGAACATTCCATAAGGCATCAAGAAATCAGGTAAGTTCAATTAATCGATTTTTTTGGTAATAAATCAATTACAGTTGACTTTCAGGAGAATATAAAAGCTTCAGATGGTCTCTGAATTTCTCATCTCATCTCTCTCTCTCTCTCTCTCTCTCTATATATATATATATATATATATATATATATATATATATATGGTGAACTCTCCTATCATGTACAATAAATGAGGGCTAGCATTGGATGATGTCTTTCATTTTACACTTATGCATGCTAGCATGGGCTATTGTGGAGAAAATCAAGTAAAGGAAAGACATATTTCATTTGTGCTTTCTTAAGTGTAATACTAGCCCAGCTTTGCTGTGGGTGACAGTGACAGATGAAACTTAATAAAACAGGATTTTGATGGCATCTCTGCTTCAGACATTGATGAAGCTGATCATGGTGCTTCATTCTACTGTCTTCAATTCCCTTTAACAATGAAGCATGTCTTACCCCACTCCTTTCTATTTGATGATTGGGCTTACCAGATTTTCAGATCAAAGTTGAGACATTTCAAGTTGTCTTTCAATTTGTCCTTGTAGCATAAGAGTGGACATCCAACTGAATGCTTGGCATTTGATAGTTGTCCATACCAGCACCTTTTTTGGAAGCTTATGCTCATTTCTCACAACATGACCAACCCACCTAAGCTGTATCTTTGCTAGAATGGTTTCAATGTCTGTGATGTTGTTACATTTCATCAGTATTGCACTATTCTTGACCCTGTCATCCCATTTTATATCACATATGGCATGAAGACAGTACATGTAAAATATATATATATATATATATATATATATATATATATATATATATATAATTATTTCGTGTGTGTGTGTGTGTGTGTTTCATTCTCATGTGTATGTGCATATTTCATTATCTCACTGTCTAAATAAGACTTCATAGTTATGGTAATTTTTATATAATGTTCAACTGCTCTTTGAAGGTCACAAATGGTACAATAACCTTGGGCAATTTTCCTTCTTTTTTTTTTTCTTTTTTTTTTTTTTTTTGTCTTATATAAATTTCCCCAAATACCTGTTTCCAATAAAGATATTCTTTATAAAAAGTATTTTGTTGAATTTCAGGTTCCCACAAATGAGCACACTACACCTGCTGGTGAGGAAGAGACCCCCACAAAAACATGCAAAGAGGAGGAACTGAAAACTGAGCCCCAACAGAAACTCCCCCAGCAGAAACAGCAACATGAGCCCAAGGATGAAATGATGATGGATACCAAGACGATGAATTACGTGCAAATGCCTCGCACAGAGTATGAAGCGTGGCAGGCAAAGGTGGCAATACTCACGGACATTGAGGCCAATCTGCCCGATGTCATGGAATCTGCTTCCCAGCTTGAACTCCTGCTAGAAATTCTTCAGGAAAGAAAGGTTTGTATTTGTTGTAACCTAGGGAAGGTTACTGAATAGAATAATCAAATGAAGGTTGGTAATGAACGATAATACTTAGGACAAGAACAACACATATAACCAACAACATGTAGAAGTAGTAGTCAAATGCTAGAATTAAGTCAAGTGAATTCTACAATGAATCTCCAACTGCAGACCGCAGGCCCACACATACAGTATCCACTTCTGTATTTATGTGAATGGAGGCATACCCATTATCATCCATAGGTATGTTACAACAGTATTATTTAGGAAGTGATCCTTTATATGATGAGGCTTACAGCCATAAAACATTGAAACACCGGTTCCTATACGATCACTGAAGTTAAACAATATCAAGCCAGGTCAGTATCTAAATGGGTGACCTCTTGGAAATACCAGGTACTGTAAGCTTAGATGTGTGGGTGGCACAGTGGGTAACAGCTTGAAATTGTTTATCAGAGAGCTGAGTTCCAATTCCAGTTGGGTTCATTATATTCCCTTACATGCAAATACCATTGGGAAAGGTATAAATCCACCTCTTCTCCCTCCAGCTATGAGTTAATTAGTAAAACTTTTATCACTAAACCATTATTATCTCTAGAAAATAAAATAAAATTGCATAAAAAATATTTATATTTCAACATTAAATAACCTGTATAGAACAGTGTTCAAATTTCAATTGGTTTCATTATATTAACTTATGCACAAATACCCTTGCAAAAGGTATGCATCCACCCCTTTTCCCCCCAGCTGTGGGTTAATTAGTTAAACTTGTATCACTAAATCATTATTATATCCAAAAATTTCTGACAATCTAAAAAATATTTTCTGGCTATAAAGGGATTGTCAAAAACTTATTTACATCAAAGTGTGCAGAATTTCACTCTGAAGTTATCAAAGAGTTGCCTGATAAGTGGCAACCAGTCATTATAAATAATGGTGTCTATTTAATTAAATATAATTTGATTGTACTTTATTTTTTGGGAGAATAGATTTGGTAAACAAAAATGTAAAATATTTATGATATTTATTTTGTGTGTGATGAAGAGATTTTGTTGAAAAGTTCTTGGCCCAACCCACTTGTGGAGAGGCTTCAACAAAATGAGCAGAATAATGTTAATAATGTTGTTTTTTTTTACGTATATTTTAACATCAAAAAACGACATTATTACGTCATTATTTTTGCACCAACCTAATATATTCTGTTTAATAATCTGTATTTAGCAAAAATGAAAATCATTGCTAAAAATTAAGTCTGAAGCAAACAGTGTATTTGCAATGAAACCATTCACAAAAATAAAGTTATCATTTTTAATCCTGAATAAGTGGAATAATTTATATTAAGTAGAAAAAATGCACCTATTGTTATGTGATTTGATTTTTTGTTAGTTTCCTTATTCATCCTCCCATTGCTTTTTTTTTTTTTCTTATTTCACCCTCCCCTCCAGAATGTACTTTGCAGTGATGACAAAGCTGGGATTTCGAATGAAGAACTTCTGTATTATGCCAAATTATTTCAGGTTTGTTTCATTCCTTCTACATTTTCACCGTCTCTTCTCTCTCACTTTCTTTTGTGTGACTTTTTTCTTTTTCTTTTTTCTTTTTTTCTTTTTTCTTTTTCTCTTTTTCTTTTTCTCTTTTTCTTTTTCTCTTTTTCTTTTTCTCTTTTTCTTTTTCTCTTTCTCTTTTTCCTCTTTTCTCTTTTTCTTTTTTCTCTTTTTCTTTTTTCTCTTTTTCTTTTTTCTCTTTTTCTTTTTTCTCTTTTTCTTTTTTCTCTTTTTCTTTTTTCTCTTTTTCTTTTTTCTCTTTTTCTTTTTTCTCTTTTTCTTTTTTCTCTTTTTCTTTTTTCTCTTTCTTTTTTTCTCTTTTTCTTTTTTCTCTTTTTCTTTTTTTCTCTTTTTCTTTTTTTCTCTTTTTCTTTTTTTCTCTTTTTCTTTTTTCTCTTTTTCTTTTTTTCTCTTTTTCTTTTTTTCTCTTTTTCTTTTTTTCTCTTTTTCTTTTTTCTCTTTTTCTCTTTTTCTCTTTTTCTCTTTTTCTTTTTTTCTCTTTTTCTTTTTTTCTCTTTTTCTCTTTTTCTCTTTTTCTTTTTTTCTCTTTTTCTTTTCTCTTTTTCTTTTTTCTCTTTTTCTTTTTTCTCTTTTTCTTTTTCTTTTTTTCTCTTTTTCTTTTTTCTTTTTCTCTTTTTTTCTCTTTTTCTCTTTTTTTCTCTTTTTTCTTTTTTTCTCTTTTTTTCTCTTTTTTTCTCTTTTTTTTTCTTTTTTTCTCTCTTTCTTTTTTCTCTCTTTCTTTTTTTTCTCTTTTTCTTTCTTTTGTGGAGGTAGATATACTCTTCCCTTTTATTTTTTTTTATCTTTCTCTATCCTTTTTATCTACCATTCTTTTTTTTATCTTTCTCCCTCTTTTTATCTACCACTAGCAGTAGAGCCTGGCGTTGCCTGGGGATGTAACAGTAAGAGATAGATCAAGTATCGACCATCATAAAGACTGAAAAATAAAATTGACAAAGATTATTGTTTAAGGTTGACGGACATGCATGTCTTAATTAGTTTTACGAATTGGTCAAACTCAAACAAAAACATTGTTTTCAATCATTATGAGTCTACCGATTGAATAGAATTTTATTATAAACAATTGTCTTGTAAATGAAATTTTTAAAGCATTCTGAATGTAAAAATAAAGAAAAAAGTGTGCAAGACAATAAGAAACACTACCTGCCAAAAAAAAAAGTGAAGTTTTGTTGAAATCAGTTGAAAAATGTAGGAAATCCGATCCCATATATAAACAAAGACACACACACACACACACACACACACACACACACACACACAACCTGGGTTTTATAATAAGTATGATTCTTGGTTGGTGGGGAGTGGCTGGAAGGATTCCTTTTCTTTTTGTTTTTTTTTTTTCCTTAATGAGTTCTATAAATGGGAATTTCTATAAAAAAAAAAAAAAAAAAAAAAGATTTATTGCTTTTGAACTGATATTATCCCTACATCTCATTTTCTTTCTCTCAATAGATAAAGATATATATATATATATATATATATATATATATATATACACACACACATACACATATTTAATTTCATGCATGCGCATTGTATGTTTTTGTCAGCTTCACAGTATAGCTGTGTCGGTTGGGCACCAAAAGTGAATTAAAGGCAAGGATTATGGCAGCATTCACCAGCTAAAACAAGGAGACTGTCCAGAATAGTTGTAGGAGGTTCTGAAGTAATCTGGAATGTGTGGTTAAAGGCGAGGGGGATTTTATTGAATAAATTTACTCTTTAGAAATTTTAAGATATTTTGGGGTTATTTTCATTTTTTTGTAATTTAGGCGACAATTTATCCATCGCACCTATTAAATCTACACACACATGTATAGGAAATGGATTATTTTTAATTTGTTTAAATGTTTATTTTGATGGATACTCATATTCAAGTATACACACACACACACACACACACACACACACACACACACACACACACACACACACACACTACAGTCCAAAAGTTTTAAGCCACCCCTGGTAAATTTTTAATTTGACCTCAAATGTAGTTGACTTGTACTTTAAATAAAAGAAAATTATTATACATGATTAAAAAAAAAGTTAGACATGATTTTATAATTAAATTTTGCTCTTGTCAAAATATCCTCCTTTAAGCCTTGATTACTGCAGCATAAATTTTTGGCATCCATTGCAAGTTTCGCAAAGTATAAGTTTGATAATTTATTCTATTCTTTTTACAATAACTAAGAGCTCTTTAATTTTTTCTTCACTCTTCTGCCAATTCTGGCAGTGGGTTCAAATTTTCAAACCGTAGGTGGGGGGGTGTATATATATATATATATATATATATAGAGAGAGAGAGAGAGAGAGAGAAGAAAAGAATAAGATATAAAAAGGAATTAAAAAAAGAAAAAAGATCAGAAAAGAGTATACAAAAAAAGAAAATGAAAGAGGTGTTACTTTTGGAGTATTTGGTGTGTAAATATATATATATATATATATATATATATATATATATATATATATATATATATATATATATATATAGTTAAAATGCATGTTATATGAAATACAGCAATTTTTATATCTTTTTTTTTCCAGACCCTAAATGAAAGTCTGAATGGCAGATCAGCACACAAAGGGACAGGCAAGTTCTCTAACTTTGATTTATTAATTAATTTTTTTTTAATGTGATGCTTTTTTTTTCTATTCCCTTTCCTACAAATTTGATTATCATTTATGCCTCAAAAACTTATATATATATATATCTTTCCAATTTTCATTTATCTTCAGGCAATTAATTTTTACTGCACTATTCTGTGCATTAACTAAACTTTACCATCAGTCCTCAGTTTTACCAATAGTCCTTTTATATCCTGATACAACGAAATCAATGCATAATCAATTTAATGTTGTAACTGCTTCCTTATAAATCAAACATCAAAATATCTACAAACCTGTTTTCAGTTGATAACTAATGACACTCTTTGGCAATGGAAACTGATCCACCCCACCCTAATCATGACATATGATAAAAATTCTCAGACTGAATAAGAAGTCATCCCAAAATAAACTATAATGTTTGGTCATTTGGTCTTATTTTAACTTTTCAGCCCTCTCTTGTAGTATTTAAGATTCTACTGGACATAAAATGAGGGAGTGGTTTTATTTTGTTATAATAACAGTAAATAAACTGAACCCCCAAGAATTATTACATATGATAAAGTACTGAACAAAAGAGATCCCAAAATAAATTCTTTATATTTGTTCAGGTTTTTAGTCATGGATCAGGCCAAGAACTTTTCAGCACCCCATTATATCACACCAAACTTTTCTGTTCATTAGTCATTCAGTCTGTGTTTCTATTACATGTTTCTCAATCTAAGTACAGACACATGATTTTTAAGTTACCTATATATATATATATGTATGTATGTTTGTATATGTGAGTGTATGTTTCCTTGAACAAAACTGGTAAGGTACCTTTCTTATTTCTTCATTATATTTTTTGGAAATGCATTATTATATTATTTTCTTTTCTCAATTTATTGAGTGTAGAAATGTTTGTTGATTCCAAATGCTTTTTGCTAATTAATTAGCCGTTTTCGATGATTTTAACTCTACTATAATAGATGGCGTGTGAGTTTAAGTCTATATTTGAGTCTATTTAGAGTTTGAAAGTTGCTGAAAAGTAGACATATTCTTAATTCCTGAATATGGTCAGTACATTGTGGCCATATTCATAATTGATGTTATTACAGATTGTTTTTTTTTGTTTTGTTTTTTTTTATAATATGAGCTTCCATTATTATTAAATACATTTTACATTTCAAGGTAGGCAGCACATTTGTGTTCTTAATGAGTATATTGGTGCCAAAGTTGGTACAATTCCATTTATCATAGTATAATTTAAAAAAAAAAAAAAACAAATATAGGTTACTTAGTAGGACTTGTATCCATAAATTATTATCTCCAAAAAATTCTTACAATTCTTATGTTGAAATAACAGAAAATTAGTTGAAATTTAAACTTGACATTTTGTATGAAAACAGACAAGTCAAGCACCAGTCATTTATCTTGTAAAATCATTGTAGTATTATTAGTAGATATAACAAAAGTAATGTCACTTTAAGAGCAGCATTTTTTGCTAATAATTTTATTATACTTAAAGAATTTGAAATTCCACTGGAACAAAAGATTAGTAAAGAAAAGGTTCAATCAGATGAGGACAAATAGTATAATTAATTTTTTTTCTGTTTAATAAATTACTTCTGAAAAGATTTCAAAAGGATTTCAAAATCACAGATGTTTGTATTAATGATTACTTTTATTTGCTTTTTTCAGGTGCTGAAATCAGTGACGAAGTTCTACATGAATCCGAGGAGCAATCCGTAGCTAAGGAGGAGGAGGTGACCGTGCCGGTAAGCATTTCAGTTTAGCTAATATGATCATCTCCTATATCGGTACTAGACTGACAAAAAATTTGAATGACTGATCCACAAAGTGACCATTTAATGGCCACATCACATTGAAATATTGGTTCCTGTATGATCACCTAAGTTAAGCAACATTAAGTCTGGTCAGTACCTAGATGGGTGATCGCTTGGGAATACCAGGTGCTGTAAGCTTGGATGTGTAATGAATAATGGTTTGGAATTGTTAATTGGAGAGCCAAGTTCCAATTCTGGTTGGGTTCATTATATTAACTTATGTGCAAATACACTTGGGAAAGGTATGAACCTATCTCTTCTACCTCTCCACCCCAGCTGTGAGTTAATTAGTAAGATCTGTATTACTAAATAATTATTATCTCAAAAAAAAAGAAAAAAAATTTCCCTTACTGGCAGAAAACTCTTTTAGGTGAATTTTTACATCATCTTCAGAGTAGAAGGTCTGTCTGTTCAGTTAATATTGAAAAAGAAGTAGAAAAATGAAGGCACAAGGTCAGCTGAACGTTGAGCGTGTAGCAAAATTTCCCAGACAAGCTCCAGTAACTTCTGCCAAGATGTGCATGGTCTGGCATTGTCATGTTGAAAGACAATAACACCAATATACAAGGGATTGTTTACATGACCAATGAAAACAAAGCAAAAAAAAAAAACAATTTAAAAATACAAAAATAATTCCACATTATTTCTCTTCCAAAAATTTCTGCTGAATCTAAAAGAGTGAAACATTAAACAGATAAACTCCTGTCTTGGTATTTGGTCTGATCAGTTCAATAAGTTCAAATTGGTAGCTGATCTAAAAAATAACCCACAGTCTGTTGTTAACTAGGGCAAGGAATGGCTTGTTAGTTTTAATGCTTCTAAAACAAAACTGCTCTCTATTAATCATCTGAGAGACCTCTTTCTGTCTTCCATCAGTATGGATAATGCTTCAGGAGAGTGACTCATTGCACCTTCTCAGGCTAACATGAAGTGGGGAGAATATATTGAATCCATTGCACGGCCTACTACTAAAAAAGTTAGTTCACTGTGCAAGACAATTTTTCTCTCCTGAATCTATCTTATATATCTATTAGTCTACTATTCCTCTATACTTTGAATATTGCTGCCACATATGGTCCAGTGCTCCTGCTATATATTTATAGATCCTTAATAAAACCCAAAAATGAATCAGCAATATTATTGGTCCTGACCTGGTATTTAGGCTTCACTTTCCCACTGCCCTTAATGTAGCTTCCCTGTACCTTTTCTATGAATACTTTTGTGGTAAATGTTCAGATGAACTTTTTGTTATTATACCTCGGCTTTATAAATTTAAGCACAGTACTAGATCAGCAACAAGGTCTCATCAATTTACAGTTGAATTGGCTAAATGTAACCATAAGTTCTATGCTAAGAGTTTCTTTTCTCGCACTTCTCACTTGTGCAACTCTCTTTTGACTCTATGCTTTCCAGCCAACTTTGATCTTCAAAAATTTAGATGCAATGTAAATCGTTATCTACTGTCTTCCTAATTGCTCTTCTATTGTTCTCACTCCCTTTTTATTTTTTCACACTCAATAACCGCCCTTATGTCTTAGTGGATTTACTTTCTTGAATGGGGTGAAATGATTAAAAAAAAAAGTTGTTTTTTTTTTTCTACTTATTCCTTATTTAATCATATAACTTTTATTAATTCAATTGTTGCTTCATGTTTTTACTCTACCTTATCAAATATTTCTATATATTGTTTGCAGCTTCCGAAGGCACGTAAAAAATTTGATACAGCCAACGCATCAGAACGAAAGAAACTTATAGTTCAACTGATAAGTAATCTTCCATCTGAGGATTTGGCTGTTGCAGCGAAAGCACTGAAGCAGAACACTACCAAGCGAAAAATCTTGAAAGGGGGTAAATTTGCAAGAGGTTTGCTCGGTAAATTGAAAAAAGAGGAGGAAGAAATTGAAATTGATATGTGGCTGTCCTCCGAAGATGATGATGATAGCAAAAATAAAGAAGACGATGTCAAAAACGACGGCACTAAAATAAACGGAGGCAGCAAGGTGCAAGAGGCTGGGCAGAATGACACTGATTCCAACCTCATGCCTAAAGTAGACATACCAAAACCAGAGGATATACAAGAGGACGATGATGAATTAAAGCCACCTTTGCCAAAAACTCCACCTCCTTCAATGCCACCGGAGCTCCTTGAAGAGCCACTGGATACTTTCGCTAAAACCATAGACAGAAATGTGGCTGTAACCCAACAAAATACTGCTTCTACAAACCAACAACAACAAACAAAATTGGCTGACCAATCAGAGCAGCAGGTTGGTACTGATGAATGATGAAACACCCAATCTGCATGCTTGTGGCTTTCTGTACTCAGCTGTGATTGGTTTTTTTTATTGGTTTTTTTATACTTGCAGCCAATCAGAGAGCATGTAGCTTTTCATGTTTCCATCCTGCACGTTATGAAAAAAAAAGCTGAAAAGAAACATAAAAAGATTTTTAATTTATTTTTTTTTTTTTTTTGTTCAATGTTCAGTCATTGAACCTTTTTTTTTTTTTTTTTTTTTTTTTTCTTTTTTGAATTTCAGATTTTATTCTTTCCCCATTTTTTTTTTTTTTTTTTTTTTTTTTCAGGATTAGTTTTCCGTTTCTGTACAATTGTTTGAAATCCATATTTTGTTTCTATTATCTGGCCATTGGAGTAAAAACAACATCTCTCTCTCCATATGTCTGATAGGATAAGTACAAAAGAAATTTTCTGATGAAGCTTCAAACAAAGTGAAACATGTTAAATTTATAAACGTTTCCTATTTGTTCCTTCTATCATTGTCAGATTCTAATCCATATTTGATCTATATCCTAATTCACATACATATACACACACACACACACACACACACACATATATATATATATATATATATATATATATATATATATAATTGAATAATAAGACATATTGTGTCTGCTTATTTTTATACTGATCCATTCTACTTGTCTAATTATTTTTTTGATGTTAAGATGAAATTTGTGTGTTTTTAAAAAAAAAAAAACAAACATTTCATCTTAACATCAAAAAACTGATTAGACAACTGGAAAGGATCAGTATAAAAATAAGTAGACACAATATGTCTGTATTATTCAATGAAATGTGTGTGTGTGTGTGTGTGTGTGAATTAGGATATGGATTGTTTGAATGAAGATATGCTGCCTAAATATACACACGCACATATATATATATATATATAATTTTTCATGATTCAAAACCACCAATACAGTGACTTATATATAAGTGGACACTGAGGCCAACACAAAGTGGTAACAGTCTGTTTCCTGCTTGAGCACAATCTTCAGGATGTCTGTTGTATTTTGGCTTAGCTGTATATGCTGGACAATGGTACATTATGTGTAACTAGGTCTATTGTCTTATCCTAACAGATACACAATTACTTCTACTCAATTGCCTCTAGAATAATATCAAATATAACTGTTACTACCTGCCTTGGAACTGTTAGGATAATGCAATAGACCTAGCTACCCATAATGCATCATTGGCCAGCATATAAATAACCAAGCCAAAACACAACACATTGACCTGAAGATTGTATTCGAGCATAAAACAGACTGTCACCACTCGGTGTTGACCTCAATATTCACTTTTATGTTTACATACGCTCTATCCCTGATATTGAGCACTTTTACCCATAAATATAGCTTACCTTAAAAGTACATTTTTAACAGCCACATATCTATATGAATGAGAGTAGTAGTAGTAAAGAAATATAAATTCACAAGTTTTGAAACTTTGCTTAAAAGCATTTATTTGTGGTTGGTTATATTCAAAAAAGGATAGAAAAGAATATCGATATCTAAGGGCATTATGTATGTTGATTGCATCATCTTTAAAGATAGTTGCCATCTCATATATTGTACGTCATTAAATTAGTTACCAATTCCTAAAAAAAGCATGGCTTCTAAGGTGATTCTTTAGCCTAACAATGGATTTGCACAGTTTGAAGCATGTGTGACATACAAAGTTGACATTCACAGGATTTATTAAATCAAATTGAATAATATCGTCCTTGTGGGCCTTCATGTGTCTTTTCAGACTGGATTTACAGAGGATTTTACTGCACATCATACGCATTTTCAGCTGGTGTTGATGGACAGATATCAAGATTATATGTAAGAGCATTGTCATGAGATTTCAGGACACAATATTACACATTACACCCTTATGAATGAAATTCAGGTGTAGGGTTAGATATGACCCCTTTTCTAAGACCATGCTTCAATTTCTCATTCTCAATGTGACTAGGCTCGGCTTGACTCAAAAAGCATACTGCATGGGAATTTTCTCCATTCATCTCTGTCAAACGTTATGCATAACCAATCTATTACATTGTAGGCACGTGACTGAGTAGTTAGCATTCCCACTATGGTAAATTCGTCAGGGAGGTAGCTTACTGATAAAATCAGCCTGCAGAAACAATCCCAATGTGTGATACCATTGGGAAGTGTTTGAAAACCCTCCCACAGGTCAACCCCCAAGCCTTGTGAGTGAAACTGCATAGACAGAACTGTTCGAAAGCTGTCAATGGGTGTGGTAACATGAAGGTACAAGTCATCGTGACTGAGTGTTTGAGCGCACTAACTTTGTTCAAACTGGTGATCATGCTAGATTATGTGCTCTCCTTCAGAATATGTAACATAAGGTCCGCTCAGCATAGTTCCAGTATAAACCACAGGTTGGTTCTTTGGCAGTTAAAGAAACACAAATGTGCCTGAGCAGGCGTCTGCAACAGGGACTAGCTACCCATACAAGTCATTAAAGAATACACAGCTTCGCTATACAATCATCAGAAATTTATAAAATGTTATTTGGATAAACAAAAAGGAATTTTGGGGCAGTTTAATTCCTTTTACCAAGATATGTGTCTGTAGATATACTCAGAATTTAGGAATTCCTGATCCTGAAGCTTTTATTCCACTTCTGCATCATTTAGGCATAGCCAAAATGAAAAAGCCAGGTACTGACGGCTGATGAAAGACAGGCCTCTTTGTGTAGTGTCCGATGTTAATGTTAAAGCATTTGATAGACTGAATTCAGTAGTTTCTCAATATCGGTCTGACTGCTTTAAAATGAAAAAAATATTAAGTTGTTTGGTAAAGCCTCAAGGATCCTTTGAAAACTTATAAAGAAAGTTCAAAACAGTATTTAATAACAGCTTTCAACCCACATACTCACACTGGTGATGTTTTTGAAGTTTCTTAAATTTTTTATATAAATTATCGGTAAATAAAGTGTGTGTTTCAAACTATGGCTGACAGAAACTGGACTCTTCCTGATAAATTCCTGATTGGATAATTGCAATAGTTGTTGAGATTCTGTCATTTCTTCAGTGCATTAAAAACTCTCAAAAAAAAAAAAAAAAAAAAGGATAATAATTAAGGACATTAATATTTAAAAAAAAAAAAAAAAGAAAAAGAAAGAAAGAAAATCTCCTGAGACGTGTCTTGTTCTCCATCTTTATGTCTATCTGCCATTTATAATTCTACCCAAAAGATAGATCATTTATTTAGTTCTGGGCATCAGTCAAGTAATATACCTATATACCCACAAGTTCCATTCAAACAGCTTGTTCCCACAAACTACTACTCTGTGGATCTGACTCTCCTGAGGATACTTGCCCCCCAATCACTACAATGTTCAAGTCTATGTTAACTCATCTTCCTCACACAACCTTGTAAACTGTGTTTCTTACCTCTTATTCTGTAACTCTCTACCCCAAGTGGTTCTTGGTCCTTGTACAGAGTGAACATTACTGTAAAATTATATATATATATATATATATAACCATGATCAGCTTGAACTCTGAAGCAGAGACACCATCAAAATCCTGCTTTAACAAATTTCATCTGTCAGTGGGTTTGTTACCCACAGCAAGGCTGGGCTAGTATCACACCTAAAAAAGCACAAATGGAATGTGTCTTTCCCTTACCTGATTTTCTCCACAATAGCCCCTGTTAGCATGCATAAGTGTAAAATGAAAGGCACCATCCAATGCTAGCCCTCATTTATCGTTCATGATAGGAGAGTCCACCATACATATACACACACACACACACACGCTTTTACGAGCACAACCATCTACAACACAACTATATTCTTATATAGAACATCAGTATAATTTTTTATATGAATTCTACTATCAGCACACATGCAAACATATATAAGGTTCTTGAATTATTTTATGAAAACCTGGGCTTCATTTGATCACTGAGGTTAGGCAATGTCAAACCCAGTCATTACTTAGATGAGGAAACCACATGGGAACATTGTATACTGTAAGCCACCTCCTACAATCTGAAATATATTTTGGCTTGAAATAACTCACAAGCGGTTGATAAATCATAAAAAAAAGAAACTAATCAATTATTTAAACCTGGATCTAGCTACGATGCATCACCTAACCAACTTTATTCAGCTTTCTATTTATTTCTGTTTATTGCTATTAATTTTAAATACCCTACATTGTAATAGCAGAAGTTTTGCTAGGAAAGGAAAGATGCTGTATGATCTTGGACATGCATTTACTGTAGAAGATTCTGAAATTAGTATACTTTCAATATGTTTTTGCATTAATAAATTCCTTTTTTATTTAATTAAAACTGCATTCTCAAAGTCAAAATTATGGCCAGACTTATGATGAATGACTAAGGTATTGAATGTATTGTTTTGTAGTAGATCCCTTTTATGTTCATATAATCTTTTACTTGGATCTTTACCTATGCATTTTTAAAATGTTTATAAAATCCTGCTTCAGGTTGTTACTTGTTAATGGTAATTAAATTTATTGTTTTTGAACTAGTTAAAACAAATTTTATATTAAGTTTAGATAAATTCTTTTCAGTTGTCATCTTTGTTGAAAGAATGCAATTTTAATTAAGCAAGAAAGTATATTATTGTGAAAATATATTGAAAAAGCAATTTTGAAATCTATGGTAAATTTACTGCCATCATCGTACGACATTTCTCTTTTCCAACTATTGCTATTACAATGTGGGTCATTTATAAATGATGTCAATAAAAACAAAAATGATAGTTGAATGAGGTCAGCAAGGTTATGCATCAAAATACATTGGAGGTCAAAATTTAGATTTAAAGCTAAGTGTTTTTGTATCTTCAGTATTTGTTGATGTTATAAATCTTGTTATATGACTACATATATACACTACAGTTCAAAAGTTAGAGGAAAGGTAAATTTTTAAATTGGCTCAAAAAGTAGTTGTTTTGTACTTTAAATAAGAGAAAATTATTATACATGGTTTTAAAAAAAAAAGTGAGACATGATATTTTTATTAGAAATTTTATTATGACAAAAAGAAAATAAAACATTTTATGTTTACTCTTGCTTGTATAAACTATTTCATAGCATTCAATACAAAAATCTTCTCCCTATTCAATCTTGATTCAAGCGACATGATTGCCCAAGCATGTATCACGTATGTCCCTTAACTGACATAACCGAGTTTAAATAGCTAATATTGGCTTTAGAATATGAAGTAGCTAATGTTGACCTTAGAATATGCTCTAATACCTATTTTATATGGCCTCAAAATAATTGGTCAAATTTCAAAATTTTTTTTGGGGGGGGGGGTTGCAATGCCCAAATCTCCAGCTCGTTGAGCTTGCTAGAATCTATTCATAGTCTACACATTAAGAAACATTGCAAATACACTTCATCACTTTAGCAGAAAACCTCACTGTATATAAAAAGCAAATCTTAATATAAAGCAAGAATTCACAATAAGAAAATATCCAATAGGATTGCAGTAATAAAATATTGCAAGAGAAAACAAAGCAGAAAACGTTTTTATAAAAAGCAATGTAAATGCTACAGTTGAACATAAACAAAGGCAGTGTTTTACGATTCCTGATCTTTTACGTCGTTTGTTTCTTCTCTAGTTTACAGTTGATGATAAGAGGATTGAGGCATATGGATCAGCTGGTACGAGTGAATGTTGCCAGTACTTTGTTATAGTAATCTATTTTAAACTAGTAGTAATGGTGATTTTGAGTGAGTAAATAATAAAAAATTAGGCTAGGTAAAAATGGACCAGATCAGGTAAAATTATAGTTTACAGTAGTGAGCATTGGGAATAGAACTCATTTACAATGTGCTTAAACTTCTCATGTAAAATCAGTAATGTGCAGAGGTTTGGTAATGCCCAGGGCCAACTCCTTGATTGTATGCCCCTAAAACTCAAATCAGTGGGGCCTACTTTGGTCTTGCTTATCAAAACACTGATCCACATTCATGCCAGCTTGTGGCACTATAGGGTGCTTGTACAACAAAAATTTCAAAAACTAAATTTTTATTTCACTCTTTGATTGAATGTCCTTCCAATATGGATGCCCAGGTCTGTTGCACCCTCCATCCTCCTTCTGCACACTACTGCATAAAACGCAGCTGCAGGATGAGATTTTTTTCTTTTTTTTTTTTTAGTGATCCTTGTTTAGTTAAATCATAAAATCTCTATCATATTTATTTATTCTATTTCTGATTTGCTTAAATTTTAACTGCAATGTTAAATGAAAACCAAACAAAATTACTTTGTAGCAATCATCTTTTGAAACTATTTTTAACACATTTGATTTGCTATTTAAATATTGGAAATATTATCATGTGAAGCTTTAGTCTCTTTGAATTTTCATTCATTCCAGGTTTAAAAGAAATCATTATTGATTCAAGATTTCACTTTTTGTTGATTCCCTAAAGCACCAGGCATCTGGTTTATTGGCACCATTTCCTGATTGTAATTCAAATGAATGGCCAAAGTATTCCATCATTTGATATTAAACATGTTTAGAAAATGTCCACATTAAAAAGTCCAGTTTACCATACTCCTGGTTTAAAGGGCATTGTATACCTGTACCATTTTGAGATTCAATCAGTATCGGCTTAGTCTATTTTATACATTGTTAAAATATAATAAATAATTGCTATCCTACCAAATTATAGTGTAACTCTTTTCCCATAATCGCCATCCAAGTTGCAAGAGAATATTATAACCTTACGCCTTTACCTAATAAATAATCTATTATCTAAAGAGAATGCAAATAAAGTAATCAAAATTTAAATTAATTTGACTATTTACATAAAAATGAATTAATTTAGTCCTGAAAACTTTTATTTGGTACACCAGGTTAAGAATAATTTCAAGATGACAACAATTAAGAAACTTTTATATTTTTTTTTTTTTTTTTTTTTTTTAATTCTCCAAGTATTTCTGTACTTATTTTTTAACCAATATTCTAACTTTTATTATCTTTGGCACACCATTTTCACCAAGTATATCTGTAGGTTACCCAGATCACTATACACCTGAGGAAGCGTTGTGACGACAACAAAAATAAGGACAATAGCTTGCTTCAATACTGCAAACAAGTCTCTCTTTAGTTATCTGCTGATATAATGTTAGCATATATATATATATATATATATATATGACAAAATGGAAAAGATTTTCATGTGACACATGAACAAAGTTCTAAGCTCTAATTTCATTTACATTCCTTTACTTTATCTTTTCATCACTTTTGTTATTAGATAATCTAATATGAATCTAAATGAAATTGGCTAGATGAAAAAAAAAAATTTAAATTTAAAATTCCCTGTATGCACATTCATGCACATGCACCAACATAAATTTAGCCTGATGAAGTCCTAAAGGACAAAACATGTCACAAGAAAACTTTTTCCACTTTGTTGTACATTTTCCCCAATATTGTTCTTAATATATAAAAGTATATATTTTCTCTCATATATGTATGTATGTATGTATGTATGTGTGTGTGTGTATGAGTAATATATATATATATATATATATATATATATATATATACAACAAAATCCAAAATTACCTCATATAGATTTATTCAACCCCAGTGTATATGCTGTGTTCATGTCGGAAGTAGATATTTAAGATTTAAATTTGACAGCAGTCAAAAAATTGATACAGAATTTATCCATTTTAATGTTTCCGTCAGATGGTATGCCTGAGTCAGTGGGGTAAGAGGAGGGTTGAAGGTATTAGCCTTAAAGGGAAGGGGTTTTATAAAATTAACCCAGATATTTAAATGGGTTTATGTGAAGAATGAGGTGTTGAATTGAAACTAAAAGAGGGCCAAAAAAGAAGTTTGTTTTTTTTATGTATATATATATATATATATATATATATATATATATATATATATATATATATATAAACATTCTGCTAGCTACACAGACTTGTAAAAATAGCAACTTTATTTTTAACAAATTCCTTGAATTTGTAGTCATAGTAACTTATCAATCTAAAGTAAATACAAAGTGGTGGAGGTGATGAAAAGTTTGTGGTTCAACACATTTTCCAAAATCAATGTTTTAATCACCAACTATCCAAATACTGATTTTGGTTCAGCCAGAAACTTTTCAGCATTCTCTCATCTATAAAACTAAGGATATTTTTTATAACTAGAAGCAGTAGTCTGAGAGTACTCTCCAATCATGTCTGCACGTTGAAGGAGGAAAATTTATCTGCCTTTTTTTTTTTTTTTTTTTTTTTTTTCTTTTTCTTTCGTGTGTCTGTGTGTGTTTGTGTGTGTATTCTGTTCATTGTTGCTCCCTAACATTCAGCTTGATTTTTTTTTTTTTTCTTTGTAATGTTTTGAGGCTTCTTCCTGTTAGCCTTTTAGTTCATTGCTTTCTTACCCCTTGAATTCTTTCAAAACAGACCCATTCCTGTGGTGATTGGTTCTATAGAATCTTAGACTGCATGCTATTGTGAATGTGAGCCTTTTCACTTTTTATCCTAGCCCCGGTCCTTGTGGTGCTATGTGAAATGGTATGTTAATTTTTATCCCTCTGCTTATAATATTTTAATATCTAATTTCCTAAACACCCCCTCCTTGTTACTTTGATTGTTTCTGTGTTGTTCTTTTTTTTTTTTTTTTTTTTTTTTTTTTGTTTATATATCACGCTCAGTCATGAATATTGCCTGTTTGTGAAAATGTCAATGTGTTTTGTTTTGTTTTTTTTTTTTAGTCATTATGAAGTGTTTTTCTTTCCTTCTTAATGAAGCTCTCTAATGATGGAGATTTAAACTTTCAGCCTTGTTTGCCATTGGTCAGGATTTTTTTTAATTTTTTTTTTTTTTTTTTTCTTTAAGTGAACACCTCATAATACTTTCTAGTTTGTATTATGCCCTTAATATGCCTAAATTTTGATATGACCTTTGACAGATCAAAAAGGAAAAAAATTCTCTTTAAGATGGATCAAGTTGCGCTCGTATCTCTCTCTCGTATAAATATGAACATTAGTTTGACATAGATAAACAACAGTCTTTCTAATAGGTTTTAGATTGATTTATAAATTTTGTTTTTGTTTGTTTTTGTTTTTTGTTTTGTTTTTTTAGCTTTTTTCTTTTAGCAAATATTCATTGCTATATGCTGAAATATGAGGAATTTTATAATTTTAGAATACTGTGACTTTTTTTTCACATGGTGATGTTATTTACAGGATTTTATCAAGTTAAAAGGGAAAAGAAAACATTTAAAGAATTTAATTTTTTTTTTTTTTTTTTTTTGCCCCCCTACTCTGACTCCTAATGTTCTAGCGTAGAACATGTTCTCAGTTTCACTCTATTTTTATTCTGTTAAGCTAATTTTTAACCAAATGTACCAAAAATATCACACTGTATTTGTTGGTAGATGGGGGAAACTTCTAAGCATAAAGACCCTGGCTTATTTGCCAAGAATATATTTTTGCAGGGAGAAAAAAAATTAAGTTTGTATCTATGAATATTATACATATTGGAAATTTTTCGTCCACTTTTTTCTTTTCTTTTTTTTTTTTTAACAAAAATAATATTAGTTGGAATGGTTTAGATAATAGGTAAATTTACATTTTCATTTTTTTTTTTTTTTTATATTATTATTTTTTTTAACACCAGCAAATATAGCAACAGTCAACCTATCTTTGTGTGTTTTTGTTTTCCTTTTGATTTTTTTTTCTTACCAATAATGCACTGAAGACTCAACAGAAATTACAAGAAGGAATATAAAATGGGTTTGTACAGCCACATTTAAAATTTTTAAAATTTCAAAAAAAAAAAAAAAAAAAGGAAAACTTTTAAAAAGAAAAAAAAATAGAAATATGTTAAAAAAATTAAAAAAAAAAAAAGGTTATTTTTGTTGACAATTTGTCTTTCTCGCTGAGAGTAAAACTCTCTAAAGTTGTTTGTGATATGAACCAATTTTAACCCTTTCGGTCTCAATCCCTTTAATTTTTTTCCAAAATGTCTTGGAATAAATAAATGACTTTTACATACACTCCATAAAACAAACACTTACATGTGACATGCACCGACAACAAAACAAAATCTGGTAAAAAAAAAAAAAAAAAAAAAATGTTGCCGATATATTTTTCTAACTTTTGTGTCAATTTAATCAAAAGATTTTCATTGAATTTCCCTCTCCTCAACATCTAAAATTTCAAAGTACTTGGCTTTTTAAATGGAATATTTTGCTTCTGTTTTGTTTAACTTCCTGTATGATAATCTCATAAATTTTAAGATTGCAAAATGAAAGCATTTAAAAGAAAAGAGAAACCTCATCAGGAAATCCATTTACAAGATATTTGGCATAAAGAAATGTTCTTTTACTAATTGATATTCAAAGGGTTAAAACAAAAACAAATTTTTTTTCATTAAATGAAATCTTTTTTCATTGTTAAATTTTTCATTTTGTTTTATTTTGTTGAATGTTTTTGTATTCCTTGATAATTTGAAAAAAAAAATTTTAATTTCAGTGTTTGTATAAACTTAAAAGGAAATTACTATAATTAAACCCAAACTGATCTTGTTTGAATTTTGTTAGAAGAGATATTTTAATCATTGAATGTAGGGTTGATTGAGATTATATATATAAAAAAGAATGTATAAACATAAAAATGTCTTAAAATAATTGTCGGACTTTCTCCATTTCATAATGTATGATGTCATTTGTTTACATTTGGATACACATTGAGCAGATATGAATGTACAGGAGATAATCATGGAAGATTGTAGTTTAAAAACAGTAAAATCGACCTTGCTAACCGAACGCTCCTCTGTGGCTCAATCGGTAAAAGCACGTCAGGCTATATGACGGTTCCATATAGGATACAGGTTCGATTCCTGTTGGAGAACGCATATTTTCTATGACAATTTCTCGGACATTTAGGCCGGTAAATGTTATTAATACTGATTATTATAAACAGAGCATTTACTTAAATATTTGTATCTATAAAAAAAAGAATGTATAAACATAAAAATGTCTTAATTATATATATGTGTATGTATAATCGTTTTGGCCATGTGTCCTTTGACATTCTTCAGGTACCTCTTATGTTAATAAGGTACATAGCAAAGACATTGTGATAAACTAAGACAACAAAAATGAGGATATTAGTCTGAAATAACCTATATACAATGATTAAAATAATAAAATGAAACTTTTGGCTTGACTACCCTTTACCAGGCATACAGCACATGGTTATCAGTCTGCTTAATAATTTTATTTTATTTTTTTTTTATACCAAACAATTCAATTAAATTTCTGTACAAAATCAATATCATTATAAAACTTAAAAAAAAAAAAAAAAAAAAAGGGATAAAATGAAATTTTTTTAAATTTTTTTATAATGGGTACTAAAGTAGAAGCCTGCTTGTCTTCTACAACCTTGAAAAACACCTCTTCGTTTTTCTTTCTATACTGCCGAAGACCCTGCAAACATCTACCCTTGTACCCCTATCATTTTCCTCTTTTGAAATTTTTGTTTGGTCTTTCTTGGCAACTGTTCCTTCTTTTCTAATTACCTCACTGTCTATAATTTTCACACAAACATCTCCAACAATATCGTACCAGTCAACTAATGTCTTAGAACTGCCTATCCTATGTCCCCTCAGCACAGATTCTTGGGGTACTTTGCTTACCCAGAAATAGGTAAGCTTCCTACTGCCATTTTGCTGTGTGTCTGGTAAATCGTAATCAAATCAAATTTTTTTTTCTTTTTTTTTTTGTCAAATGAAGATTATGAATGCTTTGTTAAATACAGTCAAATTTTAAAATAAAACTTAACTTTGCTAGCTTTATTTTACACTCATTAATTTTTTTTCAATAATAATTAGGTTTTATTTATATTAGGTTGGTGCAAAAATAATATCGTTTTTTGACGTTAAAAAATACGTCAAAAAACGATATTATTTTTGCACCAACCTTATATATATATATATATATATATATATAATATATATATATATATATATATATATATATACATACACACACACACCAAGGAAGAATTTTTTTTATAGATTATATAAAGCCCTGAGAATAAGCCATTAAACAAACGGGGAAAACTGAATTTGTTGAATGAGGAATTAATTTTATTTTACATTAGGACTAATGTCCCCATCTTTGTCATTAATCACATTTCAGCCATTGTGCCCTCTAGACTTCTTCAGACATCTGCCAATCCAGGTAACCTTCAGGGAATTTTTAACTGAACTCTTTATTTTAATCTAGGTGGGTATTCTGTTAGCCATATTTGGTGATATCTCGTCTTGTACATTTTTTTTTTTTTTTTTTTTTTTTTTTAATGTTGCTCATATATTCTTTCAGTACTAAAAAGAAGAGGACATATCCCTAGACATGGTTGGTAGAATTAGAACAATCTACCCCAATAGATTAAGTAAAGGGTTGAAAAAGGTTGGAGAACACAACAGCTGAAATGTTGTGACAATAACAACAAAGATAAAGACATTAGTCTAAATGTAAATAAGAAAAACTGTTTATCTGATGTTTTCCTGACCATATTCCAAATATAGTTACTTAATCAAGATAGATCCAAATTTTATAATTACTTAGTTGTTATACGATCATACTCATTTAGATTTAAAATTAATTTTTAAGTCGTCTTAATAGAAATACAATTACTATAAAGATAAACGTTTTTCTATATAATTCACCATCACCAGAAAAAAAATATGTAATAATTAGATATATATCCAACCTACTATTTTTACACCCTGTAAACATTTCTTGTAATAATTGACAAACTTTAAATTTTATCCCTGCAAAAAAAAATGGTGTGTTAAAAGAATGTTTTTTTTTTCCCTTGACAGCTATTATTTTGTACTACATTACAAGATTCTAAAAATATGTCGACCATTACAATGCTATATTTATCTTTTATGCAATCTTTTATAGAGATTTATTATTTACTATTTTATAAAGAAATAAATGTGAAAGGAAATTTTTTTCATTTATCAAAATATGTAAAGCATCTAAAATGCAATATTATTTACCATTTTATAAATAACTATGAAAACAAGTTTTTTATTCATAATTTAATATCAATGAGTTGCTACATGAAAGAAATGCCTAAAAATGCATTTAAATTTTCATGTTTCACACATTTTTTTTTTTTTTTTTTTTTTTTTTATGAATAAAAAAGAATTATTTTTATATTTATTCTTTTATAAATTGATAAATGACAAACATTGCATTGTATTAGTCAGTTTGCATCTTTTAGAATGTCATGCATATAAAATTATTCTTTTAAATAATCTAATAGTGTTTAATATTTTTGTTGTAAATTCTCAAGAAAAATGTATAAATTCACTTTCATATGTTTGGGTTTATTACAATTCTAATCATCACTTTCTAAAACAACAAAAATCACTAAGGAGTGAAGGTAGTTAAAATAATAGTGGTGTCAAGGGAAAAACTGTCCTTTTGACACACCATTTTATTGAAGGCACGAAAGTTAAAGATTGGCAATTGATCAATATCTATATAACCTGGAATACCCAGTCTTTCTGGCATTTCACTCTTTTTGTGTAAAATAATTTCTATGTATCGTCATCAACAGAGAACATGTCATTATAGTGTAACAGAAAGTGATAGTTGATTTTTTTTTTTTTTTTTTTTTTTTTTTTATCAATTCACCCCAAGCAAGATGCTGCCACTAAGATGCAATGGGATATTAGGATTAAAAAGGAATGAAAAGACTTTAGAGGAAATCAGAAACCCAATCCTAAATAGGGATAAACCTAAACAGGGAACAAGAGATAAACATCTACTCCTGTTCAAAAGACAAGGGAGGAGTGTGAACCTGGCGCTATTAAGATGTCTTTGAAGGTTAAAAATCTGCCTGTATTTTCGAGATAATAAAATTTACTTGAATTTCACACATTTGAAAATCATTGCTAAATAAATAATCATGGTTATTTTTTTTTTTTTTTTTTTTTCATTGTGTCATGTCCTTTCAGCACATAAGTGATCATGGGTCTCCACAGCTTTACTGTCCTTTATAACCCTTAGTAAAATTTTTCTTTTTGCTATCCCTTATAATCCCTGTTCTGGCAACCATTTAGATAAACTTGCTAGGTAGGTTATGCACTGCTTTCCTCTTGCCTTTAATATGTCCTGTGAGTGTCAAATTTCCCAAGCCCTCATTCCTCATGTGTCAAAGAAATTTTAACAGTCCCTTCCTGAGGTTACATATAAGTGCTCTTTTTGTTTCCATTTTCTCTTAAAACTTTATAGGCTTAAAATATTTTTTTTTTATTTCTTAAATTTTATGAAAGGTAAAATGTATTTGATTGTATTAATCAAGAAAGCATTCTTTGTATTTTTTTCTGTTTGTTTTTTCTTGGTTTTTCCTCTTTTGTTTGTTGGTTTTTTTTTTTTTGTTTTTGTTTTTTTGTGTATTAAGAAGTTAACCATTTTTGCTTCTGAAAATACCAAATATTTTAACTGAATGAGATACCAAAAGTTCCTTCTTTAAAAAAGAAAAAAAATGCCTAAAATTATCTTAATTTGGAAATGCTATCCACCAAAAGTCACCTGCACAAATATTTAAGAGAAACTTGGATTGGTTCATGTTGATTTTAAAAAAAACAAGAAAATATCTGAATTTCTGGGATGAAGAGTTATCATTATTTACACTATTTATATTCAGACTATTGTCCTCATCTTTATTTTTATCACAACATTTCAGCCATTGTGCCCTCTGGTCTTCAAGTGTATATCAAACTAAATAACCTAAAGGGAATTCCAAATTTAACCCTTTATTTAATCTATGAGTGTAGACTGTTCTCATTACACTGCTCATGTCGAGGGATATCATCTAGACAAAAGCAATGAAATGAAAACAGTCTACTCCATAGTATAAGTAAAGGGTACACAGAAATCCCTGTAGGTTACCCAGATCAGTATACATCTGAGGCCGGAGGGCACAACAACTGAAACATTGTGATAAAAATAACAAAAATGAGGACAACAGTCCAAATATGAATAGTGTAAATAACATTTTATATATATATATATATAATATATATTTCCTTTTTTAATTCAAAAATTTATAAAATTTGGTATTTTCCTCAATTCTACATCAGCCCTACTCCTCCAAGTTTTTCTTTTATATTTTGGGCAATTATTTACAAATGTAAGTATGTGCTGGGTATATTCTTGCATCATACTTCTCACTTTAAAATAAGTCTTGGAGAGTTTATATATGTAAATATATATAAATATAATGTATATATCGTGTAATTTTTTTAATCTTCTTTTTATATGATATAAATACCACTTTTTTACTTAAATGTACATAAGATAAAATAACTTTGGTTAATTTCCATACTGATTTTAATATTTTAAAGTTGGTATGTCCTTTGTATAAGGCAAGCATTTTTTTGCCTCTCACATAAATTGGATAATTAGGAAGTGAAAAAATGAAATATGACTCTTTAAGACATTATTTTCAAATACATTAAAACGAATGTCTGTCTGTTCTTATTTGTCTTTTTCTCAAATTCTGATTCAAGCGAGCATTTTATTTTCGGTATTAACAAAGCAGATTTTTAGCTGAAATATTTTGAGGCACTTTTTGAGAAGAGAAAATTATACATTTGTGTAGGTGACATTTTCATAGATGCAAAAAAATTTTGTCTACATTTTCCGTCTTCCTCTTCTGTCTGCAATGAACCCATGTTTCCCAAATTGATGAATATCTGCTTAATTTTTTTTTTTTTTTTTTTTTTTTAAATAATCTATTACAGGGTGTCCTCAAAAAATTGACATAATTTTAAAAGCAATTATCTGGAAAACTACTAAGTCTAGCACAATGAAATTGAACAGTTTAATTTTATTATGGGATGAATTTCATAAGTGTACAATATGTGCACCACCTGTGACATGTCACACATCAAGTTAGTAGTTAAGCTCTTGCCCAACACACTGATGTTGATGAGGATCTAACAAATCCTTTAGCCCTGCATAAGCCTTCCTCTTTAAATTTTTGGTACCAAGTCCAAATTGGTTTGCCAGTTGGTGAAGTTTTTTTCAAATTTTGCATTGAAGGTACGCTGTGCAGTCTTGGGTGACTGTGTGCAAGCATATTCCAAGATGCAAAATAACTTCTCTTTGGGAGTGAATGTCATGGCAACCCGAGAACAGAACAAAAACGAAACATTTGAATATAAAATCCTGATCTGTTTCTATACATTCTGTGAAAATTTGAGGTTATTTCAACAAAAATTGCTAAAATTATTGGCCTACGAAATGATGTCAAATCTTTTGGGACACCCTGTATTATTTCTAATCAAATGTCATAAACAATTTACATAGAAATACTCCCTCTAGGTCAGTGATTTTTCATTATACAAATTCCATTTGGCAAGTGAAAAATGAAACAAAATTTTATTCTTTATTCATTCATAATTTTTAAGTTTTCTCCAGGTAAATTAACCCTTTCATTGTTGTTTTTATCTCCTGCCCAGAACATTTTGAGTACAAGATAACCATGATTTTAATTTAACAATCCCACTACTAAAAAATGTTTTTTTAGAATAATTGAGCAGTTGTAATAAATAAAGGTACAAAGACATTCCCTTCAATTGATTTACAATCTTGTCCAAAAATGCTTTCAAAATTTAGATTGTTACTAAAACTATAATATTTTCAAAGATTAACATCAGAAACCTTTTAAAATTTATATAAATTTAACTTTTACTAATTCTGAGTACACTAAAAAGTAAACAGCTACAAGGACAATACTGAGTTTATATTGGTTATACTAAAATTAAGGACTATTAGTCCCTTTTTATGTTAACAAAGTAATATAGAATTAAACTAGTGTCAGTTTTGTTAATATAGAATCTAATTCCAATCAAGTTGCATATTACAAAAGGGTTAAATTTTCCGTCTTAATCATAAAAGGTTTTTATTTCTAGTATATTTGTCATTTTCTATGAATTTTGATTAGTTGGCCAATTTTATCAAGAAATGAAAATATTTGATACCTGTTTGCAAGTTCATATTCTGCTTATTAATATTTTTATATTGTATTTGAATAGTAATGGTAAATTAATAAAGACTGATTGCTTAAAAAAAAATGAAAAATATATAAAAAAAAAAAAAATAGAATAAATGTCTGAATTTATATCTTGATTACTAATTCTTCAAAACTTTCAAATAAACAAAATGTAACCTGAAATTTTAATTATAGAGGTAAAAAAAAAAAATTTAACAATGTGTGTGTGTGTGTGTGTGTGTTTCTATGCAAGAATTTTTTGAAATTACTTTGGGTGAGCAGACGAGACGAGTCAGTCTATTGAGGAAGGGCGACAACTATATGTTGATAATTAATTTCATTAGACGAAGCTTTTATTTTATTTTATTTTTTTTTTTAAACAAATCGGCTTTACTATTTCTTTTTAGATACTCTAAAACATTGAGTTTTGTAAACATTTGAGGTATTTTTGCTTGCATCCATTTTATTTCTATAAATATCAGGTTTTTGCGTAAACCTTTAAATATTTATTTCTTACATACACACTATTATATAGCCAAAGATAAACAAACACCTAAATTCATATTTATATTCATATATCTCTGTGTGCCCCAAGACACCTTCATACATATACAATGATAACGTATACTTTTATAATATGCCTAAATTTAGGCATACAAACAAACTTTTAATTGAAGCGGTACAATTATATGTAATAGGAAATGCCTTCTTTTTTTCTTTTTTTTAACCAATCATTGTAAATACATTTTTCTCTTTGCAAACTGATTATTACAGATTATTATCAACATGTGCTTAACAAGTTTTGTTATTTGCTTTATATTATTTTATCATTATTGCTATTATATCATTGTATGCAGATATATTTTATTTATATAGAATCATAAAGAAATAGCGTATAAATGGAATTTTAATTCCTTCCAAACAACCGAATATATGCCAGCCAAATGCATAAGATGTGAAATGAGATCTTAAGAATGCAAACAAAAAAAATTGCATTTGCAAGATTTTTGAACATCTTTTAAAGCTTTTTTTCTGTCATTCATTATTTTCTATCATTGGTTTCATGAAATTATTTGCCTAATTTCATATTTTGAATGCATTTAAAAAAAAAAAAAAAAAAAAATGTTTATAATAAAAACAAAAAAAAATCTGAAAGTACACCCATGCTTTAAAAAAAAAAAAAATTCTTTCCCTCTAAAAAAAAAAAAAATCTTTATCTCTTTTTCTGGAATAGTGTAGCAACCATTTTTTGTTGTTAACCAAATTTCAGTTGTATCAACTGCTGCATGTTATTTTTGAAGCCATGCAAACACAACTAGTGTATATAAATGAATTTTTAAAAAAAGGGGAGAAAAAAAAAGAAAAAACAAAAATCTGTGATACATTTAAATATTACATCAGTGGATTCATCCATTGATTCACATCAAATACACAAGCCTCACTAAAATGATTTCTTTCTTTTTTACAACCATTTTTCTTTCTTTTTAAAAAAAAAAAATTAAAAAAAAAAAAAACATTTTTTCTTTTTTTCTAAAATATTCAGCAACAGTTGTTTCAGTGTTATATAGCATTGCATTTTAACTGCAGTTAATATTGCAAACAACTCATTGGTGTTTGAATTAAACTGTCAACGTTTTTGTAGTTCAGAATAAGTCACTAAAACAGTGCTTCTCAGCAATCTAGTCACTTTAAGCTAGGTACCTCCGCTAATTTGCTGAAAAAACAGCATACCATTATAAAAAAAGGCTCCAAACTTAATAAAAACAAAGTTTTATTATCAAAATGTTTGTTATTATTAAGAGAAAAGACCAAAGTATTTTTTTAATTATTATTTTTAATTTTTTAATCCCTTCTAACACATTTGAAATTTTAATAAAAAATTTTGAGATATATATTTTAATCCATCAACAGTGTAACAGAGCTGACTATGGAAATGTTAATGCTTTTTTTCCAGTAAAATAACACGTTAATTTGGAAATTCTTGCAAAAATCAAATAATTGTTGGATTTTCATGAAACTGTTATAATAATTATTATTATTAGTAAATCTCAGTAAAAATATTTTTTTACATCTGTTATCTCCCCCCACTTACTTAATTTCATGAAATTTCTAGAAATTAAATTCTGACCTCAAACTTTGTTTAAATGTAGGACTTCTTGGAGAATATAAATCATCTCTTTTTTTTTTTTTTTTTTTTCTTTTCAAACAGTTACTGCTTTTCTGAGAATTTGCTCCAAATAGTAAAATAAAAACTGTAATAAAACTATGACATTATTTAATTAGATAAGCTTTTAATTATATATACTGATCACAAATACAACTTCTATTCACTATATGTACACTTTTTAAAGTATGTTTGATAGGCTGAACAACCAATATTAATATTTCACATCATCTACAGTACATTAGCATATTAAATGGAATTTAAGTAATAGTTTTTGTTAGCCTCTGCTTGTTTTGACTTCTTGGTCTTTGCTTTTCTTCTCTTCCACTCAATTTTCTTTGTAATCGAGCAACTGGCAAAAATCCTGTATAGTGTTAGAGCTGACTGACAAAGGTTCTCCAGGCAACAGACAAGAGAAATAAAAAAAATCCTTGGCTCTTTTTATAGAGTTCCACTGGGTCAAGTCAAAAGGGGTAACATCATTAAAAGTTAGTCTCTAGCTGGTTGACTGAAGGTTGTGAGTTCAATCCCTGGACTGGGCAATACATTTTATTTTTATCTTTCTCTTCAACCCCATTAAAGTATAAAATTTCTAAAGAGAATAGGGATAAGTATTAAACTATTAAAATCTTACTTACTATTATTATGACATTGATTATGATATGCCATTGATTATGATATCCATTACTTACAGATTTCCTCATAGTTACTGTCATCTTTTATGCTTAAAAATTGTTTAGAAGTTTGGGTTTTTTTTGGTTTTTGGGGTGTGGATGGGCTATTTGTATAAAGAACAAAAATATATTTAGTTTTTTTTGTCTTTTACTTTTAATGTGTTTAAATTTCATCTTGATATCTTATAGCGAAATATTGAAACAAGAATGTTATAAAGAAAAAAAAATTTCCTCTAAAATTAAAAAAAAATTTGAATGTATTTAAAAAAAAAAAAAAAAAAAAAAAAAATTATAAGAAAAAAAAAATTTAAAAGTACATCCAAAAAAGTATGTTTAAAAAATAAAATGAAAAAATTTCCCTCTAAAAAAAAAAAAAAAAAAAAAAAATTTTTTTTTTTCCTGGAATAATGTAGCATTCCAAACATTTCAATCTGAAAAGCATAATATTAGGTTGGTGCAAAAATAATGTCGTTTTTCTTTTTAAGTTGAACGTCAAAAAAAAACGACATTATTTTTGCACCAACCTAATATATAGAAAAAACAACCATCAGTCATATCTATAATAAAGAAAAAAATATTTCATTCTCTGACTTAAGTGATTTTTGATAACATGGAATTTCGATTTTGCTTAAAGGCACTATTCAGCCTTGCATGATCAGCAATGTCCTTTGTGGATGAGTTAGTATAAGTATGTTGGATCTAACAATAGTTTCTCCTGATATATAGTCTAAATGTGTTAAGTTCTTTTATAGGACAAAACACATTACCTAGAATAATTCCGCTTTGTCATTCAGTTACTTGACATAGCTCTGTTATATATAGAAATGTCTACATTATATTCTTACAAACACACACATACACACATATATATATATATATATATATATATATATATATAATTTTAAAAAAATACTTTCATCTCTGATTTCTCAAAGACTATAAAAATGAAAACTTGTGATACAATTAGTATAATTAGATATTTTTATAATTTTCGATCAGCAATGAATAAATTATTTTTTTAAACTTTTTTTTTCTATTTTTGCTCTAATATTTAAGAATATGAAGTATTTTAAACTATAAACAAGAAACCTTTTAAAAGTTTTGATTGTTTATAAAATTGCCCTAAAAATTCTTCATATTCTTTTAATCAAACTCTGAACTTGTAAGAGGGCAAATATTGATTTCTACTTTGATAAGCGAAAAAATAGAATGAAAGTTTTTCATAGTACTATCATTTTGTTTCTCTGATATCACAAATAGGGCATTTTTGAAGTGAGATTTGGGGGAAGGGGGATTTCTTTTTAGCCCAAAGTTTGAAATGTTCTTTTCTTCATAAGTTTTTAAAACATTGTTTTTTTGGGGGGGTGGGGGGGACTTTCTTATATAAAATTCTGACATTTATCAAAGAAGACATTTTGCAAGAGTTAAAGAGAAATGTCACTATAATAATCTTAGCTTAATTCTTTGTATGTTCGTTGTTTTGAGAAAGCTTGTAGTGAGTGAAATGTCGACAAGGACATTTTTAAATTATTTAAACTTCAAATTTGTTTTCCCATCTTCCATATAAACATATCAGTGTATGAATGTAAATTGAATTACAAAATAGAAAAGAAACTTTGGCAATATTTAACCTTTGTGCCTGAAAAAAAATGGTGTGTGTCAAAAAAAAAGTTATTCCATTGACACCATTATAACATTTTATCCTGCAAAGGCGGATATTGGTTCGATATATAAATATGGAATTTCTCTTTTTCTTCCCAGTATTCTCTTTTTTTTTTTCTTTTCTCTATATTCTTTTCTCTTTTCCTTACATTTTCTTTTTCTCTCTTCCCTACATTTTCTTTTTCTCTCTTCCCTACATTTTCTTTTTCTCTCTTCCCTACATTTTCTTTTTCTCTCTTCCTTACATTTTCTTTTCTCTCTTCCTTACATTTTCTTTTTCTCTTTTCCTTACATTTTCTTTTTCTCTTTTCCTTACATTTTCTTTTTCTCTTTTCCTTACATTTTCTTTTTCTCTTTTCCCTACATTTTCTTTTTCTCTTTTCCTTACATTTTCTTTTTCTCTTTTCCTTACATTTTCTTTTTCTCTTTTCCTTACATTTTCTTTTTCTCTCTTCCTTACATTTTCTTTTTCTCTCTTCCTTACATTTTCTTTTTCTCTTTTCCTTACATTTTCTTTTTCTCTTTTCCTTACATTTTCTTTTTCTCTTTTCCTTACATTTTCTTTTTCTCTTTTCCTTACATTTTCTTTTTCTCTTTTCCTTACATTTTCTTTTTCTCTTTTCCTTACATTTTCTTTTTCTCTTTTCCTTACATTTTCTTTTTCTCTTTTCCTTACATTTTCTTTTTCTCTTTTCCTTACATTTTCTTTTTCTCTTTTCCTTACATTTTCTTTTTTCTTCTTTTTTTTTTTTATGCATTTGTTTCTCTGATATCACAAATAGGGCATTTTTGAAGTGAGATTTGGGGGAAGGGGAATTTTGGGGGATTTCTTTTTAGCCCAAAGTTTGAAATGTTCTTTTCTTTAGTCCTTTTGGCTTAGGAGACAAAAAATAAATTATTTAAAAAAAAATTTCAAGAGAAACATTTTTTCTATCTCTTTCATAGAAACAACAAAAATTTAATTCTGTAGCTTTTTATTTCATCGTCTAAAACATTTTAGTTTGTATATGAAGCACAGTCAAGACAAAACATTTAACATTTCTCTCTCGATCACATCAACAACTTTTTTTAAAGTGAACATCATCATAACAAAAACATTTATTAATAATTTTAAATATATAAGAAGCTCAGAAGTTTAGCTCTTGTATTCTGGAATATGAACATCACACAATCAACTTACAAAAATTCATGTATGGAAGCACTGAAATATAAATTTCATTCTGTCATTTCAATCTTTTAAACCTGTTCACTGAAACAATCTTGTTAAATATTTCACTTTTTTTGCTTTATTATATTTAATTCAAGTTCTTAATAATGACTAATAGTGCATGACAAAATTTGACCAATCGGGTTTATTTTGAACCATTTTGGGATGCTGAATCTAAAAGTACAATCCATTTCCCACCATTAGCTTTGGTGTTCTTCCTCCCAAATGCCATATCCTATGTAACTATTGTTTCTATCACAAATGTTTGACTATGTAAAGTGATTATATCCAAGGACTTTATACTGTTTTCATTCATAACTTTGACCCAAACAATAACACTTGTTATCCTCATGCATTACCATAATATGAAAATCAAGTGTTTGAGTTAAGATTTCAATAACATTTATGATTTTTTTTTTTTTTTTTTTTTTTTTTTTTGCAGGAGGTATTCAGAATTAATTAAAAAAATTATGAGAAAGTTGGCTGTAATTATTTTTTTTAATACATAAGAACGGCTAACTGATAAAATAAACAAAAAAAACAGTAAAAAGAGATTTCATTTTTTGGACTCATCATCCCAAAATTACTTAAGAAAAATATTGGCCTACACCAAAATGTGTAGCCCAGTGTTGTCAGAGGTCATCTCTGACATTTGTCTATCATTGGCATATAGATCGTTAACTTTTCATTATTCATTGAATATTTCAAGTGATTTTTTTTTCTTTTTTCCCATGAATGGTTGTTAATTTTGCTTGAAAATTGTACCTTTGCAATTTTTTTTTTTTTTTTTTTTTTTTTTAAATTAAAGGAATAATGTTTTGAGATTTGTTTTGTAAATACAGCCATTACCAAAATAAAAATGAAAGTCAACATCTTTTTCTTGAGTTGTTTTATAGATACTGCAGTTTACCAAGGTTACAGGTGCATATGCAGACTACAATACTTGACATAATAAAATCTGCAATATTTCTAACTGCTACATTTAAATTTATAAATTAATATTTTTATTATAATTAGAATCATTTTTATTTAAATCATTTACAAATAAAAACATTCAACAAACTTGAACCTTCATGCCTGCAAAAAAACAATCTCAAAATGACGTTTTTTTTTTTGTTTTTTTTTCATTGACACTGCTATTCTTTTAATTATCTTTACTCCTCAGTAATGTTTATGGTTTTAAAAAGTGATGATTAAAATTGAAACAAATAAGAAAGTGAATTGATATATTTTCTTTGTTCTTCAGAATTGACAACAAAAATAATAAACACTATTTATCAGATTGTTTATTTACACTATTATTTTATGAAATGGTTGGCAAAACATCCGCTAATTGCAAATTGATTCAAACTTTATAAAATGGTAAATAAGGATTTGTTTGTTCACATATTTTAATAATTTAGTAAATGTTTATAAATTTATGAATAAAAAATTGTTTTCATATTTATTTCTTCATAAATTGGTAAATGATAAATATTGCATTAGTTTTAATTGTATTAGTTTTTAGAATGCTGTAAGTAGAAAATTATTCTTGTAAATAATCTAATAAATAAATAGTGTTTAATACTTTTGTTCTAAATTCTCAAGAACCAAAAAAAAATTGTATAAATTCATATGTTTAAGTTTTATTACAGCTCTAATCATAGCTTTTTAAAACAACAAACATTTCTGGGGAATAATGTCTGTTAATATATTTGCGGTGTAAAGGAAAAAAGTACGTCCTTTGGACACTCGGTCTTATTGCAGGAACAAAGGTGCAAGTTTGCCAAACGGTCTTTATAAGCTGAAGTGCATGTAAATCCATTTCGTTATATATTTTTGTTTTACATCATAACTAGAATTACATCAAATATGTCACATCATGCATCCCATAATTTATTAGGGTCTTAGAGGCACTATATGTACTGCAGCTAGAACAGAACTAGTGTGTCTAGGGTAAGATAACTTGGCAGAGTTATTCCTTCTTCAAGTTGCTTTTGAATTCAGTTTTCCTTCTAGACTGGTTACCATCTTGAACCAAGAGAGTCCAGTCAGCCTTGCTATTTAACCTATAGATGGGGGAATAAATGAATCCATACCTTTCACAAGAGTGTTTGTTGAAAAGCGAATGTAACAAGCTTGGCCAGGACACGAACTTAGCTGGCCAATTACTCTTTCCAAATCGTTAATTGTTACACTATCTTCACGTTAAATAAGCCAGTTTAAAGAAAATAATTCTATAGCCACAACTTCTTTAAATTAACAACAAGGTAAAATATTAATTTGTTACATTTTATAATCATAGATTTTTTTTTTTATCATGAAAAATATTCAGATCTCTTAACACAACTTTAAATTTATGTAAAGAAAGCTATATATATATATATATATATATATATATATATATATATGTGTGTGTAAAAGAATATTTTGGTAGAAAAAGAGTTTTTGTATGACGTTTCGCCTTTTAGGACTTCATCAGACTAAATTTGTTATGCTGGTACAACTACATATGCGCACATCTAATAACAAAAGTCATGAAAAGAAAAAAATCTAAATGAAATTGGCAAGATTTTATAAAAAAAAAAAAATTCTTGAATTTAAATTTAAAATTTTCACCCTTCTTGGTGCACATGTGAGGTCGCACCGACATAACAAATTTAGTCCAAGGAAGTCCTAAAGGATGAAACACATTGCACAAAAACTTTTTCTAACCTCGTCATACACCCCCCCCTCCACACACACACACACACATATATTAAAAATAAAAAGAACGCTCGGATTAATAATCCACAGTTCTTGAGCATTTATTTTTTTTAAAAAGTGCTCAATACAAAGTAGAGCATAGTAATTTCTGTGTTGAAATGAAAACATATTTTTAAATAATATTATAATACATGTATATATATATATATATATATGTGTGTGTGTGTGTTTTGTAATGCCTGTTTGTAGGAGAGACTTTGTAAATCACAGATACAATAATAGTAACACTTTTGAACAATCCTCCAGTCAGATGCCACTAATTCCCATATATATATATATATATATATTTTTTTTTTCTTTTACCCGTCATGTGGTCGAATGTGATTGCTTTCTGGCAATCTGTGTTCAAACCCAAGTGTCAGCAGTGACACTTTATTCCTATACAACAGTATGTAAGCTTCAAAAATGAATTTGATACCTGGTGAAAACTGTTTTTCAGCAATATTTAAACAAAAACAATGCACATCAATATATGAAATTAAGTATCATTAAGTATTATTTAGTATCAGTTATACAGTTAAGCACCATGCAATTCTATGGTTCTCAAAGACTTTTGATGTATTTAATACAAAAAAAATGGTTCTTCTGGTTTGGGTGCTTACCAGATTCAGAAAATATACCAGAATTTTTTCTGCAGGAGAGATATCAACTTTGGGAATGTTTTTTTTTTTTTTTTTTTTTTCCCCTGCTAAACTTAGTACTTTTTTGCTTGAGCAATGAGATTACTTTCTGTAATTAAATACACAATCTTTTTAATTAATAAATTAAGCCCAATAAAGTAAAACTGGCAGTAGAATTCAAAATAACCTTCAGTCAGTTGTTAATTGGGGCAAGAAATGGCTTGTAAATTTATTTTAACACCTTCAAAATGAAACTGCTCTCTTTTAATCATCTTAGAGAACCATTGTTGCTGTCCATCAGCATGGCTTTAGAAGAGCACTGACCTGAAGTGGAATGATTATATTGAATCAATTTCTAGGTCTGCTGCTAGGAAAATTGGTTCAGTGTGTCGTGCCAGTCAGTTTTTCTTTCTCGTATCCATCTTGCATGTTTATAAATCTACCATTTGTCCATGCTTTGAATATTGCTGTCATATCTGGTCTGGTACTCCTAGTTTATATCTCGAGATTCTAGACAAATTCCAGTCCTGACCTGGCATCTTGACTTCAGTCACCCTCCCACAATCATAAATGTAACTTCCCTGTGCCTTTTCTATAAATATTTTCATGGCAATTGTTCTAATGAGCTTTCACCCCCTTGATACCTCGGCCATATAAATTTAAGTGTAGTATTAGATTGGCAACTAGGTCTCATAGTTTTACTGTAGAAATAGCTAGACGTAAGTGTAAGTTCTATTCTAATAGTTTCATTTGTCACACTTCTCACCTGTGGAACTCTCTTCTGGTTTCTTGCTTCCCTGTCAAATACGATCTTCAAAAATTTAAATGCAATGCCAATTGCCACCTGTCTTCCCAAATCCTATTCTTTTAGTCTTTTCTCCTCATTAATTCTCTTTCACTCTCAGTAACCCCCTGCATCTTAGTGGCATTATCACCTTGATGAGGGGGAAATGATTTTTAAAAAATGTGAAAGAAAGCAATATTAATTGAGATTGTCCTTTTGAAAAGAAATTGATTGAATTTAATAAACCCAATTAGTATGTAAGTTGATTATCAGGTTAGTTCAGCACACATAATATTTTTCATTCTTTAAAAAAAAGGTACAGCCAATCAAAAATTTCCAATTTGCCAAATGTTTGTCTTGAATGTCAGCATTAAAACATAGAGCAAGTGAATTTATCACTATAGAAGGGACATTGAAACAAATGTCTTTAAAAGAAATATTAGGTTGGTGCAAAAATAATATCGTTTTTTTGACGTATTTTTTAACGTCGAAAAACGATATTATTTTTGCACCAACCTAATATGTACCTGAACATTACTAGATAATACTAGTACGGTACTGTTTATATCATCAACCATCTGTATTTACTATTAAAGCAAAATGCTTTGAAAGGACATCACTAAATATGAAAGATTCAATATCATATGTGAACTTCTTAGACAAATGAGATTTTGTATGTGGGAATATATATATATATATATATATATATATATATATATATATATATGCAAAATAGAAATCTTAAATGTGGCTCAAGTAATTACATAATAATGCTCAAAACTTTTTTTTACACTTAAAACTGAATGTGTCTTGGAATATTTTCCCTAGCACCAACTTTTATAAAGCATCAAGTAATTTCTACAGAACTTCAATTCTGATGTCAAGGCTCCACCAGGAATAAGTTTACACAATTGTAAATTTGGATTCAACAATTATAGGAAGACATTTTTTTTATATATATAACAGCAAATAAGAATTTCAATTTTTTTTATTTTTTTTTTTTGTCGTCTATCCAGTCAAGCAAAACTGCAAACTTTGAAATTTTTTTTTTTTTTTTTTTTTCCATTTAAAAATTATAAAATTTAAAGCACAATGGTTATTTTAATCTTTTTTTCAGGGTAACTTTTAAAATACATACACAAATTTGTTTTTATGGTTTGGTTTTATGAATAAAGATTTGGGAGTGGGGTCTTCCACATCTGTTGATAGATTTCAAATGGTTTATGAAATGTCTTTACAGGGATGCCATGGAATAACATGTTTTTCCACAGCTGCAGAAAAGGATCTGACAGTTTGGGGTTCTTGCCCTTTTCTTGCCCCTTGATTTTACAAAAGAGGTTGCCTGATAGATCTCTCCACCCCCACATTGCCCTGTTGGCTGCTTTTCTTTCTTACTGATAGTAGTTGTATCCTTTGCAAGGAATTCTTGTACCTCTTCAGTGAGGCTCTCTCTTCTCAGTCAGCCAGAGATTTGTTCCCTAATTAAAAATGTGTCATATATAACACCTCAAAAAAACTTTACGATGATATTTTTTTTAAATGAGAATTTGTAAATATATATATAACAACAACATCGATAAAGACAAGAACAATAGTTCAGATAAATAATAAAAAACTGAGTTTGAACAAATTATAAAAAAATCAAATCATTGTGATAACCTTGTAAAGGAACAAGGTACAATACTTTGAAGAAAAGGGAGATAAGCCTTGCAGATTTTATAACAAAATAAGAATATTGAAAAAATTTCACAAAACATTTTTATTTTATCTTTTATAAATTAGCTAAAATTGTTTGAGATGACATCACTACAATATAATCAAAATGCTGGGATAAAGACGTTGAAATTAAAAAATTGTTTCTTACTTAAAAAACAAAATAATGTAAACAATTCATATAATTAAAAAACTGGACATAGCATTTGCTTTTCATAAACAATATGTTTAATAAATACATATGCGTTCAATGAATGTATACACAGGTAAATATTTCATATCACTATATCATTTAATGATCAATTTTATGATTTGACCCATCGAACAAGAGAATTTTCAATTTGGCTCCAAATATTTTTCATTAAATTCAAGGGAGTTAATAATCAAGGTCCTTTCATTAATCTTGCTTATATTCTAGAATTATTAAGTTGTTTTTCTTATGTCTTATATTTATTTTTCCCCCTTCATACATAAAAATTTAAGAGAGTTACAAAGTGAATTAATGTTTTTGTCTTGTTTGTCTTTTGTAAAACTTTGTTAAACAGGTAAGCTTTAAGAATTTTATAAAATGTTAATGTTTTTTATAAAATTAACATGGATTATGCTTTGATAATATTTGTTTTGTTATGACTTGTATGTATGTATGTACGTATATATTTTTTTTTTAAAAAAAAAAAAAAAGGAAAAAAAACGATCAACCTAGATCAGTGTTTCCCAACCTTTTTTTTTTACTGCAGGGCACATTTGTAGAATAACTAAAACTCTAGGATGCACCTTAAATTTTAATAAAGAAAAACCAAGGAAGATCAGCAGTACAGTTTTCATTTAAAGGGATTTAGGAAGAATCTGTATATTTTTTTTCTTCCAGAAAGGCTGATAATGACTGAAAAATAAAGGCAAAAATGAAAAGGATTATTCACTCCTTAAAGATTAAGGAATTTAGCATTCAGTTTAAAATATCAAATGACAAAGTCCTGACTTGGTCATGGAAGCCATGACTAAATCAGGTCTAGCTTTTTAAAAAATAAAGATTTTTTTTTAAAAAAATAATTCATAAATTACTCTTCTGGCTACCTTCTTGGGTGCATTGATTGAAAAACACTGGTCTAGATTAATCAAAGCCATTTTGACTGGAGAAAGTCAAATAAAAAAGGTTTCCTGTATGTGTTTTGTTTTTTTTATGAGCTTTAGTTTAAAAATTACTTTTCTCATGTAACTAAACAACTCATTAAAATGTTATACCAAAAAACACCAGTTTAAACAATTTGCTGTAAAACTGTTACCTACTTTAAACATTTAACAATTTGATTTTTTTTTTTAAATTTGATGAAGAAAAAATGGAATTTATTAAAATGTATTTTTTAAAATACTTTCATTAACAAAGAAATCAATGGATTAAATATATTTTAACATGTACAGTTTTTATAATTTCCATAAAGATTTTAAATATCTACAACCAGAACTCAGGAGCTTTCTTCAAAGTGGATTGAAATAAATGAAATGAATAAAGTGAAAAATAAATAAGAAATTTCCTTGTATTATGTTTACAGTATGCAATCCAAAGTCAAATACAGAATATGGAGGTGATTCTCACATTTGTTTATTATGTTTAATGTTCAGTACACTAGTATACAGTATAAACATTTAGAAATGTTACAAATGGTTCAAAGGGGACATTAAAGCTAACTGAAGCCGGTTGGCACAAACCTATTCCACATGTATTATATCTGAAATAGTGGGCAGATTTAACTTCTCAGCAACTAGAACATTGAAACAGACCCCAATTGTTAAGTTTTGTAGGAGGGAAGGGCGTTGAATTCACCCCAAGCAAAGCATTAAAGTCTCAAGGGATTAGAAAACTGAAACATTACTAAGGAGGGAGAACAATAGAGTAGTAATCAAAAAGACGGTAGATAGCGATTGACATTGCATTGACATTTTTGACGATTAAAGTTGAGTGGAAAGTATGGAGCTGAAAAGAGAGTTCCACAAGCAATAAGTTGTATAAAGAATTTTATTTATTCTTGCGAGTAATGTTTGTCAAAAAGTGAGCAAGTTTTTTGAATAGAAAACGACAATGCCATTTTCTTTTTGAAATATTTCAAATTGCCATTTGGAGAAAGCTTTTAATAAGCTTGTCTAGAATTACAAGAATTGGATAAATTATTTATTCTCTTACAAAAGGTAATCATAAACAAATACAATAAGTCAGAAATATTCACATGTATATAATATAATTTTTCTGTTAGGTTGAGTCATAAATAATTATCAACTTTATTCTTCAAAATATAAATACAATTACATTGTATTCAATCACACATTCCCCATTATTTGCAAGGACTCGTTGCTACTTATCAGGCATATTTTCTTCTGGAGTCTCAAGGGCGTTAGTAGTGCCAAACAGGATTGTTTAGCTGTTTGTTTTGAGAAAAGTGTACCATATATGGCAGGAAGTATGGTAGCTTACTCAAGACACAATTTAATGAAAAATAAAATTGAATTTAGCAAAAAAATCTAATATATTCTATCTACAATTGTTTTTGATAACTTTTGAGTAAAATTTCACAGATTTTGGTCTGAAAAAGTTTTATGTCTGGTTTTCATTAGAGAATGTTTTCTTCAAAGCAGTGATCAAAGAAAAATGAAGGTATTAGGTAATTAATAATTAGAATTGATTAATTAGGTAATTAATAATCTAATTTATGTAATTTATAATAAGGTTGAATATTAAACCTTTATTAATTTAAATCAGTTGGTGCATGAACATGTAAATATGGTTACAGTGTGGTAAAACACTAAGCTCCAAAATATTTTCTTGTATTATTCTTGTTGTACATGGCTATGTTTTATTAAGACAGAGAATAACCTATTTCCTGCTAATTGGTACCTGGCACTTTTCAACCAAACTTTTATGGACATATTGTAGCTGCTGGGTGTATAAAAGTGCATTTAGCATTTCATCATGTCGTAAGAACACTACAATCACACCACATATGCAACATTACCTTTTTTCCATGGAGGGTCAGTTGTGTAGATTTGTCCTTCCCAAATATTTGTCTGAAAAAGTGTCAGTAAAATTATCCCCATCTAAAAGAAAACCAAAATGTTTAATTTTTAAAGAACATTTACCATATTTCTTATCATGCAACATACAAAGAAATAAAAACATCACATATACACACACACACACACACACACACATATATATATGTATATATATATATATATATATATATATATAGAACTATGAAACTAAAGAGCCAGGCAAACCTACCTAGGTTTCACCTACGTGGGTCGTCAAGGTAGGTTTGCCTGGCTCTTTAGGTTCATAGCTAGATTTGCTCAACTTAGTGTATTGAGCATTTTACTTAGTTATTTCTATTTTACTCGTGTTGGAGGTTTTTTTCTTTGAACTCTGAGCTTGGATTCTGGTCGATCGTTTTCCCCTGAATTGCATGTTCTTTCTTTTTTTTATCCCTTATTTTTCTTTGGGTATTGGTTTGTTCATTTACAAGCCAAAACACCTAAGGTTTTTCCGGACGAGTATACTTACTTATATTTATAAGATTATTATTATTATATATATATATATATATATATATATATATATTTGTTTTTTTTTAGTAAACTGAATAGAGTAAGCCAGGTTGTGCATAAGAACACAACTGATGTCAAAAATTTAAAGTTATATATCCCAGCATTCTCTTGATGTAGAATTATAATCAATATTTGTTGTATTTCATTCCCTCCTGCTACATGTATATGAATCCATCAATAAAGACATTTAGTTTGAAGAAGTACTTTTGAAGAATGAAACACACAGCATAGATTCTTCTATTTTATCATTGAATTACCCACTTATTTTAAGAAATATTTAGACAAAAAACTCACTATATTCAAATGATGATTCGTCCATACTTGTATATCAAGGGCTTTACATTTTGACAATATTTTGATTTGCAATCTTAATTTAATTATATTAAATCTTATTTTCTTTTGGGGTCAGAAAGGTGTTAGTAGTGCCAAACAAGATTGTTTAGCTGTTTGTTTTGAGAAAAGTGCACCATATATGGCAGGAAGTATGGTAGCTTACTCAAAAAAAAAAATAAAATAAAATTGAATTTAGCAAAAAAATCTAATATATTCTATCTACAATTGTATTTCATATCATTTGATTATTTTTTCTTCATGTTATATTTTTCTAATTTTTCTTTTCCAGGTGTGTGAACTGACACGGAGGTTGAATGATAAAAATAAATATATATCAACTCTGGAAGCGTCTATTGAGAAGCTAGGCCAGTTATTGGCACAGCAGCATGTAAGTAATGCTTTTCATAATTTCATAATGAAAAAGATGGCAAAGGGTAATTAAAAAAAAAAATGGCAATTTGATTCTATTTTCATTGAAGTTTACACATCAAAATGTGGGTAACTGAATGACAAAATGAAAAAAAAGAACTCCTATATGTTTCAACCTTCAAATTGTAAACAGCATTTACTGTATTTCTCACCCATATATTTAAGATTCCAGGGCACCTTGGCATAGTGTAATGGTTAGCAAGCTTGTCAAGCTAGATCAGTTACGACTGAAAAGTGAGTTCGATCCTCACTAGGTGCCCCATACTTTCGGCCTTATGCCACATCTAAGCTACACTTAGAAAATAACTATATATTTAAGATTCCATCAATATTAGTCCAAAGATGTCCTTCCAAAGAACAAAATGTGTAGGGTAGGTGGTTTTGTTTGTTTTTTTTTGGTGGTGGGTGCCATTTTTGTCATTCTACATTGGGAAACCTGGTGGAAATACTGAAAAAACTTTTTCCCCTCCAATTGGTTTATTTTTATTCAAGAAAAAATACTGAATAAAAAATCTGAAGTAAAAATATAATTATGAAATCTTTCATTCTTAAAAAAAAAAAAGGTACAGCCAATCAAAAATTTCCAATTTGCCAAATATTTGTCTTAAATGTCAGCATTAAAACATAGAGCAAGTGAATTTATCACTATAGAAGGAACATTGAAACAAATGTCTTTAAAAAAAAAAATATGTACCTGAACAAAACACCATAAATAGCTTTTATTCAGGTTCTATTTTAATGAAGACAAAGGAAAGGTATCCCAAATAACCTAAATGGTTTAAATTCAGGCTACAAATTGCTTTCTACAGTTATATCAACACCACTTTTCACCTCCCAAAGATCAATGATCTTTCACTTGTCTTAAATTGCAATGCCTTTTCGGCTGACAATGCTACAAGACGAATACACCAAACTGTATGTTTTTCTGAAAGCTAGATGTTTACAGATTTCATTTTAGCTAAATATTGTAGTGCCACACCTACATTTCTTCAATTTTGATTGGTTGATAAATACATACTAAAAATAATAGGACAATTTATCGATCACATTTCACCATACTGAATTTTTTCCTACACTTTGCTCACAAATAAGTTTTGCAATAAAATCACTGATTGGCCCATTTTTCGTCCAATCGAGTATTTTTTGTGTACACTCAAAAATATATCCCACGTTTATGCTGGGAGACACCCTAAGTAATATAAATATTGGATGCATTCCAAAAAACCAGTAGTAGTAGTTCCAGCACCACAGTCTTGTACAAACCAGAGACAATATTAGATCTCAACTACTCACTCGTGTTATTCATCCTACTCACTCCTCACGTACGTACACACAGATACAGAACTTTATTTGATACACCACCAGTTCTCTGTGGCCATACTAAGTTGAATCAACTCTGTAAGTTGCATCACAACTGAACAATTTTCTAAAGAAATATTCTATTTCAACACTGAACTCTGAACTTTATACTCAGACAAATCTTCCTTAAAACATTTCCTTACAGTTAAAGGGAAGCTACTTTTTTCTCCCTATTTCGCTCATATTACAACTACTTTTTATTATTGTTGAGTTTTAATATATATATATATATATATATATATATATATATTTATTCGTTAAAACAAATTGGTTCTTCATTGTTTTTCCTTGATATTTTAAATATTATGTATGAATGTTAAATGCCTTCTCGACACGCAGCCACATTTATCTATTTAACCACTTCAACATTGGTGACTACAACCCTCAAGAAAGCAAGCATTCTGCATTGGCGACTTTCAACGTTCAGATTAACATTCTACAATATCACTCTGCTTCTGTTATGATTTTTTTTTAAATATTCTTTTCCCAAATGTCAATCCACGTTGGGAAACCATGAAGAAACTCTGAAAAACATTTTCCCCTTCAGTTGGGCAATTCTTCCTTGAGAAGTACTAAATAAAAATCTAAAACAAAAAGTATAATTATGAAGAAATCTTTAGTAGAAAAAAAAAAAGTTACAGCCACTCAAAAATTACCAATTTGCCTGTTTTTTCTTCTGGTAAAGACAATTCCAAGAATCAACTGATGCTTTAAAAATTGAACATTTTTATCTCTACAAACACTGTGAAATACTCAAAGAAAAAAATGAAGCCTTCATGTTGCATATGCTAATACAAAAAAAAATGTCTCAAATAACATGGAAATTCAAAGGTGGCTGATATGAAACAGCAGAGTTGGTATATGTCCTGCCAAGCTTCTTTTCTATGCAAGCATACAGCAACTCTAGTTTTGTTTTTCCCTCCAAAACTTTGTGATCAGTGCAGATTGAATTATGGGATTCTTATAAGTACTTAATCCCCTTGCACCAGCCCCAAGACAGCCACATTGCCAGATATATGTCTGAAATGTCAGTGTTAAAATATAGAGCAAATGTTCAAAGAAAGTTCATGTCAGTTGAGGTTTTTCAAAGTGCTTTTCTTTAATCCATGAAGCAAAATACCAAAGGAAGAACCTATTTCAGGTCAGCTGGTCACTGAGCTGTTGAGGTTGGTAAGAGTCTGTACTTACTTCATGTCCAGGTTTACAGAGCCCTTACACTAATGTCCTATACCAGCAAAGGCACACAATCAAGAGATAGTCTCATTTTGGAATTCTAGGATCAAAGATAGCTAAAACTTTACTTGATCCTACATTTTTTTTTTATTTTTATTTTTTTTATTTTTTTTTGCATGATGGGAAAAAAATTATTTTTTTAAAATTATATTTTTATTTTATTTATTCATTTTTTTAGTTTTATTTAACTACCACAACCCCATGAATAGTTTTCCCCATTTTTTTTTTTCAGGTTCTATCTTAAGACAAAGAAAAAAGTGTCCAAAAATTAACTAAAAAGCTTAAATTAAGGCTATAATATAATTTCAACAAAACTACAACATAAAACACATATCACCACAATTATGTCCACACAAATATTTATTTGTGCAAAAGCTGAGTATCATCTACCATGTATTCAATTGTGAAAGCAGAATAACAAATATTCTTATTACCACAAAGCTCCCAAGAAAATTAAATTTCACCATTAAATGACCCATAAGGAGTTGATATGCCATTAAACAAACAAAACATCACCTCTCCAAGATCAAACATTTTTCACTTGTCTTTTAAGCAAGATCAGCTCACAATGCCACAAGAGAAATATGGTAAAGTGTATGTTTTTCTGAAAGCTACTTCTTTACAGATTTCATTTCAGCTAAAATCAGTATGCTTCTGTTATGGTATTATGATAACAGAAACATAAAACAAGAAAGATGAGGACAATAGTCAGCATATAAATAGGGTAAATAAGGATAAATCCTCATCCCCGAAATTAAGACAGAAGGCAATCAGATGATAATAACAAGAAAGATCAGGACAATAGTCCAAATGTAAATAGTGTAAATAAGGATAACTCATCATGCCAGAAATTCAAACAGGAGGCAATCAGATGATAATAACAAGAAAGATGAGGATAATAGTCAGCATGTAAATAAATAGGGTAAACAGGGTAAATCCAGACTGAATAAAAATTTCTGTCTAAATTTCTGGGATGCCAGAAATTTAGACTGAAATTTTATTCAGTCAGTGTAATTCATGAATAAAAATCGTTCATCAAACTTCAGGATTAGAAAAATTTCAGCATTCATATTTTTGGGTCTTTTGCAGGGCTCCACACACACAGAGGAAGCCATCAAAAGCTTTGAGGAACAACTGAAGAATTTGCAGCAAGAATTGAGACAACATCACAAAGAAGGGCAGCAATCTCTGACAAGTCTTCGCACAGAACTGCAGAACAAATCTGAAGTCAAACACACCACTGTTGTACAGGTGAGATTCTATCTATCATCAGTCCTATGACTAGGTGTGGTTGTAATGTTACTGTGCAGCTGAGCACCTGACCAAATTCCTGGTTGTTCTTAGTTTTGTGACACCTATAAGTTAATTACATATACACCTTAGCAATAAAATATTGTCTTTGCATGAGTGCACATACTTTCAAATTTGTAGCTAACAATTTCTAGATGTTTAACTTTCTTCTATCTTTTATAAAAAGAGGCTTTCATACAGTTTTATCATTAAAAATACATTTGCATTATTTTTTTTTAATCATCTCACCCCAAACAAGACAATAAAGCCTCTAAGATGCAAGAGGTTACTGAGTGTTAGCAAATATGAGAAAAAAGAAATACTATTAAAGAGACAGGATAATAAAAGAATAAGAAGACAGAAGATAATGATTGACATGGCATTTAAAATTTTGAAAATCAAAGTTAACTGGAAAGCAAGATGTTGGAAGAGAGTTCTATAAGTGAGAAGAACAAGGGAAGAAACTGTTAGCATAGAACTTAGTTACATCTAGCCATTTAAACTGTAAAATGATGAAACCTTGCTGCTAATCTCATACTGTGCTTAAATTCATAAAGTCAATTAGAAAGCTCATCAAAACAATTACCATGAAAATATTTATCGAAAAGGCAGATAAGAAAATGACTGAGATGCTAGGTCAGGACTAATAATATTGCAGATTCTTCTTTGGATTTTATCAAAAATATCTAAATATAAAGCAGGATTACAAAACCAGATGTGGCAGTAGTATTAAAAACAAGGGCGAATGGTAGACTTATAAATAAATGTAAGATGAATTGTCTAGTACAACACATGGAATCAACTTTCCTAGCAGCAGACCTAGCAGTTGATTGAATGTAGTCTTTCCACTTCATGTCAGTCCAAGAAGGAGCAATGAGTCACTCTCCTGGAGGTTAGCATCAGCCATGCTGATGGAAGGTAAAAAAGGGAGACAATTAAAAGAGAGCAGTTTCGTTTAGGAGGGGATTCTTTTACACAGCCTAAAAACTGACTGTAAATGTTTAGCAGAGTGAATTGCATCATGATGCTCTTTTTCTCACGCATGCTACCCAACTGACCCTACTATGCTGTGCAATTGACAAATCAAATACAAACAAAGTGTATGCGTGAAATTAAAAATATAAAATGGTGACAATTTACCCATCATACCCTCTGTGTGTGTGTATGTGTGCGTATATATATATATATATAATTTAAACAAAAACAGATCATTTTAAGGTTCCATTATAATAATTTATTTCACCAGAGCCCCTTTAAAGTGTTATCTGATGATCCAGCATCTTTTAAAAGGGCTCTGATGAAATAAATTATTAAAATTATTATAATGGAATCTTAGAGTGGTCTGTTTTTCTTTAAATTATTAGCTCTGGATTTACATTGAGCTCTCAGGGTTTCATCCTCCTTGGTACTACCCATAAGGTTTATCAAGTTTTTCATAACTTAAATATATATATATATATATATATATATATATATATATAATGGATTTTTTTATTTATTCATTAAGTTCTTCATGGCCTAGCCGGTCTAAAGCAAATTGAATCTAACAGCAGTTTCTCTCTGCTCAGGTGGATGCAGGTTAAAATCCTGCCATAGAGCATATATTTTACTTTAATAAGATTTCTTGAATATTCAGGCTGGTAAACAAAAATAAATATACTGTTTAATAAATAAATAGAGCGTCTACTCAAATCTGAGTATCCACAAAAATAAGATTTAAACTGATAAAATATTGTTTATGACATGCAGTATTGATTTCTCTGTCCACGCTGTTTATATCTACAAATGATCTATCTGTGATATTGAAAGGGGTTTGGCTCTGGTATTTAAAAAAGAATTTAAAAAAGCACTGGTAAGGTCTTCTGATACCCAGAGAGTCAAAAGCAGTGGTTCCCAAATAGAGTGGTATGCCTCATAGGTGAGGCAGAAGAGCATACCAGGTGAGGCAGAATGATTGATACAGTTTCCAAAGATTCATATGTCAAAAATAAAAATGATTTCAGAATTTAAAATATTATTATGGATTACTTGCAATTGCATACATGAGTCCCAGTATAAATAGTTATAAATAATTATTGAGCGATTTTGTCATTGTGATATTTTTGCATTATATCAAGTATGAAGAATATAGTAACTTTCTTTCTATGTGCCGTGTCCTTTCAGGATGTAGGCAATCAAGGCTCTCCACCTCCCTCTACCCCTTGCAGCTCTCAACAAGTTCCTTCCCTCTGCCACCTCCCCCAGACCATGTTCTGTCATCCACTTGCTTAAAATTGCTAGATATGTCATGGCTTGTTTTCCCTTGTCTCTTTTTCCCTCTATTCGACCTGTGAGTATCAGATTCTCTAGGCCCTCCTTCCTCATTATGTCCCAGGAACTTCAGCTGCCTCTTTCTGATGTTAAGTATAAGCCTCCTCCTTGTTTACATTCTCTCTAAGACCTCATCGTTGCTTACATGTTCGGTCCATGATATCCTTAGCATCCTGGAGAGAGTTATCAATTTTATCATTTTGATATTTTTGCATTATATCAAGTATTAAGTATATATTAACTAGAGTGTGCAAATTGGAGGAGAGAGTTATCAATGATATTTTTCAAACCTCAAATCAGCGGTTATCTCCCTTTAATCTTCTATCTCTGTTTTTTTTTTCTTTTTAAATGTACTTTTTATCACTTAAAATTTGGTGAGGCACAAGCAAATTTTCATACTGAAAATGTGGCCCAAAGAAAAAAAATTTGGGAACGACTAGCCTAGAGGGACCAATGATTACAATATATCCATTAGAGAGTGATTGGTAGTAGTTATGCTATAAAGATTGCTCTGGCTTGAAGTTTAAATTTTGATGTTTATTTTTTTCCTCATTACAGAATTTTCAACAGACCCAGATTCCCAAGCCTGCCCCATTGTCTCATTCTTACAGCACGACAGACCTTTCAAAAATGGTCAGCTCTTCTCCAGAGTTTGAGACCCCGCTGAAAGTTCCTCATTCAATGCGAAATTGGGCCAGTCGTGGTCACATTGCACCCCCAACATTTGCACGCACCATACGCCGACGCAGTGATACATTTGATCCACAGTTACTGCCAGCAACCCACACTGGGGGTGGCTACATGCCTCCCACCAATCTGTGGCCCGGAGAGAAAACAATGCCAATCAAGTGTTCAAATCGTATGTTTGTGGCTGCTTCTGATTACGATCCGAAATTGTTCTCTGCCAGTGGTCATCCTCACCTTGAGTTGAAACTCAAGGAAGGAGACATTGTCCAAACAAAAGGTAACAAAATTAATGTGTTCTTCAGTTTATCTGTAATTTCATCCCAACGATCTTGAAAATGCTTGTTTTTATTGAATAAAATATTTAGTATACTGTATATATTCATGTGTAAGTCAACTTCATGTATAGTGTGACCTCTGACATTTTTTTGGCATGAATTTTAACCCCTGCAGAAAAAGAAATTTACCTGTGTATAGTGCAACTGGCTGCTGAAAATGCATGATTTTTAAACTACCATATATTTCTGTGTATGAGACAACCTTTAAATCCCAAAAAATCACACTTAAAAATTGGGGATTGTCTTATACTACAATTCTAAAAAAAAAAAAAAAAAAAATCTTAATTCTGAGTGATGTTTGTTGTTAGGCTAAACTCGGTGCAATAAACAATAACGTACATGAAAAGATTCACATTATCAAATAAACTGATAATAAAACTAATAAAACCATTTCTACATCATATATTACTGGCATAACTTTATAATAAATTGTCTATTCAAAGAATAATTCCATATCCAAGAAATCAACTTGTATCCATGCAAGCTCAGCTGAGAAAATGTAAACATTGAGTTATGATTGTGTTCCCAGCAATGGAATGTACTATTATCATACATTATCACACTGAGGTATCTTGTGATTGTTGATGAAGTATAAGTAAATGGTTATTAGTACACCAGGCTGTTTGTAACTGTTTAGATATACAAAAAGAAGACGAAGAATCAGTATTTGCAAGAGATCATGTGATGAAAGGTAAAAAAAATAATGGTTTCTCTTTTAGGGGATGTATGCAGGAAAAACATGATATATAATCAGTCTTGTTATTTCATTTATTTTAAATTTCTTAGGACACAGCAAATAATAACATTTCCGATAACATCATCTTTATATAATCAATAAGCAACTATCTTATACTACAGGTATAGAATAAATTCATGAAATTTTGCTATATTTTTTTGACCTAGAATTATCTAAAGGTTGCCTTATTCGTGAAAATATACGGTAATCAAAAATTTATTAAAAAAAAATTAAAGTCTGAACAATGTAAATATTTGCAACACCTCATCTCAGAAATTTAGACAGATGTAGAAAAATTAATATTGTTTGTTTCTGACAAAGGTCTAAGGCAATGCTTCCCAAATGGTGTGGTGCACCTCATGGTGCAGCAGAAGAGCATAGCAGGTCAGGCAGATTGAAAGACAATAAAAGATTTAGAAACAGTTTTAAAAAAATCCATATGTCAAAAATAGATATGATTTCAAAATGTAAAATATTATTATGGATTACTTGTAATTGCAAACATGAGTCCCAGTATAAATAGTTATAAATAATTATTGACTGATTTTGTCATTATGAAAGCTTTGCATTACATTAAGTATTAAGAATATAGTAACTTTCAATGCGCTGTGTCCTTTCAGGACTAGGTGATCATGGCTTTCCACCTCCTCCTATCCCTTGCAGCTCTCAACAAGTTCCTTCCCTCTGCCACCTCCCCCAGACCATGTTCTGTCATCCACTTGCTTAAAGCCGCTAGTTATACTATTTACATTATTCAGACCATTGTCCTCATCTTTGTCACCCTGTTTGTCACATTTCCTCCATTGTATGCTCCGACGTTCCTCAGGTGGTTGGAATGTCGAACTGAACCCTTTATTTCACTCACTGGGGTAGACTGTTCTAGTTCCACTTGTTTGCTATGTTTAATGGATGTCAATTAACTCCTGTTAATTCCCCTCTCAAATTTCTCCACCACCGTAACCAGGTATTGAACTCACACTCTTTGGATCCTGTCACTGGATATAACTAACACTGTGCCATGTGTCCTTGACATTGTGATAAACATGAGGACAATAGTCTGAATAATGTAAATAGTGTACATAACACCGCATCTCAGAAATATAGACAGATGCCGCTAGATATGTCATGCATTGTTTTTCCTTGTCTCTCTTTCCCTCTGTTCGACCCATGAGTTTGAGATTCGCTAGACCCTCCTTCCTCATTATGTGTCCCAAGAACTTCAGTTGCCTCTTCTTGATGTCAAGTATAAGCCTCCTCCTTGTTTGCATCCTCTCTAAGACTTCATTGTTGCTTACACACTCGGTCCATGATATCCTTAGCATCCTGGAGAGAGTTATCAATGATATTGTTCTGTCTTTGAATCCACAGTTATCTCCCTTTAACCTACTCTCTAGACCTTCTTTGCCATAGAGCTGCTTGTATCTTTTCACCAACACTTCCCTTTGGTGAGGCACAAGCAAATTTTTATAATGTTTTGACTGTTGTATGCTTTGCCCTTCTTCAGGTGTTATTTCTTTGAATTTCAAAACGAAAACAGAGTAGTCAATCTGTACATTGGCATTTCTGAAGATTTGTTCAATGTCCTGTTGTTTATTGTCATATTCACGACGTTTCAGCCATCATACACCCCACCCTTCTTCAGATGATATTTGTTTGAATTTTGAACCAAACCCACAGAAGTCAATCTGTATGTTGGCGTTTCTGAAGATTGGTTTGATGTCCTCATCTTTATTATCACATTCACAAGGTTTTGGTCGTTTGGGAACCACTGGTCTAAAGAATGGTAATCGCCAAAAATTATTCCCCCCCCACCACCACATTCACCACCCCAGTTTTTTGTTTGTTTTGTTTTTTTTTTGTAAATGTACCAGTCAACTTCAGTTGTAATGAAAGTGAATTGTGTGTGTGTCCGATGCTTGTTTCATTTTAAAACTTCTTGGAGCAAGCTAAATTGTTTACCTTGTCTCATCTCTGCTTTTCTTATTTTAACAATTGCAGGTTCAATAGGCCACAATGGCTATTACGAAGCTAAGGTAAATGGAAAGGTGGGATTAGTACCTGCAAAATATTTGCATCAGTTGAAACCAGAAACAATGTCCAGTGAAGAGAGAAGAGTGTTCAGATTACAGGTAAACAATTGGAATGATTTTTTTTTTTTACCTCTTTCTTTTGGTATTTCTTTTATTCATTTAGATCTGTGGTTATCAGCTTTTTGCTTTTTTACCCATGGACCACTTTTACTCTTTTTTTTTTTTTTTTTTTTTTTTTTTTTTGTTGGACCCCCATAATCATTCATTGTAAAAAAAAAACAAAAAAAAAAAAATCTTATTTTATTTTTTTACTAATATATAAGTTTAGGAATTGTATTATAGAAATAGTAAATGTATCTGCTTTATTTTGAAGTAAGACTAATTTAATGTAAATAAACAACTAAATTCTAGGGGACATTTATGTACACTAGTAAAATAATTTCTTTAGATGAAAATATATTGAAAGTGCACTAATTTCTGAATCTTCTACAGTAAATTTGCATTTAGGATCATAGGATGTTAAAATTTAAAAGGTGATCATCTCTGTATCATTAATATTTCGACATAAGTTGTGATCAGCATTTGTTGTGTTTCTCCCTTTACTTTGTTCTCCATTTTTCTTTTTATAAATAAGATGGTTTCCATCAATAATGCCATTGTCTGTCTGAAGTTCCTTCTCGGAATAAAATGTGGCACAATGAAGTTTTCTATCTTGTAAATCATTTGTCCATGATTATTCATGCACACACACACACACACACACATATATATATATATATATATATATATATATATATATATATAATGGAAAATATAGAAATCATGGGAAATTTGTAGTTTAAAACATATATATGTAGAGACAGAGAGAGAAAGAGATGAAGAAATGATCTAAATAAAGAGATATGATTACACATATATGTGAGCGATTATGTACACACTAGCAGCATGGCCCGGTGTTGCCCGTGCTTGATTCAAAAATCGTACGACTCATACAGCAATCGCTATTGCTTGACTTAAAATATTTTTGCTCTTCCTTGCCTTTAAAGGAGTGCCCTTTGACATGCTGATGTTGCTACATGCCTTACTTCTTGCCTATCTCACACTGCAAATTTTTTCTAAGCTCTATACTAAACATTAAATCTGTTACGAAAAAAGAACTAAACAAAATGAACACAAAACGATCAGCTTTAAAAAAGGACTCGTAACTGGAAAAACCGAATAAAAAAAGAATGTTAACAACAAATACTTTTCACACCCAACCCAGTTCTGCGGAATCAGAATCAACGTTGAGTTTAAGCAAGCGAATGAGGCAATTGGAGTAAAGTGCCATGCAGATTTAAATTTTTCCCACTTGTGACAAATACAGCTATCGATTTTTTTTGCATGCTAGTTAACATCCATGTCGGTCAACTGTTGGCTCTCATGCTGGCCAATAGAATCTTCCTGTCTATTTGTGGTAGCCAGCTATAGGCTCTCACTCTGGCCAGCAGAAAATGGTTGCAAACTACATGAAAACTGCCATAGAAGCACGAAAAAAAATCAATTATTTCCACTATCGATGGGAGTTGGGAAATGCAAAGTCTTGGCCTTCCCGCTAACTTGGAGCATGTGCATGTAAATTTTGATGCAAATTCGTTGAAAATTGCGGCCGTGCATTCGTTACACACACACACACACATCCTGCCTTTTATAGATAGAAATACCGGTGAGCAAATAACTATTTAATCATTGGTGTAGACAAAAATGTGCTCAATGTAGTTAAACAGAGCTATAAAGTATATATATATATATATATATATATATATATATATATATATATATATATACACACACACACACACAGAGGGAGAACTATGACAAAGTAGAAAAAGTTTTTATCTGACATGTTGATGAAGGTACACAAATAAAGATACAATATTTCATTTTGACTATTGAAAATAAAAACACCTCTATGGACAAACGTACTGCATTCATTAATAATACAAATGAATAGTCAATTAAATATTCATACAGTAATAGCGGACTGTGGTAGTGACGATGCAAAAGCATCACACCGTTTGCACTCTTGAACGCAACTCTGAAACATCATTTGGAAGTTGAAAGTAAACACACCGTCTGTTGAGATGCGTTGTGGCTTTTGGTGGCAAGTAGAAGTTGTTTCTGATATGAATAACCTTGTGCTAAACTGTTGAAATTCTAATTAATGATAACCACAAATATTTAATAATTGGTCCAAAATGTGATAATGTGTTGCGATATAAAGAAAAATGACACCATAGAGTCGGTGAATTGGATTTACGAGTACAGTAATCCCCAATTTTTTTTTTTTTTTTTCAAAAATATACCTAGTTAAATATAGGATTCATCTTACCACTTGTAGCATCTTAACATACAGGAAGGATGTTTCTCTTCACCTAAACCCAAGGAAATATAGTGATTTTCTAAGCGTGGCTTAGATGTGGCACGAGGCCAAAAGTATGGGGCACCCAAGGAGGATCAAACTCACTACTCAGCCATAACTGATCTAGCGAGACAAGCTTTCTAACCATTATACCATGTCAAGGTTCCCAAACTCAAGGAAATATATATGTCACTGCTCGAATCTTTTATTGCCTGGCTGGCTGCATTTTTGGAGTGTCGAGACAACAATATAGTTGAAAATTTAAATTTATATTTTTATTTTATAAATCCTGCATTTCATATTAAGACTAATAAAAACATGATCTTTATTTCAGTTCCCAAGTGAACCCTTGGATACAAGTCCTGAACAAAAAATTCAACCAGACTCCTGGTCGTACTTTCCACAATCCCACTCAGGTAATAAATATTTCCATATTATAGATCGATGCTATTTTTTATGACTTATCAACCCATTGCAGGTTATTTAAAGTTAGAAAATATTTTTAGATTTTAAGATTTTTTTTTTTTTTAAGTAATAATGATTTAGTGATACAAGTCTTACTAATTAACCCATAGCGGGTGGGGGGAGAAAAGTTGGATTCATTCCTTTCCCAAAAGTATTTGTGCGCAGGTGAATCCAACTGGAATTGGAGCTTGACTCTCCAATTAACAATTCTGAGCCATTATCCCTCACACCACCTGCAAATCCATGGTTACAGTATCTGGTATTCTCAAGTGGTCACTCATCCAGGTGCTCACCAAGCTCAACCTTGCTTAACTTTGGTGATCATATTAAATACTAATGCACAAAGTATTTTCTTTCATGTTTTTAATCCTCCATCTCTGCATTTGCAATGAGATAAAACCAATATGGCTTTGGCCACTTTTTTTTTTTTTTTTTTTTTTTTTTAAATAAAAATTTATTTTTGCATTCTCATGTTTATGAAATAATTATTAATGAATAATAAAAACATGTATAAACGTGTTCGCAATAAAACTGAATGTCAAAAGGGTGGTTTTCCCCATGACACTGCTTTTTTAACTACCTTCAATCTTGGGTAATGTTTAATGTTTTAAGAAGCGATGATTAGAATTGGAATAAAACCTAAACAGATGATGAAAGTGAATTCATAAATTTTCTTTGTTTTTGAGAACTGACATAAAAAATAATAAACACTGTTTATTTAGTATCTGTCTATATTTCTGAGATGAGATATTATGTACCCTATTTACATTGCTCGGAATATCATCCTCATCTTTGTTGCCATAAGAGACAAAATCAAATACGTTTGAGGTTTTTTTTGTTTTTTTCTGGACCCTATCTATTCAGTACATTTTAATTACAGATTATATCAAAATCTGTTCAACAAACTCCTCGGCAATGTTTATTCCATTAAAAAGCAATGATTAGAATTAGAATAAAACCTAAACATATGATGAAAGTGAACTTAATACATTTTTTTTTGTTCTTGAGAATTTACAACAAAAATAATAAACACATAAGAACCTGACCTGAATTCAAACTCTGCTCTCCAATTTCTCATTCTGAGCCACTTTCCATTGCACCACCTGCACATCCAAGGTGTCCAGATAATCAAAGAAGTACTGTAATAGGCATTAAAGCAAGTCATTGAATCTTATATTTGTTTACGTATACCTTAAATTACTGTTCTATTTTCCTTTTAATATTTTTTTTTTGTTTATAGCAAACATTCCAAAAGTACCGAGTGGACACCCTATACAGCCAAACCTAAAGGGTTGGAATAAATCTATAAGCATGCCCCGACTTCCAGGCACATCTACATCTTCAGCTGCTTCAGCAGCTCACAGTGGAGGTGGACAGTTACCAAAAAGACACAGTGGTGGATCAACTTCACATCCACCTACGAAAGGTAAAAAGGCCTTTACTTTGAGAGAAAAACTTCAGACATTTGCTCAATAAGGAAATATTTAGCATTCATTGACTGAACAGCCAGTGCTACTCTTAAAATACTTTTTTAGAAAAACAGATTTCTCAAGTCCAGTAGCTGTTATCACTCAGTATTGATGGGAGGTTTCCTTCTTAACTTTTATTTGAAATTAACCCATAGCTGGGAGAGACGAGTTGGATTCATCTCCTAAGGGTATTTTGCACATAAGTGAATATAACAAACCCAACTGGAATTGGAACTCAGTTTTCCAATTAACAAATCTGAACTATTATCCATTACATCACCTGCACATCCATGCATGTAGCACCTTGTCTTTCCAAGCGGTCACTCATCCAGATACTGATAGGGCTCAACGTTGCTTAACTTTGGTGATCATACGGGAACTGGTGTCTCAACATAATATGTCCATAAGCCTAATACAATAAAAGAACTGAAATTAAGAAGACAGATGATTATTGACATTGCATTTAAAATTTTGAAGATCATAGTTGACAGAAAAGCAAGAAGGTAGAAGAGAATTCCACAAGTGAGAAGTGTGAGAGAAGAAACTATTAGCATAGAACTTATGGTTACATCTAGCCAATTCAACTGTAAATTAATGAGACCTATCTGTCAATCTAGTACTGCACTCAACATATCTTCCTGGTGCCTTTTCTATAAGCAATTGTTCTTATAACTCAACTTACCAAAGAGGAAATCTCATTACAACAATTACCATGAAAATATTTATAGAAAAGGCACCAGTAAACTATTATAGTGAGTGACTGAAACCAAGATGGCAGGTCAGAAATGATGACATTGCAGATTCTTTGAATTTTGTCAAGAATCTCCAGATACATAGCACAACTTTAATATTTACTGATTGAACATGAAACTAGGTGCCTGAACACAGATAAGTTTTCAGCCATTGATCATCATACTCAGGGCCGGCACGTACTACCCCTGAACTGTAACAAGAGAAAAAAAACTCAGAATGATGTCAAAATTTTTCATCCTTTAATAGTCAGTTGTGTTTAGTTTAATTTGTAATATAAGTAGGAAAAAAAGCAACTGTTAATAGCAAGGGTCACAAAGCACTGCCCAGCACCCCAAATCAGGCTTGTCCCCAGCCCATGTCACAGGATTTAAGGGTAATACACACCAGTCCTGCATTCAATTACTCACCTTTAGTTTTATAATGATTTTCAAAGCATAGCTTTGATGTGGCACAAGGCTAAAAGTAAGGGGCACCCAGTGAGGATTATTTTAGTGAGACAAGCTTGCTAACCATTACACCGCATCAAGGTGCCCAACCTTTAGTCTTGTATATAGAATCTATCTATCATATTCTTCTATAAAATAAATGTTGTACTATTTTCCAGGTCTTCCTGAAGCACCCTCCAATTTTTGCCTTGAACGCTTGGTCGGAGAGAACAGTGTCCTGCTAAGTTGGCAACCCCCCGTAATGGATGAATTGGATCAAAACAACGGAATACAGTTGATTGGTTATAGAGTGAGTGGATATTTGTTATATATTTTATATGCTAAGTGGATGAAAACTAACTTAAATATTGTTAAATATGAGCCACATATGAATTTGTTCCTTATTAAGTGTCCTATTCATGTTGACATATGCCCAACTTAGTCTTGGATGTATATACAAAGAAAATTCATGTTTCTTAAAATAGAGTATTTAAACTAGACTAATATTGACAGGACGTGTTATTCTACTTATAAAATTTAAATGATCATTTTTGAAAATTTTCAGCAAAAATGTTGAAGATATCTGTAAAGATTTTTTTTTTTTTTAAATCATTTTACCCTAAGCCACTATGATGCAAGGGGTTACTTAATGTTAGAGAATATGAGAAAATCTACTATTAAGGATAGAAGACAATGAAAGAACAAGAATTAAGAAGACAGAAGATAATGATTGGCATTGCATTAAAATTTTTGAAGATCAAAATTGACTATGAAGCTAGAAGCCAGAAGAGAGTTCCTCAAGTGAGAAATGCGATAGAAGAAACCGTTAGCATAGAACTTTAAAATGATGAGACCTTGCCACCAATCCAGTACTGCACTTAAATTCAAAGTCTAGATACCATAGAGGAAAGTTCATCATCAACAATTTCCATGAAAGTATTTACAGAAAAGGCACAGGAAAGACATATTACAGCAGTGGGAAAGAGACAGAAGCCAAGATGCCAGGTCAGGATGCATAACAATGCAAATTCTTCTTTAGATTTTATGAAGATTCTCTAATTTTACAGCAGGAAAACCATACCAGATGTGACAGCAATATTTAAAACATAGACAGATAGTAGACTTAAAAATACGTAAGATAGATTCTGGAGAGAAAAATTGTCTAGCATGACACAGAGAACCCTAGCAGAAGACCTAGCAATTGATTCAATAAAACCTTTCCACTTCATGTCAGCAGAAAATGTTATTCCAAGAAGGCTCAACAGGTCACTCTACTAGAGGTTAACATCAGCCATACCATTGGAAGGCAGAAAAGGCCCTCTCAGATGATTGATAGAGAGCCATTTCATTTTGGAAGCATTGAAATTAACAAGGTTTGTCAAAACTAATATGATAATTGGTAGGCATATACTCAGTTCATGATAAAAATTGATTTTACAAGTACTATAGGTCTTTTTACTAATCTATATATATATATATATATATATATATATATATATATATATATAAAAAAAACAGAGGATGTCTGTGTATCTGTCTGATACCTTTTCACTCAAGATCCATCCAACTGATTTTCCCAAACTTGATACCTACATTGTACAATGTAAGACATAGGTTCTTAGTGTAAAAAATCAATAATTTTTAAAAAATCAGTAATCGATAAAGCTGATCTAAAATCGATAAATTCAACTTTTTTCCTCTGATTTCATTCAAACTCAGTATGTAGGTTACTTACATCATGACAAGCTCAATGATACCTCATTTTTTATTTCTATGCCACTACATTTAGTGAAAAATGTAAAATCAATTTCAACATAAATTTTAAACTAAAAACTCCCACAATTTTCAAACAATCTAATACAAACTTCACTCAATTGTAGCCAACAATAACTTTATTGTTTAGCAGTCATTTAACTTGATAACTGAGTCGACCCATATTGTGAAAACCTGTGTAAATAGCGAAAAATGGTAATTTTTACTGGTTTCTTTCTTATTTTTCATTGATCTTTCAACTAATTTTCATCAAACTTAACAATTGCTTTATAAATGTATTCTCTTTTACATCCCTGGTAGCACACTGAGAAACTGAATTTCAAAAACTCCAAAATAATTGTGGTCTGAAGTGGGTCTTCATGTTGCCTGTTTTACTCCTTCATGTCCTCGGCTAACTTTGATTGAATAAATAGATTACTTCTGTTATATCAGCAACTGCATTAATTCAAAATGTTTTTTAATGAAAGTACTTTAAAGTAATTGAAGAAGATAGACTCTGTTACATCTTAACATGATGTTGTTTTCACTCCATTCGAATTAAATGCTTTTTCTGATCGATCAGCTGGCTATGGCTGCTAGTATTTGATAATGCTAACTCAATGTATATCAAGTAAACATAATAGCTTTTTTTTTTCTATTTCATTTTTTTACTAATATTTGAAATAAATTCATGCTTTCTTTCCAGATATTTTTAAATGGTCGGCTCTGCCAGCAGCCAGGCAGTGCCCATCTCGCGAAGGCAGTTGTGGAGAACTTGGATCTGTCACGACCACAGTATTTTGCCATCCAGTCTGTTGCAGCCAGTGGTCAAATGTCATCACCGGCTGAAGTTGTGTTTGAAGGGTTGGATCGGTGGTTGGATGATGGCGCCAGTGATATCGGGTCAGACACAGATTTATCTGACATTCTTCCCAGTCCTCACCTCAGTCTGGGACCCCGAAAAATGGTAAGCATCACCCAGACGTTTTTTTTTTTTTTTTTCGTTTTTTTTTTTTTTTTTTTTTTTTTGGTGGGATGAAGGCAGAGGTTGCACATTTTCATAAAATGGGTATTATCTTTAACTTGACAAATAATGCATGTTTTCCACCTTAAAACCCTTTCCCCACAGGTGAAACATTGCAAGCCTCTTGCCACTTTTTCACTTATTTCCATGGCATGTCTATCTGACAATTTACATTCCTTGGTCCCATCAACCCTGACCTTTGCAATTGGGACCCACCATACCATTTAGACAAGAATGGATCATTCCCAAGAACTTCTTTGTGGAACGGACTCTCAGCAGGATGCTTTCTCAATCACTACAGTCTTCACTTCTTTAAGTCTAGTGTTAACTGTTATCTTTCCTGCATAATCCCATTACTTTTTCTTACACTCATACAACACCACACAGTAATCCTCTATCTTGAGTGGCTCTTGAACCTTGTATTGGATGAATATTAGTATAAAAAAAACATCATCAAAAGAATCCTCCTCAAATATATGCAGAAGTTGACTTTTTCTTAAATTTAACTCAATATTTAAACAAGCATCATGTTCAAAGATCCGTGTGTCAAGTTCAAATTCCCATCGAGGCTTTTGTATTCACTTTCACACAAATACCTATGCGAAAAGTATAAATTTACCTCTTCTCCTCTAAGCTATGGGTTAAACAGCAGAAAACACTGTACTCTCTGCCCTTAGAAGTACAACTCTGAATTCAAAACTAGTTGGATATGGAGCTAGCAACTCCAGTCTGTAATGACCTTCTAAATACAGAAACGCTATAGCAGCAACACCTAGCATTGACACGTGGTCACATTGTCGTTGTTTTGAAAATTGTTTTGAAAGCGTTGCCCATTTGACAACAACGTGACCACGCTTAAACGGAAAGCTGATCATTTAAAATTTTCAGTTATCTATTTTGGATAAGTCTTGTTTTTATGTCCATCGTCTTTGTCATGTTGAACTGATTATGTTAATTGTATTTTAATGAATATTGTCCTGAAGAAGGTTTATTAAACCGAAACGTCAGACGTTGACATTTCATTCATATTAAAACAACATAATTGCATTTAAGGATTTTTGTTTGTTTTTTCCAAATATTTTTCTTCATATATATATATATATATATATATATATATATATATATATATATATATAATTAATGAAATTTCCTGTGTCCGGACTTTAGAGACACCCTGTACAATCGTTTTCTCAGATCAATAGTTAAAAATGGCTTCAAGCAAATGAATCCGTTGGCTCTTAAAGGCGACAGTCCTTCATCAGACTTTGTAGACTGATGCTATATAATCACAATCAAAGAGCTTTGTCAAATAAAAGAAAAAAAAAGAATCTGCATCACATGAAGACTTCCAACAGCAACAACAATAAAAATGGTTAGCACATGTAGGTGGAAGGGAAAATCATGATATAATCAAGATGTTGACTTTCCGCACAACCTTAAACAAAAGGTTTGAAAGGAAACTCCCATCAATACTACAAAGAGTGATAACATTTAGTGAACTTGAGAAAATCTGATTTCCTGAAAACTTTTAAAAACAAAGATATAAATTTCAACCGACAGTCACACTAAGTAGTCAGTCAAATCTATACATTGTGCGAAGAGTTTAAAAATTGTTTGATAAGGTGTTAACACATTTTGTGGAATAAACTGTAATAGGAATAAAAATAGACCTAGATATAAATATATATCTGGCACTGATAGAAAATGGCTATATATAAAATACTGCCAATAAAACATTAATAATTTGTATTGTTTTTTTTTTGTTTTTTTATTTTAACATTTCTTTCTGTCTTTTCATATTTATTTATTTCTCAGTCTATCTCTCCAAATATTGTCATGCATTCTTACTTTTCTTTTGCAGTACATTGCCATCTATGATTACAACCCATCTACCCAGTCCCCCCATGATTATCCCGATTGCGAGTTACGATTCCGAGCGGGTGATCACATTACTGTCTATGGGAATGAAAGGTCTGATGGTTTCTTTTGGGGAGAGGTAAGTAAAAAAAAAAAAAAAAAAAAACTGGCAAATCAGGATTTTTGTGTCTGAAAAAAAAAATGGAGTGTCAAAAGGAGGGTCTTTTCCTAGACAACGCTATTTTAACTACCTTCACTCCTCAGCAATGTTTATTGCTTTAAAAAGCAATGATTAGAACCGTGATAAAACCTAAATATATGAAAGTGAATTTATACATTTTCTTTGTTTCTGAAAATGAACAACAAAAATAATAAACACTATTTATTTATATTGTTTATTTATATTGTTTATTGTAATGATTCACAAAACATCAGCCAATCAATTCAAACTTTATAAAATACTAAATAATAAGGATTTCCTTAGAGTTGGTTCACATGTTTTAATAATTTAGTAAAGTGTTTATAAATTTATGAATAAAAAATTGTTTTCATATTTATTTCTTTATAAATTGCTAAATGATAAATATTGCAAAACATTAGTTTTAATTGTATTAGTTTTTAGAATGTTGTAAATATAAAATTATTTTTGTAAATAAACAATCTAATAAATACTGTTTAATATTTTTGTTGTAAATTCTCAAGAACAAAAAATGTATAAATTCATTTTCATCATATGTTTAAGTCTTATTCCAATTCTAATCATTGCTTTTTAAAAACAATAAACATTGCTGAAGAGTGAAGATCATTAAAATAAAAGCAATGTCATGGGAAAAATTCCTTTTGACAGTTCGTTTTTTTGTGGGCACAAAGCTCCATGTTTACCAAAATTTTAATTTTAGATATAGGTGCTGAAAATTAAACAAAATATAATTAAGTCTGTTGGTTGTATACATAAGGAGTAAATAAGTAATTCATATTTAAAATAAAAGCAGTGTCATAGGAAAAATAGTACTTGCAAACCAAGAAATGTAATTCCATGAAACTGTTTTTTTTTTTTCCCATTTTTATTTATTCTTTAAAATTAAATTTAAAATGACATTTAGAGGGTGTTAATGAATCTAATAGCTAAATGCTAGTCTAAGAAGTAGCTACAAAGTGTTAAAAAAATTACTTAAATTACTCTCAGTCTATCTATCCAGATAACTGCAAACATATCAGTCTACCTTTCCTAATTAACTTTCAGCTCTTTTTAAATGTTGTATCTTGTTATTTATCCCTTTTTCTTATATCTTTCAACATCTTTTTTGCTTTACATTGGTCTTTCTTCTGACCACCCCCTTTTTTATTTTTCACATTTGAATAAGAATAAGCAGCAACACTTATTTTCATAATGTTATCGTCATCATTTACAGTAGATCTTCTTTTGCTAATTCTCCTTTTTTCTTTTCTTTACATTTTCTTAAGTTAAACGGAAACCGTGGACTAGTCCCTGCCAGCTTTTTAGAAGAAGTCCCTCTACAAGGAACGAGATCGAAACCAGTAAGTATTTTGACATGTTAAATAACAAATGCCCAGCATTTAATATGTGTGGTTTTCTTTGCTCAACAGAGAAAGCATTACAGACTCTCCCCTCTGCAACTGGTGTATAAATTAGTATAACTTGCATTAAATTATTCTTTGTGTAGCTAATGTTGCTAGAATAAACTAAGATAGTTTATATATTAGCCACTAGTTACTTTTTCCCCCATCCTGTTCTTTTCAAAAAAAAAAAAAAAGAAAAACTTCTACATTTCCTTGTAGATTATATGACATCCAGCAAAATTGTTATAACCTAGGGAAGGTTATTGAATAGAATAATCACATGAAAATTGGTAATGAATGATAATACTTAGGACAAGAACAACACATGTAAGATTCGCTAGTGGCGCATAGAAGTAGTAGTCAAAGGCTAGATGTGAGTGAAGTGAATTCCACAATGAATCTCCAACTGCAGACCGCAGACCAACACCTACAGTATCCACTACTGTATTTATAGGAATGGGGGCATACCCCTTATTGTCCGCAGGTATGCTACAACAAAAATATAATTAAGTTTATTGGTTGTAAATAAAGTAGTAGTAAATAGTAATAATAAATAGTAATAGATAGTAATAATAAGTAACAATAAATAGTAGTAATAAGTAATAATAGTAGTAATAGTAATAATAAATAGTAGTAATAATAATAAATAGTAATAGTAATAATAAGTAACAATAAACAGTAGTAATAGTAATAATAAATAATAGGTTGGTGCAAAAATAATGTCGTTTTTTGGCGTATTTTTTAATGTCAAAAAACGACATTATTTTTGCACCAACCTAATAGTAATAATAAGTAATGATAAATAGTACTAATAGATAGTAATAAATAAGTAGTTAAGTAAATAAGTAATTCATATTTTATAGCTGGATGCATTTCTTTACTGGCTTTGAATGTTAATTTTCTTTATATTTTTCTATTTGCAGGTGAGTCGAAGAGGAAGTACAGCTTCCCAGAATTCTTTGCTTCAGGGTGTGGGCAGAACTAGTACTTGATCTCAATATCAATATTATGTTTTCTCTAAACCCTGTAAGTTGCATATGCATGTTCAGAAGTGCAGTGTGCTCCAGACACAAACAGAATCTGTGCATTGTGCGTACCTGAACGCACTTACATGCAGAAACGGTGCTGTACACCGAGGTAAACGAGCGAGTCTGTTTTAATGGGTTGAAAAAATAATGATGGGTTGAAAAATAGAAACGGTAGGAAAGAAAAATTTCTGTTTTGAAGAAAGTGGAATTTAGAGAGAAAAAAATGCGATAACAAAATCAGATTTTTTTTTTTATCTTTTTATTTATTTATTTATTGCGTCCATCTTTAATTAATAAGCATGTTAATTCTATTATTATTTTTTGTTATTTAAACAAACAAAAACCGAACAAGGAAATTATAAGATTAAACAACCAAATTAAGCAAAACTTCTAACAAATATATCTGTTAATAAGATATATATATATATATATATATATATATATACACACAGTGTGTGGCAAAAGAAATACCCTTTTTTTATTTATTAACTTTTATTGAACAAAACTAAATAACAGTATTTTATGAAAATTTATAAATCTTGTCACATCAAAGCAACATGATTTGTTATGATTAACAAAGTCAAAATGCTCCCCTTCTTGTTCAATACATGCTGAACTGTATCAGCAACATTTCTACAAACCATTTAACACAGTTCTGTATTAATTTCTGAAAATTTATCAGCATTGCTTTAATTCAGGTATTGTTTTTGGTTTGAGCCTGTAAACAAGATCTTCCACTACACCCCACAAGAAAAAGTCTGGTGGCATTGTGTGGAGATTGTGATAGTCTCTCAGTTGCTCCACATCTTTCTATCCACATCAGCTCAATGAAAAAAAAGGGGCTGGGGGTGTTACTTTTGGCACATACTGTATTACATTTCATATATATATATATATATATATATATATATGAAATTTATGGTTCTAGATATGTATTCAATATCTGCAGAAATCCAAAGGTTGATTGAAAAATTTAGGATTTCCAAAATTCATCAAAGTTTATGATTTAAAAAAAAAGAAAAAAATTGAAAAACTATATTACTTTCATTTTAAACATTTGTTTGGGAACAAAATGGCCAAAGCTTATTTAAGATAAAGTTCCTTTCAAAGACAAACATCAAATTCTGAAACTGAGATGTGTTTGAAATAATTTTAAAAAATCAAACAAAAATCAAAAAAAGGAAAGAAAACGATGTGTCAAAGTTCACACCAAATAATTTGTTTCTGCCTCTTTTGCTTATTTTTATAAAATACATTTTTTCCATGCAAATGAAATGGCAACATCATTTAAAAAATTAAAATCTAGTTGAGCAACTTCAAGATGATATTCTCATCAATTTGATTTCTCCCATTCAAAAACAGGACAACATTAGCTCCTTATAAACCCTATTTGCTCAAATCCAAAAACTCTTATAGCAAAATAAATAGAAAAAACAAAAAAAAATCCAAGATGAAGATTCATTCTTGTTTTTACATTTCTTTTCATAAGAATTATGAGAATCATTTTCTTATACAATATTTGGGATATGCTTGATTCTCTGTCCTGTTGAGAAAATTTTAAATGTTGCTAAAAAAAAAAAAATCTTAAAAAACAGTAAAAAAAGGTTTTAAAAATGGGGAAAAAAAGATTAAAGAAATAAAACCTAACATTAACAATCAGTATTTAATAGATTGCTATGTTTAGCGGGAATAGCAAAAAAAAAAATGTTTTAAAAAAATAAACATGCACACAAAATGGATGTCATATTGTTGTTTCATTGATAAAGAAATTGTTTCTTTATTTGCAACAAAGTTGGTGGTACATTAATTTTTCTTTGTGCCTATCTTAAGTCCAACTGTGTGGTTAAAAAAAAAAAAAAAAACTCTATCATCATCACAAATAATTGTGTGTATGTGTATTTAGACTATTTTCTCTAAAAAAGCAATTTATTCCTATTCTTTATTTTTGATACTCATATATAGATAATATATATTCAATTTATTCTTGCAATCCATTCATTAATTCTTGCAAATTGTCTTTTTTTATATCTTAATTTTTTTTACTTTTATTTATTTTATTTTTTTTTTATCCATTTTTTTTTTTTCTTATTTTTCCAATTTAAAAATTTAATTAAATTTTTCTTCTTGGTTTTAATTGTTAAATATTTATAAATAAGTAAAACAGTTTTAATTAATTGTTACTTTTTTTTAAAAAAAAAAAAACAAACTTTCACACAGAAACTTCTCAAGTTTCTGACTTTATTATCAGGGAAAAAAGAAACAATACAGAATATTTCTGTTGACTGTTTCTAAATATTTTGTGGTAAGAAAATGACCACAAGTCATAAATTCCAGCCAAAAAGAGATAAATTGTACATAGCCCTCCCCACTTTCCCATCACCAGAAAAATTACTATAACAAAAATTGTATTTGTCAATAATTTTTAACAGGTTTAAATTATACAAATTAGTACACACACATACACACACACACACATATATATATATATATATATATATATATATATATAGTCATCAATAATTTTCTATTGTTTAAAATCATTTAATTTTTAAAACGTCTACAGTTATTCTTCCCTCTTTCAAATACAGTAAAAATATTTTTCTGCACTGAAATCTGGGAAACATTTCCTCATTTTTTTTTTTTTTTATAAATGAATAATTCTGAATTTATTTTTTAGACTATAAAAATATATAAAAAAAACAAAACAAAAACAGGGTATCTAATATGAGTTGTTGAGTAACTGACTCACCATCATTTCTTTTGTAAATCAAAGAATTTTATATTATGGAAAGGGTTGGATGGCAAACATTTCATATTATAAAATTACTGAAATGTTTGCCAGCACTCTGTAATAATTGGTTTTGTTAACCACAGCGTGTAACATTTGTATCCAAAATTGCAGTAGTGCCACGTCTTGAATTTCATGTTAGTATCCCTGTAAATTTCTGGTGATTCTTTCTTGTATATATATATATGTAAATTATGGTTGAAGAAGATTGTAACAGTCTTTCAAAGTATTGGTTCAAATCTAGGATCTTTAAAAATGGCTTTAAGAATGATTATTATAACTTCAAATGTCTTTATGGACTCAAATCATTGAATCACAAAAAGATGGCCATCTATCAAAAGTAAAAGCTAATTCAGAAAAATAATGCCAATGCAAATGGCTCCTTTTATATATTTTGTTCAAAATTTTATTAAAAAAATATGTACTTTGAAATAATGCAAAAAAAAAAAAAACCCATTGAAAGAAACGTCTTGGACATAATGTTGTTGGAAATGTTGAATCAAATTTCATAGTAAAAAAACATCTGTACTTATCAGTATATAATCATTTGTAACTATGAACATTCACTTCTAAGATGAAATATTCACACGCTTATTATTCAGCTTGTATTTTAATCTTGTCATAATTTGAAAGCATGAAAATTGATTAAGAATCTACTAATGTGCTTTGTATATTTGAGACATACCTGCTAGTAAAAAAAACATTTGTCATCAAAATGTATGACAAATATTTTTGTTAATTATACATTCAGAAATGACTTATGGCCGTATTACATTAAGACACCGGTTCTTATATGATCACCAGAGTTAAGCAATGTTGACTCTGGTCAGTGCCTAAATGGGTGACCATTCAGGAATACCAGGTATTGTAAACTTGGATGTGCAGTTAGTGTAATAGATAAAAGATCGAAATGAGAAATCAGAAACAGAAATTACTATAATTTTTTTTTTTTTTTTTTTTTATAAATAATTATTATGATATAAAAATGATTAATAATTAAAGTTTCATTCTATAGGTATAAAAACAGACAAGTGACATTGTATGCATTATCTAAATCTGGTAAAGAGTGTATGGTTTCCTTAAGGAATGAAAAACAGTTTCTATTGGAGAACGGTTGGCCTTCGATCTTAATGATGATTGGTGCAAAATAGCTTTGTTTGAGAGTATTATCTTTTAAATGATTCTTTTAGTTTTTGTTTTTTTTAATTAAGGTTATATCAATGTTTTTATATTTTATCAGTTAAACAAGTAAATAGCTGAAAAGAGGCAAGAAGGGAAATTAATTTTTATGTGTCTGTTTAACCAATTTTTAATTTTTCTTTAGTTGCATATGAAAGTTGAATGCCTTCTTTCGTTGTACGTTTTCTTGTGTATGTGCACAAATTGAATTTTCCTATCTGGAGAGACACATCCCCCCCACCCCACACAATTCACCATTCAGAAAAACTAAATGAACCAGAATAAAAGGGTCATAGATTTAAAAGTTTGGGAAATCACATTTTTTTTTTTTACTAAGAATTTTAGTGTTGTTGCTTCTCTTAGAAGTCACCATTTTTTTGATTTGTTTTTTATTTTATTTTTTATTCTTTACTCAAACTTATAAGTGATTATTAAATAGTGTTTTTTTTTTTTTTTGTTTGTTTGTTTAATATATATATATATAAAAAAGCTGGCCAGTAAGCAAAAACGAAAGAAAAAAGTAAATCGAAATGACCTATTGGAGAAAGAAGGACACTTTCATTAACATACAGAAGTCTGTTACCAAAAATTAGTGCCTATTTATAGGTGTAGACAATTTAGATAATTATTACGAGTAATCACTTATTTAGATTTTTACCAACTTATTTTGAGGGTCATCACTTTTCTACATTATACCTAAACATATATATGTATTGTGTACAGGTGATGGATTTTCGTATCTTTCTTGACCTCGTTTAAACAGAACCATTTATATTATTTACTTATTGGTAAATTTCTATTGTTACTGCAGTGATTTTAGTAGTTGACTGTGTTTTATTTTTTTTAATTTTTCAACTCCATGCCAACTACAAACTGGGGCAGCTGAGCAGTTTGAAAATGTTTAAAGTATGAACTCATTGCACATATCTTCCATTTTTCAAATTCCTAGAAGGTTGGGTGATGAGGGAATACGACCACAGGGGTGCGTTGTAGGGGCAGCATCACTGCAGGTTTATAGCTATTAAAAAGGAGCACCTACGAATCCAAATGCTTGTGTGTGCATATGTGCAAGACAAAGGCAGAAAAATGAGCCAGAAAATAAAACTTAAAATTAACAGCAATTGCCTGGAAAACAAAAAAAATCTATAAAATGCTAAGCATTAATAAAAATAATAAAATAGTAATGCTCAAGGATTTTTTTTTTTTTTTAAATAAAAGTGGCTCGATGTTGTTTTTCTTGTGTGCCTATTGTTCATGCCACACATCCTCACAATAACTGACTTCTCCCGGTGCCGAAAGAACCCTATCCCTGGGAAGTCATGTGTTGTTTGTTCCAAGATGCCACACCAATCCATCCTAATCGAATGTCTTTGAGGAGGGATGCATTGGTGATGTCCTTGCTCTCGCTGCTTCAATGAAATTGAACACAAAATGAGAAAAGGAAAAAGAAAAACCTAAAAAAAATAAGTCATGGCAAAGATCAGAGGAATAAGGCTTGAAATAATAAAACAGGTGAATATAATTTCATTTGTTGCGTTCATTGTCACCTTTCATTTTTCTTTGTCAGCTTTTTCTCCTTTCTTTTTTCCTTTTTGATAAATACATTTTTTCTTTGTTAAGGAAGGTTGTGGTGTCCTTAGCAAAGAAAGAATGAGGATTCAGCCAAAAGGCCAGCTTCGGATAGCCCTTGGTAACCCCGGATGTCTGTCTGCTACTTGAATTCACTCCTGATTCAAGGAAATTCAAATCAAAAGAAAAAAAAAAATGAATAACAAAAGAAAGATAAACGGAAAAGAAATTTAAAAAAAAAAAAAAAAAAAATTCCTCAATGATTTTAATAAATCCTTTTTTTAACCTTAAATTAGAATGAAGTCCTTCAAAAATCTTTAAAAAAAATACCTTTTCAACAAAAGTTTAAAAACTAATAACTTTTGTAAAAATAAAAATTGAAATTAAGGCTTTTATTCATTTACCTACAATGTTTTTATTTCCCTCCCAAGAAAAAAAAAATATTTCCCTTACCATTTTCCCAGAGATTTTTAGCTTCAGTTACTCACCTTGGCTTTCTCCATTAAGTCCTATTTATTTTATCGTAATATCAAAATTATTTACTATTTTATTTTTATTTATTTTTATCACCTTTTCACTCTAAGATACTAACTTAAAATCATCAATTGAAATTTTTATGACAGAGATCTATATGGGATAATCCGTATGAACAAGATTTGAGCTAGAATTATATTCTAATTAGTTAGTATTGTTAGAAGTGTATTTGATTGGAATATTTTGTTAGTACTAAGACAATATTAGTTATCGTAGATAGCTTATTGTAGTATCCAAGGAATTTTTTTTCATAATTTTTATTTTATTTAAATTTATTTAAAAATTGATTTTGTTTTGTTTGTTGTTTTTTTTTAATACAAATGACTCGGCCAGTAACATCGAATGTATGAAAAGATGATATACTTTTTCTTAAATAACCAAATGAATTTTTTCTTAAATTGTGAATTGAAAAAAAATTTTTTTTTTTTTTTTTTTTTTACCCTAAATATCAAAGTGAATTTTTTCTCTTTTTTTTTTCACACACCTTATTTTTCTACTTAGTGATATAAAGTCTTCTCTATCTCCTGGGATTTTATAAGTATAGAAAATACACTACACAGGGAAGTACTTTTGTTACTTGAGAAATTCTTTCCTTATCTTCATTATTTTGTTCATTTTTTTTTTTTTATTATTATTATTAGTGTTAGTAGTTTTCTCTGAGAGAGTAATAAACATGCTTTTCTACCTCCTGGATCTGTAACATCAACTATGTGCGGAGAAATATGTTTGTTACTCTTCTGTAAACATTATTTATTTCTTTTATTCATTTTTCTGCTGGAGATAAACAATTCTCTAAACCTCCTGGACTTTTAACATCAAATACTGAGATTGTTTTTTTAACAGTAGAAAAATCCTAATTATCTATTTTTGCTAAGCAGTGACAGCCTTCTCTACCTCCTGGACTGATAACATCAAAAACATGCAGAGATGTCTGTCACTACAAAGCATTTTTAGGTAAACTTATTCTTCTCTTCTGTTATTCCTAGGTGAAAAAATATATATAATATTAAAAAAAAAAAACTCAAAAAAAACAGTTTCTATAAGTAATAAGCCATTTTCTCAACCTCCTGGACCTGAAACATCAAACATAAGCAGAGATTATGTTTATTACTATAGAAATCCTGTTTTTAGTTTTTGTTTTTATTATTATTATTATTATTATAACAAGTAATAAATGGTCTCCTCTACCTCCTGGACCTATAACATCAAAAGAAAAATATGCAGAGAAGTCTGTTTGTTACAGTGTATCTTTCTCTATTTCTGTAATGATTTTTTTCTGATATAATTTTGTGAAGTTAACAAATTTTCTTTTCTACCTCCTGGACCTATAACATCAAATATTGTGCAGAGAGGAATATTTGTTACAGCAAAAATATATTTCTATAACCACTTATCACAGTTTTTTTTAAATTAAATTTTGAGTAAATTTTTTTTACTAGCAATAAACTACTCAGACTTTTGGAACTTTAACATCTATTTTAATGGCAAAATAAGTTAGGGTACTATCTTATTTCCTAGAATATGTTCATGTTTTCTGGAGCAAGTACTTAATTTGGATTTCGTTAGTTATTTAAAATTAGCAAAATTTTGATTTTGTGATATATGCACTTTTTTGTCTTATACACTAAAAAAATTGTTTCAAATCGGATTATCTCCCCTTATCTTCAGTGGCTCGATTTTTAGCTGGCAGACATTCTTCTCAAAATACTTGGACCGGTAATATAGTTATTATATTGGTATAAGAGAGATACTTTTGCTGCATTTGAGCCAATTAAAAAATATATGCACCCATTTCTGATTTTTGGCATTTAAAAATTTGAATCTGAAGTAAATGAGTGACAAAGGTAAAAAAAAAAATAAGTTGCTGGCCAGATTTTGAAAAAAAAATATACAGAATTGTTTAAAAATCTGTTTTAATCTATTGTGTTATATAACAATAACAAAATCGAATAAATAAGTGTCTTTATTAAATGTGTAGTTATTCCTGATAGGTAATTTTTTTTTTTCCTTAAAGGGGCCTGTATTTTAAAAAAATAAAAAGTAATTTATGAGGGCGGGGTGGGGGGGAATACAGATATTAGGTGATTTGACAAAAGTTCTGAATGCTGGATGATGAGGACAAAATGAAGTATAAAGGAAAATTTATTTAAGTTGTTTGAACTTTATAGCTGATGGTTTCTCAAAATGTGGGGTATTCAAAGGAAGTTTCTAGCATTTCATGTATTTTTAATCACGTATTTGCACATTGCAAGGTTTGATTTTTACTGCACTTCACAATTAAATCTTCACAAAGTTTGCAAATTAAAAGATTCATTTTTTAATGAATTTTTTAATATTAGAAAATTAGATTTTAACAATGAAAGAGGCATCCTTTTGGGTTGAAATTATTAAATTTACTGACTTTCACTCAAATTTATTCCATAGCACATTTTAATTTTATTTACACATTTGAATGTCCCATTATATATTGACTAAATTTACAGATTTTGTTTCTATCATATAATGTTTTTTGATTATTCAAATTTTATGGTGTGTATATATATATATATATATATATATATATATATATATATATATATATATATATATATATACCAAAACCTTTGCTGCCTTAACACTGATAAAATAGATGCACCTACTTTTAGATATTGCATAACATTTTTTTAGTATTTTGATACTATTTAGATATTTGTATACTCATATAATTTTCTATATTATTTTATTATCAATTTTATTTGCAAATTATTTTTAGACATATAGTAAGGTAAAAAATTTGTTGGTATATAATCCAAATCGATACTAGTAATATAAATATTATAACAAAAAAGAGCTCGATGTATTTTATTTATACAGAGCAATATTCCACACCAGGGTTGAAAAGACAGATGACCACTTTCGTCATCTGCCAAAATATCCTGTTACCAAATAAGGTAAAAGGATTTGTTTGATTATTAATATATATATATATATATATATATATATATATATATAATTTTTGTATTTGCTGTTTGCAATTATGATTATATATAAGCTTGTTATGTAGATAGATAGGAATAAACTTAAGTAGATCTACATACATACTGGGTGGGGATAAAAAGATGACAGATTTCTGATGAGTCAGACTAGAGCAGAGTAAAATAAACAGAAATGTAAGAAGAGATATTTTATGTTCAACTTTGTTAAGAATAGTTTTCATCACTCACAATAAGGTCTTTGGTCTTCAAGTTTCTTTTGGCGGACATGTAACATCTGAAAACTGTTTCAATTCCTTGATGTTTCCAAACACTTGACACCAAAATTTTTATTTCAAATTACTTTAGAATTTTAGGTAAAGAACGTACTAAGAAATTGAATTGGATCAGTTTTTTTTTTCTGTAAAATTTAATTGTCAGGGATTGTCTTTAAAACATACACACACACACACACACACACACACACACAATAGAATTGAAAGAAACTCCACACAGATTAATTGCAAAATGTGTAGAAAATGTATAGAATTTCTATATTTTTAATTTTTTGCTAAATATTTTTAAATTAAGAGAAAATGAAAAATCTGTGATATGTAACACATCCAACAATAAAATTTATGAAATGTGAATAATAATAACTAAAATTATAGTAATAATATTGAGTTGATAATAATAATTAACTGAATATTATCACTACAACTACTACTACTACTAATAATTATTATTATTATTGAACTGATAGGTACAAAGAATGTATCATCTAAAAATCAATAACAAATATACAGCACAAAACCAAATAATTTTAATTTTAAATTGAAATTAATAAAAGGCTTTCAAAGCAACCAAAAATAAATATAAAATCTGACAAATTAAAATGATTCGACTCTTCCAATTCAACTCATTTCTATCCATCTCTCAATCCTAGGACTGAAACTGCTTCTTCCATTTCAAATTAAAATGATCTTCTCTCATCTGAAATTTTGGACGGAATGTTTACGTTTTCCCTCACTCTCTCTACAAAAAAAATTAAAAAAAAAAAAAAAAAAAAAGTCCTTTTGATCACTTAGATTTCATTTTACTTTTATTTTTAAATTTGCAAGAATTAAAAAAAAAAAAATTAAAATAAATGAACAAAAACATCAACATAAATAAAAGTGAAGAAAAAAAAATGAAAAAAAAATGAGAAAACAAAAAACTGAAATGTTTGTTTATTACAGTTGAATATTTGATGGTTCCAGCAGGAAGAATGATTAATGGTCTTGTATGGTTGGGAAGGATATGCTTATTTTTATACACACGCATACATTATATATATATATATATATATATATATATATAGGTAATAGATCTGTTGGTATATAATCCAAGTGGGTCCAAGTAATATCAAATATTAAAACTGGTCCACACAGAGCATATGTATTATACGGCATAAATCCAAAATTTCCTCATGTGGATATAGTCCATTTCAAGCTGGCATAACCTTATGTCAGTCTTCTTCAGCCCTAGATCCTTGAGTCTAGGGGTGAAGAAGACTGGTATGAGGTTGTGGTGGTTTGAAATAGACAATACCCACATGAGGTAATTTTGGATTTATGCTGTGTGTGTGTGTATATATTAAGCAGCTCCTAAAAGAGTCTGCTATAGAGGCACCTTGAAAAACTGTTAGTCAGTTATGGTCAGTCATTGCTCACCATAAATTAAGGCTCTAATATTTAATATATTTTTTGCCTCTATAGCAGACTCTCTTAGGAGCTTCTTATTTTTATCCGTATTATATGCTCTGTCATGGGGGACTTTGAGAACCCGGTATTGTTGAGTCTTATTTTGCTTTTTAGCAGTAAGCACCTTTGTCGAGGTTTTACTGTTCCCCATGGTATCAAGCACTCTTTTGGTATACCTATGAACTCTTTTCTGGTAGTGGTGTTTTTTTTTTTGTTTTTTTTTTTCCTTAAATAATTGTGAATTTTTGGCTTTTTCATCTTGGCTAGATGGACATTCTTCTTCCCCCCACTCGGTGAGTTGGTGTATGCGTGTTATGTACACATCATGAACTTACCTGAGGAGTATAAAGTGCCCATTTTCACACATAACTGTTACCGACTACCTGATGATTATGTGAAACCGTTAGTTATGGTCGGTCACTACTCACTGGAAATTTAATTTATATATATATACATATATAATGTATGTATGTTTTGTATATATGTATATATTTATGTATATATGTATATATTTATGTATATACTATTATATAATATATTAATATATTGTATATGTGATATATAATTTATTATACATTACATGTATTATTATATAATATATATATATATATGTGTGATTATAATTTTGTTTGATACTTAAATCATTTATATATTTTATGTTTCTGGGTTTTCAAATAGCCAAGTTTTTAACCTAGTATTCTTTGAGAAAAATAATGTAACAATCTAATATAACATATATATATATATATATATATATATATATATATAAGAAACAAAGTAGTTTAAAATTTCAACTCTAACAAATAATAATCACAATTTGAATTCACAAAATTTTACTATAGTTTTTATCTTTCATGTTTTTTTTTGTTTTTTTTTTAATTTCTGGGAATTAAACGACAGAGCTGAACGTGATTTCTGTGTCACAATCTATTACGACCACACACGCACTTCTTTCTTGAGGTAAGGACAAACATGTTAATGGGCTCACGCATAAGTGCCTGTTGCAAATGACAGGGCTGAGTTCAGACCATTCCAAAAAGAACCAATAAATCAAAAATTTACCTTTTTCTCAAATGTAAATTGTCCTTCTGCCCTGCATGTGCGTGTGTGTGTATGTAAGCCAGGTTTGCTGGTTGTTTGCCAGCTACCGGTAAAAATAATTCCATGACCGTCTCTGCTAAAAGAGGCTGGTAAGTAATATTACAATTTTAAAAAAAAAAGAGAGAAAAAAATCTTTAAAATTCCAAAAAGCAAAGAAGAATGAGGAAGCAACCATTTCTTGTTTTCTCTTTTGCTTATTGTTTCTTATTCTTGGGGTACCAAGTTCCATGATACTTACCACGTTAGCAGGATGGAGATAAAGGCAGACAGTGTACGAGTCTCCCCATCCACAGCTAAATGTCACCACAGAGTAGGATTTTGTTCATCCAATAATTGTGAGATGACAATCCATTATTTAATGATCTACATTGCTGGATCAGCTTCATTGTAAGCAAAAAATAAAATATTTTCGTTATCCTGTTTGTCGTGTGTATCCTTTTCTAAAAGATCAAAGAACTCAGTTTAGTTTTAGAAAAAAAAAAGAAAAGAATCTTAAAAAAAAAAACCCCCGGAAAAATTAGAAAAAAAAATGATAGTTATTTGTGGTGGTTCCTCAGTTGAATTTTTTAAAATGTTTTCCTTCTTGTTTTTTTTTTTTTTTTTAAATCTTTTAGTTTTAAATCTTGCACGGTCTCCTGATGTTAGAATTCCAGTGCCAATTACTTATTTGAATCCAACAATGACGCATTCCTTCCCAAAAGCGCCTTACAAAGAACATCACTTGTAATTGAATATTTGCTCCCTCCTCTTTTTATAACAAATTTTTTTTTTCTATTTAGAAATATTTTTAATAATAAAAACGAAAAAATAACAAAAAAGTTTTTAAATGGGAAACATTCTCATTCATTTTTTTTCTTTTTGTATTTTTTTTAAACTGGTCTGCTAGATATGAAAATTATATTCAATATTCATTATATATACTTGTGTATATAATATACATACATATATATAGTTATATTATATACAAAATATGTGTAATAATATTTTCTCTGGATTGGATGGGGTTTATAACTTTAATATCATTGAATGGAAAATAAGAATTTAATTTATAAAATGTAAAAAAAAAAAAAATTTATTTTTTTGAAAAATGCAAATCTGAAGTTTTACATTTTTTTTTCTTTTTATTCCACTAATTCAAAATAAAAAAAAGAAAATTTTTTGACTATCACAAATGAATACTAATTCACCCATCATTTTAACTTAGATGAGAGATTTCATATTCAAAATATGAGATCAAATGAAAAAAATTAAGTTTAAGCAATTGAAGGACTGTAACAAGAATCAGCTAATAAACAACAGAGTCAGGTAACAATTTTGACTTTCTTCAAATTTTTTTGATTCACCTGTGATCCTTGTTATCAGGGATCAGCCTTTGGAGACTTCAGTCTCACAGGTAACCAATGTCTGGAGCTCTTCTGAAATTCTGTCTGTGTATATATGAGGTGGCAACTTTTGATGGTTTTAGCAGGTGACCACAAAAAAAAAAAAAAGGGAAAAAAAAACATACAAGAAACACCTGCTCATTTTCACATATATATATATTTATATATATATATAGACTTTCTGGACATGATCTCAAGTACTTGTCGTTAAGACACCGATCCCAGCAGCTCTGTCATATGTACAGCTTTGTTTGTTTCTTGTCTGTGTACATATCTATGTAAAGAGCCTAACAGTTTTCCTCTTTGCAGCACAGAAATAAACAAGTTAAGTTTATATGCCTTTTTGTTGTTTTTCTTAATTATTTATAGTTTTTTATTTTATTTTTAATCAAAATTGATTAACAGGTCATTCAGAAATTGATATTTGTTAAACTATATCAACTTTGGCAGAATGGTGGGGGGGACATATATCATCTTTGTTAACATATTAATTGCAACAGAAACTTATTTACACTTGAGCCATAGGACCACAATTCCTGAAATTTCTGTCATCTCCAGTAAATAGTCTGAAAAAGAATTGGTTGAACATTGGAAGAATCTGTAAGACTATTGTTATGTACTAAATACAAATGCTGACTCAATGAAATTATTTCTTTCAATTCTGTTGTAATGGAATGTCCCACACTCCCTATTGTCTATGTTGACTGACTATATCAGTAGATATATATAATGAGCACAGGATATATCTGGGGACTTGCTTCAGCAATTAGTTGGTGATTCGTCTCCAGCTGAGCTGGTCGAACTCTCTGCTTTCGGGCAGAGAGGAACCCAGACGAGGCTATGCCGAAGGGCAGAGTCTTATCTGGGGAGGTAGACAGCTACCCAACCCCTGTTTTTACAGGGTCTACAGGAAATTTTTGCCCAAGCCTACAGGCTCAGATACCCCATGTTAAATTCGGCTCTGTGCCACATCTGACCACGTGGGGCAGTTGGCAAATATCCTGGCTTCAGCAATTAGTTGGAAATTCGTCTCCAGCTAAGCTAGTCGAACTCTCTGCCTGAAGGCAGAGAAGAACCCAGACAAGGCTATGCCAAAGAGCAGAGTCTCATCTGGGGTGGTAGAGAACTACCCAACCCCATTTTTTACAGAGTCTATGGGGAATTTTTGCACAAGCCTATGAGCTCAGTTTTGTCCCACATTAAAAAAAGGCCTTGTGCCACATCTTGCCTTGTGAGAAGGTAAGGTAAATAACCTTGCTTTGGCAATTAGTTGGAGATTTGTCTCCAGCTGTGCTGGTCAAACTCTCTGCCTGAAGGCAGAGAAGAACCCAGACGAGGCTATACCAAAGGGCAGAGTCTCATCTTGGGTGACAGACAGCTACCTTACCCCATGTATATGAGATCTATGGGAGATTGTTGCCTGAGTGTACGGGCTCGGTTTTGCCCTGCATTAAAAAACAGCCATGTGCCACATCCTGCCTCACAGGAAGGTAAGGTAAATAGCCTTGTTTCAGGAATTAGTCTAGAGTTGGAGATTCATCACCAGCTGTGCTGGTCAAACTCTCTACCTCCAGGCAGAGGGGATCTCCAGACGAGGCTATGTTGAAGGGCAGAATCTCGTCTCAGGAAACAGCTACCCGACCCCGTTTTATACGGGGAATTTTTGGCCGAGCCTCTGATACCCCACATTAAATTCAGCCTTGTGCCACATTTGACTGTATGGGGCAGTTGATAGATATTCTTGCTTCGGGAATTACTAGCCTGCTAACCGATTTCCTGTCTTGGAGTAGTGTATTTTCTTTTACAATAAACCTCTCTTTCTTTCATCTATGCCTGTGTTGCTGTTCCTTTCACTCGAGTACCACCTTTATCTGTTTGTAACCTTCTTTAAGGATACAACAAATTTATTCCCACCCCTCCAGAATGGGGCTCATTTGATACAATGTACTTTGTCTTGAACAGCCACTCTTCTAGATATCATTTTGCATAAATGCTGGTGGCCCCTGGGGCTCTATCCTTGAACCAATGTTGTTTCTAATTTTCAACAACAACCTTCTTTATGTGTTCAGTTCTCAACCCAGTATCTATGCTGATCTGATGAGACAACCATTTACTCCTGTCATAATGGTAAAAGTCTGATTGACTCAAATTGGCAGCTGATGTAAAAAAAATGACCTACAATCTGTTGTTACCTGGGGCAAGGAATGGCTTGTTAATTTTAATGACTCCAAAACAAAATTGCTCTCTTTTAATAGCCTGAGAGAACTTTTTTTAGCCTTCCACCAGCATGGCTGATGCTAACCTTCAGAGCTTGTTTGATAAAACATACCTGTTTTTCAAATAATTTTTTTCTGCAGCTCAATTATTTTCTTTCATGACTAAAAAATTCCACACTGTCATGAATGGCCACTCATCTTGATCTTTTTGCATTAATGCAGGTGCCCACCCCCCCACAAGGGCTCTATCCTTGCACCTGTGTTGTTCCTAATTTTCATCAACAACCTGCCTGATATCATCAGTTCTCAACTATTTATTCCTGTCTTTTGTAGTAAATCTGATCACTTCAAGAAAATCAAATTGGCAGCTGATTTTAAAAAAAAAATAACAACAACAATCAGAAAGCTACTTCAACATTTTACAAAGTCATATATACGAACAAAGTCTGGAAATACTTGACCCCTCCCCCCACCAAAAAAACCCCAATGAATCTTAGACAAACAATAATTTTGATCATTTTTGTAAATATTCTCTGATTTTTATCACATCTACATAGGCAGTGTAATGGATAGTGGCTTGGAATGAGAAATCGAAGAACCAAGTTCAAATCCTAGTTGAGTTTGTTATATTCAATTACATGCAAACACCCTTGGGAAAAGTATTTAATCCATCTCTTTCCCCCCTAGCTATGAGTTAAATATTAAGACTTGTATCTGAAAAAAAAAAAAAAATCACTGTTATTCTCAAAAAAAATTTTAATGCAATATTCACTCGTATAAAAAAAAGAAGAATTATCTTTACAATCCAAAATATGATTCAGCTTTAAATAACCCACAAAGGGTTGATAAAACCATAAAAACTAAATCACTCAATCAGCACTTCTACAGCTGTCTGCCTGTGTTTTATGGAAAATGAAGAAAATACTTATTTCACGGTGATATAATAGATATTACCAGTATACATAGTTTTAATAATAATTAAAATCAATTTGTATTAACCAGACATAAAATTAACAGAAAAATCTGGAGCCAAATTCCAGCTTTTTGAAGCATTTGGCCCTGTGATTTGTTTTTTGTTCTCACAAATGTAGAGTAAACTGGATTCTTGTATATATAAAAACTTAAAGAAACAATATGCATAAGAACAAAACAATATTGCATTTTTATTAAATAAGTATTTGTTATTTTAATCATGAAGTATTTTGTATGTTAAATAATAAAATTTAAATTTTTCCCAAAATTAATGAAAATTTATTGTACTAAGCTACACACCCTAGTAAAACCAACAGTACTTTGTACCTCCTTACCTGTTTGCACTACTACTTGAAATTTGGTTTCAATCAGTCAATGTATAGCTAGAGGGTGTGAATGACAGACTAACAGAAATCACAGAAGTTTAGATATAGATAGATACTGTAATTCCCCATCTATAATATGTGCCCCTAAAACTGTGCTGAAAGTGAGGGGAAAATGCTTCTACTCACACATAGTACGCACCCTTTTTTTGGTAATGAAACCCTATAAATTATACCTCTCCAATTTCATTACAGCCTGCCTTTCCTACTCTTATGAAAAAAATGATTTTAAACATAGAATAATATTATTCTAATTTAGTTTTATGATAATTCTTATTTTATTTTACATTTGTAAGTATTGTTTGGTACATATGATTGTATTTGACATCCTTATAGGGTCGCAATCACCGAATATTAGTGTGAAATTGTTGTATGTTTGGGGTGAGTAGTCATTTCAATTGTGAAATGACTACTCTATGAAGTGGTAATTTTTTTAAAGATATTTTTGTAGCTGGGCATAATACACACCCCTAATTTTGCTTATTATTTAAAAAAAAAAAAATGTGTATTATACATGGGGAATTATGGCAATTAAAATCAATATACATTAAAAGGACACATGGCACAGTGGATAAAGGCGTTGGTTAGATCCAGTGACAGAACCCAAAGAGTGTGAGTTCAAGACCCAGTTAAGGCAGTGCAGAACTTTCAGAGGGAAATTAACAGGAGATAATTGATAACTGACATCCATCAAACATGGCGCATGGAACTAGAACAGTCTACCCCAGTGAGCAAGATAAAGGGTTCAGTTTGAAATTCCAACCACCTGAAGAAGGCCGGAGCATACAACAGGTGAAACGTTGTGATAAATATGGCAACAAAGATGAGGACAATAGTCCGAATAATGAAAATAATGTACATAATACCTCATCTCATACATTAAACGGAATATAGAATTAACAGCATAATTTGGGAAGTTAACCAATTCATTATACATATAAAAAGGTTGAAAATTAAAAATAAAGATTACTTGATGAATAATTTTGAACATGAGGAGTTATCATTTACATACAAACTATTGTTGTCATTTCATTTTCGTAGTTGTACCTATCAGCCTTTATCAGAGGTAAGTCAATCCATGTAACTGACAAGGAATTCCAAAATGAACCCTTTATTTAATCTACAGAGGTACGTTGTTTTCATTCTACTGCCCATTTCTTATTTATTGATTGATTCATTTTTCTATCCATCTAGGTACTGACCAGGTTCGATGTTGCTTAACTTCAGTGATCATATGGGAAGTGGTATTTCAATACTATATGGCTTTAGTTCTTATTTTAGTGGAAATATAACTTAGTTAAGTCCAAGTACACACTGCCTGGCCCAGGAATTGAACTCACAATCACTGTCACCAAATTCAAAAACCAATGCTTTAATCCATTAAGCTATTGTTATGTGGGACAATTCTATGTGGGGGACTTGATTTATTTAAGATGAAATGATCTATTATGACATGTCTCTAATTTGTATTTAGATATACACTCCTGGTCAAAATCTTAAGACCAGATACAAAAGGGTTATAAAAATATATATATATATATATATATATATATATATATATATATATATATATATATATATATATATATAAAAATACTGTTACTCTAATCAAAATATATTTTTGAAACATTTACATTTAATTAGAAAATGTAGTTTATCAACAAACAAGTGAACATTTTAAGCTTTTAATTGATTAATTTAAAAAAACATTGAAAAAAGATTTTTTTCGTTGGTCATAAAGATAAGACCATGTAAATAAAAATAGCAAATACAGAAAAAATAAGTCACAACGACAATTTAATTCTCAGTATATCCTCCATTTTTGCAAATTACTTCAAAAATTCACTTTGGCATACTCATTATTAAGTTGCTCACCCAAGTTGCATAAACTGCAGCACAAAGAGCATCCACAGTTTCAAATTGCGATCCATCTTTATAAACATCCTTTGCCATCCATCCCCAAACATTCTCGATTTGGTTTTGAACTGGAGAGTGTTATGGATGGCAGCATTGTCCTGCTGGAATATCCAGTTTTCTCCACATAGATGAGGGCCTTCAGTAATTAGCTATGCCTTTCTTAACATGTCAGTGTAACTTGCAGCTGTTTGACGACCTTTTACCTCCTGTAACTCAAGAGTTCCATTGTACAAAAATGAACTCCAGACCATGATTGATCCACTTCCACTGTGTCGTGTTGAGAAAATTTCTTTTGGGACATCTTTTGCATGCCAGTAACACTGAAAACCACCTGCGCCATCAAGACTGAATTTTTTTCTCATCTGAAAACAACTCTTTCTTCCATTTATCCACATCCCAAGTTTGATAATCGGAAGCAAATTGTAAACGGGAGGTTTTATGGCAAAGAAGAAGGCGAGGCCTCTGCAGCTGTTTCAAGTTCTTAAATCTTTTCTTATTTAAATGCAGTCGAATTGTTCAAGAGCTGCATTCAGCATCTGTATTTGCTTTTATCTGATTTGATGTTAGGCTTGAATCTCTCTCAACTTCTCGCCTAATGCGTCCGCCTAGAGATGGTGAGATTTTATTGGGGCGATCGCTTGATTTTCTTTGAAGCAGACACATCCAGATTTTTAATGAAGTTAACAATGACATTTCTGCTACAGCCAATTTCATTTGCAATGGCTAGTTGCGAAAGACCACATCTTTGAAATTCAACAATCCTGCCCTGTTTGAACTTTGTTAAAATTTTACCCTTAGCTATTTTAAAATCTGAAATTTAATACTAGAAATGAGCTACGTAGATGTCTACACACCTGAAGCTACACTGACTAGTTCTAAAATTTTTGTCCAGTAATTTGTTTTTTCACACATGGTCTTATCTTTATGACTAACCAAAAAAATCCTTTTTTCAATGTTTGTTTAAATTAATCAATTAAAAACTTAAAATGTTCACTTGTTTGTTGATAAACTACATTTTCTAATTAAATGTAAATGTTTCGCAAATATATTTTGATTAAAGTAACAGTATTTTATATATTTTTTTTACCCTTTTGTATCTGGTCTTAAGGTTTTGACCAGGTGTGGATTTTATTGTTCATCTTTATTGCATAAGATCCATTATTGTACATAATTAGGTTGCAATAAAATTTGTATTTTATATGAATATTACCTTATGAAAATTGAGATGTCGTAGAGTGTGGGAGTATGTCCCCCCATATCATAGTCGGGAGGGACTATTGTCATTATTGTACACAAAAATTTGTATTGTTTATGAATACTGCCTTATAAAAATTGAGATGTAGTAGGGTGGAGGGGCGTGTCATAGATTTGGGCAGGGCATAAGACTCTTGCAAGCATTATTGAGCCACTGCATTGTTAAAAGTGGGAAGCACATTAGAAAATGGTAATCTGAGAAAATGTGTTCTTCACCTCTGTTGGCACATTTCAATTCTGGTGCATATAAATGATTTTCTCTCCAGAACCAAATCCGTAATTACATATAAAAGGAATGATAGGTGAGGAAATGTCTGTGGTATGTTTCACATAACGTTGATCTCTACATAGAGAAATTATGCCGATATTGAAAGGAAAAGTAATGATGAACATTTGGGCTTTTTTTTTTTTTTTTTAACTGAGTTCACCCCAAGCAAGGTAGTAAAGCCACTAAGACACAAGGGGTTACTGGATGTGAAAGAATTAGAAAACAGTAACATTACTAACAAGTGAGAAAAAAAAACTGAAGAGTAAGAGGGCATTAGACAACGGTTGACATTACATTTAAATTTTTTAAGATCAAAGTTGGCTGTAAAGCATGGAGCCGAAATAGAGTTCCACAAACAAGAAGTGCGAGAAAAGGAACTGTTAGTATAGATCTTATGGTTACATCTAACCAGCTCAACAGTAAATTGGTGAGAAATCATTGCCAATCTAGTACTGTGCTTAAATTCATAAAATCTAGGTACCACAGAGAAACACTCATCCAAACAGATGGCATGGAAGTATTTATAACAAACAAAAAAAAATGCACAAGGAAGCAATTTTACAGCAGTGTGAAAGTGACTGAAGTTGAGATGCCAGATCAGGACCAATAATATTGCTGATTCATTGAATTTCTATCAAGGATCTCTAAATATATAGTAGGAGCACAGGACCATATGCAGCAGTAATATTCTAAGCATAGATGAATGGTAGACTTATAGATATGCAAGATAAATTCTGAAGAGAAAGATTTTCTAGCACAACATTGTGAAACAACTTTCTTAGAAGCTGACCTAGCAATGGATTCAATATAGTCTTTCTACTTCATGTCAGCTGAGAACATTAGCCTGAGAAGGCACAAGTCACTCCTCTGAAGATTAACATCAGCAGTGCAGAAAGCAAAAATTGGAATGGTTGGCAAAACATCAGCAAATTGATTTGAAATTTATAAAATTGTAAGTCAGGATTTCCTTTTAGTTGGTTCACATATTTTAATAATTTAGTACAAATTTAGGAATAAAAATTGTTTTCATATTTATTTCTTTATAAATTAGTAAATGATAAATATTGCATTACGTTATTTAGACTGTTATCCTCATTGATATATTCACAACGTTTCAGCTGTTGTACACTCTGGCCTTCTTCAGGTGATTGAAATTTTGAACTTAACTCTTCATTTCAGTAGATTGTTCTAGTTTCACGTGCCATGTCTCTTCCAGATGTCTAAGTTATTTCCCTTTAACTCAACTCTCCAAGTTTTTGGTTACACCACTGCTGTAGCCTGGTAATGAACTCACAACTCTTTGGGCCTAGTCACTGGATCTAACCAACATCTTGGGCTATGTGTCCTTTAGAACATCTGTTTATGAATTTCTGGGATTTATAAACCTACTGTCTCAGCAACTAAATTTTTTTTTACTAGTGCTCATATTGCAATTATCCATTACTATTATTGCATTTTTTTTTTTTTTTTTTTTTTTTACCAGAGCTTATATTGTAATTTTTTGTGTTGTTATCCATTGCTTTTTCTCTAGCACTCCTTACTATTGATTCCCATATTGTATTTATTTCTATGCTTGGTTGACTCAGGAGATTTTTGGGGGGGCCTATCATATGTGCTGATCCCTTAAGTTTTCATATTTTTTAGTGATGTTTTCTGTCTATTATTTCAACCTCATCTCACAGGGGGCTGTGATCCCTCTTTTCCCTCCAAATGTGGTCAGCTATGCCTGATTTTTCTATTTCCCCTTGTGTTACTGCTTTACAATGTTCTTGTAGTCTTACTTTAAGGGGGAGCCCTGTTTGTCCTTTATATTTCTTACCACAGCTGCATGAAATGGCGTAAACAGAGTCCTTAATCATGTTCCCCCCTATCGGAAGAGGGTGTCTGTGAAGTGTTGAACCACATTTTGCAGATTGCCCTGATATTATATGGACCACATATCTTTTGTATTTTCTCCAATAATTCCTTCACATAGAAAACAACTTCAGTCTGCCTACCCTGAGTGTTGTTATCCTCTTGTACCCTTCTATCCCAGTTTGTCAGAGCTGCTGTCATATACTCGGGGTGAGTGATTGTTACTTGGAGAGTTGAGTTAAATGGAAATAACAGACATCTTGAAGAGGCATGGCACGTGGAACTAGAACAATCTACTTCAGTAGACGAAAAAAAAGGCTTCAGTTCATAATTCCAATCACCTGAAGAAGGCTGGAGTATACAATGGCTAAAACATTGTGAATATGGCATTGAAGATGAGGATAATAGTCTGAATAATGTAAATAATCATAATACCTCATCTCAGAGTTATAGACAGATACTGCATTGCATTAGTTTTAATACAATTGTATTTAATTTTAGAAGGTTGTAAATTTAAAATTATTCTTGTAGATAAACACTAATAGTGTTGTCAATTCTCAAGAACAAAAAAACTGTATAAATTCACTTTCCTCATATGTTTAGGTTTTATTATAATCCTAATCATTGCTTTTTAAATCTAGTTCTAATAATTGCAGTGTTAGAGGAAAAACTCCTTTTGACACTGTCTTTTAGCAGAAACAAAGTTCAAGTTTACCAAACAAACCTTATCTGTACGGCAATTTTTCATTCTGTACACTGACTATGAATCTGAAGATGGTGAAATGGTCAGAAGCTCAGAATGAAGCTACTTGAATTCCTTTCAAGATCATTACAGAGAAAGGCATGAGTAGAACTCTCTTCTAGTTCCTTGCTTCCCTGCCACCTACAATCTTAAAAGATTTAAATGCAATCTTCTGTCTTCCTGAAGCCTGTTCTTTTATTGTCCATTCTCTTTCCCTCCCAGTAACCCCTTGTGTCTTAATAGTGTTATCACTTTGCTTGGAGTAAAATGATTAACAATAAAAAAAAAAAATAATAAAAATACAGGATTAGAATTCTTTTCTTCAAATTCTTGAGACTGGAAGTGCAGTTTTTCAAATTTTTTTTATTTTGGAAGACAGGCTATTTGTCTATAGCATCTATAAAAAGGCGCAGCTTGGGAATGGAACCCAAACATAAACACACTATCCTTTTACACTTCTGAACACACACACACACACACACACATAATAATAAAATAATAACTGGCCACTCATATTCAAAGATACCCATCTACTAGGGTGGCTAGCCAATCTTTAATTCAGACGCACGCTCAGGCACATTTGTATTTGTTCAACACCCACAGAGCCCACCTGTGGTTTATACTGCAACTATGCTGAACAGACCTTAATTACAGTTTCTGTGTGTTACTAGTGTGATCAACAATCTGAACAAAACCAGCACACACAAACCCTCGGTCACAATGACTCGTGACTACATGCTAGCACAGGTATCAATGGTCCCCCAAGTGTTCCATCAACCCAATTTCAGTCAAAAGACTTGGGTCAACTCGTGGTATGGTTTTCAGGCACTTTCCAAAAGTGCCTCACACTGGACTGATAACATCAAGAAGTCTCCTTCCTAACAAATCAACTATCGTGAGATTTGAACCTGGGTCTCATGGTCAGAAAGTGAACATTCTAACCACTTGGTCACACACCCATACATACATACATGCATACGTATAATATAAAACTAATTTCATGTATGTAAAATTTAATAAATTTTGTGTACATACAGAAATTGATGCTAGTTATGTAATGTCCCCACAGATTTTTAATTGATGAAATTAATATTTCATTAATGTTTTGTATTTTCTGTACATGTACAAAAAGACATAAATGCAGGATGTTTTGAATAATATCTTTACTGAGCATGAAACACCTGGTAAGTAATCCACGAATGAAGGTGCTGCTGTGATGGTCACTAACAAAAAACTGACACCAGCATAGGCTACATAGCTAAGCTGGGGAATCCCCACCCAGGGGAGATGAGATCAATGACAACAGCTGCACATCACCTAGGAACCTTCCCAGTGCTTTCTGAAATTTTCCATTTGTAGCAAGTCATGTCAGCATCCGAAAAGGTTTTGGATTTTGGAGGTTTTCAGATTTAGGAATTTCAGATAATGGATACTCAACCTGTATATTTCATCTTCTCCACAGCCATGGGTTAAATAGCAGAGCAGACTGGACTCTTTTGCTTTGGTTAGAAACCAGTCTAGGAGAAGAACAACTCTGAATTAAAAAAAACACCCTTGTGAAGCACATACTTGAACCTGAGTCTGATCAGTTTAGTAACAGTATAAACCACAGGCTGCTTCTGTGGGTGTTAAAGAAACACAAATGGGTATCTGAGCAGATGAACATGTTCAGAAACAAGTAGTCATCCTGAAGATGAGAAAATACTGATATGCAATGTGCCTTCAAGTTGAAATAGTTCTGATGATGATTTGTGTTGCATCTGACAAGTGTACTATTTTGTATTCCAACTTCTGATAATTAAAAGTTATTTGTTCAATTTGTCATTTGTAGTTTAGTAGAATTTCTACTTTGAGCCCTGACCACCAGTTTACTGATGGTAGAGAAAAAAATGACTTAATGCCCAGTCACTGGTAGAACGGTGGGTAGACACTTGTAACTATTTTTATATCTATTACATGACATACCAATTATTTGCAAATTTTGACTCAAGGAGCTCAGGCAGAAGAATTAAAATTGTTTACGAATGCAGGACTCAAAGGGTTAATTTTACAATTGATAGTGAATCCAATTTTGAATACTCTATAAATGTAGCCTTATAGCAAACTTAGTAAATCAAATACAAATGTGAATAGCAATTCAATAATAAATTGTAGTCCAGTTATCGTACCTTACACTGAAGAAGATCAATTCCTAAATTGGACCTGTTTTGAGCTAAAAAGCATCTTCAGCCATTCTTCATCATCAAGGCCAATCACAGTCATAGTCATTGTAAACACTATGATCCTTTCATTAGATGTATAATATGTGTATAATATATTGGCCAGGGCTACATACAATTTTGAATTCAGAGTTGGTCCTCTCCTAGACTAGTTGCCACCCAAGGCTAATGAGCCCAGTCTGCCCTACTATTATTTATAATTGAATTCAGAGATATCCTCCAGCTAGACTGGTTGCCACCCAAGGCTATAGGATGCAGTCATTCCTATTATTTACCTATAGTTGGAGTTTTTGAATTCAGAGTTGTCAGAGTACCTATAGTTGGAGTTTTTGAATTCAGAGTTGTCAGAGACATTTGAGAATAATACAACTAAGTAAATTCACAAGAAAAACTGAAGCAAAGAATGGTCTTCATTTTGGGTTGAAATCTTGACAATTTATAGTTCAAGCACTTAGGTATACTAACCTACTCCTTTATTTAATCTACAGGAGTAGATTATTTTCATTCTGCTGCCCATGTCTAGTTCCTATTTATTGATGGATTCATTTTTCTATCCATCTAGGTACTGACCAGATTCGCTTTAGTTCTTATTTTAGTGAAAATATAACTTAGTGGAAATAAGATGAACAATAACAGGTAGACACTACCTGGCCCAAGAATTGAACTCACAATCACTATGTCACGAAATTCACAAACCAATGCTTTAATCCATTAAGCTATTATGTGGGACAATTCTGTGGGGAACTTGAAGCCCAACCTGAGTGGGGGGCTTGATGCAGTACTTTGACACCCTCACTGTCTTATCAACATCTGTTTTTTTTTGGGGAGGGGGGCGTTCTACTTACATTTATATAGAGATTTTTTAAGCACGGCTTAAATGTGACATTAAGGTATGAGAGCACCCGGTGAGGATCAAACTCACTACTCAAAAATGAACCACAAACCACATTACATAAAATTTGTTCCATTTTTACCCACCATGTAAGTGTTTAATTAAAACTTTTTTTTAACACATTAGAAGTAGAAATTTCCTCGCTTGAGGATGAAACAGAGCTTGATACTTTAATTCAATTTAATTTTAATAATATCAAAATAATAATAAAATCAAAAATTGTGATTGAATTTATTTCTATGTATGACTAGTACATTAGCTAAAAAAGAGACCTCACAAAAAACAACTTAGCTAATGCACTAGTCATACATAGAAATAAACTCAACTATAATTTTGATTTTAAAAATGCTACACTCATAAAAAAAGAAAATAACTCACCCAGAAGGAAAATCCTCAATAGTGCTGCCATTGAATATTACCCAAAAATTAATCTATGCTCAGGCTTTTTCCCTATTTCATCTTTCTTAACAGAATTACTTCTCTCCCAAACACACGTACAGAACAGCATCAAGAAATCAAAAGAAAATGGTTGAATCTGTCAATACAGCAATAAAAACAATATCTTCACACGTGACAGTAAATGATATAATTTCAGTTAACAGTATGAAACTAGTGTTCTCTAAGTTCTTCCATTTTCTAAGGACATTTTGTTTTGTTATTATTAGTTACTTCGTTTAATAAATTCATTTCATTTTGCCTTGAGAAAGTCTACATCGGATGAAACGTATCAGCAACTATTACAGTTTTCCTATTGTCTTTTACATTTATAAACTTAAAAGATAGTTTGGTGATGGGGATGAGGAATGAAAATGTTTAATGAGAGAACACTAATAATAAAAAAAAAAACTGATGATATATGTTATCTTACAAATCTTCAGAAAGAATTGTCTTCATTAAACAAGTCAGGATTTAAATAGAAAGCGGCCAAATGTCAGTTCTTTCTTCCAGCATATCTTATCTGCGGGTTTAAAATCAGCAAAGACAGAACAGCTTCTCTTTCATAGAAAGTCAATGCTATGCAAAAGGCCACTAATCTTAAGACTTTTTACTGAGTTGAAAGCTATTCTTGGGGCTTAGAATTATTATAATCATCATTTACCCAAGTTGTAAGCTCTTATTGAGCAAGTGCATTGTTTCTTGCTGTTGCCAGAATACAATGTTCGGCACTATTCCTAGCAACGTATAACTACAAATTAGTGTAATATGCTCGATTCTCCAACAGAAATGCTAAGTGTCATTTTCAGGTAAATGTCTTGGGAGTTTGTTCATTTTCAGAAAATAGAGTCCATATGAAGAATTTGGTGAAATCCCCTATGACAAGAGTTGAAGTCCATTCAAAAACTAGAAAGAATCCTGTTATGCATAATGTCTATGAATTAGGAATTTTCTGGAGAAATTATGTTGCATTTGTTCTTACTTTAACAAGTGCAAAGAACTGATCTGTGGTGAGAGTGTGTTACTCTGGGAAAGTTTTATGACCATGTCACTTAGGTTAAGGTCAAAAGTATTTAAAGAGCTTCCTCGGATTCACATAGGAATAGCATGGTGATTTTTCTAAGCACAGCTTCAATGTGGCACAAGGCCGAAAGGGGCACTCAGTGAGTATCGAACTCACTCGTAATTGTTCTAGTGAGACAAGCTTGCTAGACATGACACCACATTGAGTTGCCCATTAGTGATTTTCTAAACATAGCTTAGATGTGGCACAAGGCCAAAAGCAAGGAGGCAATAAAGAAAGTAAAGGTGGATGGAAACTAAGGTCAACAAGTTCTTATTCAGAACTACTTGGACATCAACAGCCAGAGTTTATCCTGATGAACTGTTCTTTAAACATCAGTTATAAACATCTACTAAAGCCAAATACATCACATTGAGGAGTCAATATAATATAGAATGAATGAAAAAGAATTTAAATCTTTTGTGTAAATTTAGTGTTGATGATCTTGTTCTTGTACAGAAGAGTGTGTGCAAGTGTGAAGAAACAACATGTCGATCAAATTCTAAATCTTCCAAGTCAGCTGATGTATTAGATAAATTTAATGTTTTTGGCATTCTTAAAATCAAAAGAAAGATTTGTATTTAGAATACGAAAGAATAAAGAATTTAATGTATTCCCAATCTTTATAGATCTTTTTTGTTCAATACATTTTTTAAACTAATTATTTTTATTTTTTGATTTATTAACTGTGTATTATTGTAAATGATATAGCTTCAAAATTAACTAGTGTTTTAAGTAGAAATGTTGCTATGGTAACAACTTTTCCTTACATTTTTTTTTCGGTTGTTTTCATAATGTTCATGTGAAACGAAGCAAAATGTAAACAAGCAAAGTCTACAGGGAATTTTCGGTATATATTTACAAGTCTGGACCACCTATCCTCAAATATCTATCCAGTTGTAGAATTCACTTGACTCACTTCTTCTATGCTCTATGTTCATATCCTAAGTATTATCATTCATTACCAACCTTTGTTTAGATTATTCTATTCAGTAACCTTCCCTAACACATACTCATCAGTATCTGTCCATATTTCTGAGACAAGGTATTATGTACACTAATTACATTATCCTCATCTTTGTCACCATGTTTATTATGTCTATGCTGCAGCCTTCCACATGCTATGTTTATTTCCTGTTAATTCTCCTCTCCAAGTTCTCCACTGCCTATACTGGGTATCACACTCTTTCGATCCTGTCACTGGATCTAACCAACACCTTTATCTACTGTACCATGTGTCCTTAGGGACATCTGTGTATGAATTTTTGGGTATTATAAACCTAATGTCTTCAGCAATCATTTTTTTTACTAGTGCTCATATTGCAATTTTTGCTGTTATCATTGCATGTTTTTACCAGAGCTCATATTGCAAAAAATCTCCTGAACCGACCAAGCATAGAAATGAATGCAATATGGGAACCAGTAATAAGGAGTGCCAGAGAAAAGCGATAATAACAATGAAAATTGCAATATGAGCTCTGGTAAAAACATAAATGATAACAGCAAAAAAATTGTAAAACTGTTCCTTCAGAACACTATGAAAGTATAAAAATACATTATGATCATAGAAATGCCAGCAATATATTTCTATATAAAAAAAAAATAAATTAATAACAATACATTTCTAAAGCAACATCATCAGCAATACATTTTATCTGTATTTTGAAGGGCAGACAAAATATATTTAGTTGAAGCCATGAAATTAGGTTCAAATTATTTACATTTCAGCATTGAATCATCCATGGAAGTTCATATGTCATTAAACAAAATGAAAGAATTCTTTCATGACATTAATCCATATAATATCCTACAATTTCTTAAAGAAATCAAACTGTATTCCAAAATATGACTGACAAAACTACAATAAAAACACCCCCCTACCTATGCATCTAGTAATTATGCCCACACAAACATGTATATGCACAAAAGCTGAATATTGTCTACCATGTATTCAATTTTGAAAGGTGAATAACATATTTTTATTACTTCAAAAGATCCCTAGAAAATTAAATTTTGACATTAAATGACCCATGAGGTGTTGATGTGTTGTTAAACAAACCTTAAATTCATAAAGTTAAGGCATCAAAGAGCAAATTTCTTCAGAACAATTTCCATGAAGATATTTATAGAAAAGGTATAAGGAAGCTATGTTACAGCAGTGGGAAAGTGACTGAAGCTGAGATGCCAGGTCAAGACTAATAACATTGCAGATTTTTTGGATTTTATCAAGAATCTCTAAGTAGCAGAAGCACCAGACCTGATGTGGCAATAATATTCAAAGCAAGGATGAATGGTAGACTTATAAATGTGTATTCTGGTGAGAAAAATTGTCTAGCATGACATGAACCAACTTTCCTAGCAGCAGACTGAGTAATTCTATAAATGACAATTTTGAAAGCTAAATTTTAGAGTTAATTCTTTTAAGCAAACAAGTGTAACTTAAAAACAAGTGACTCACCATTAATATATGGCTACATGGCTAAGTAATTAGAATGTTTGCTTTCCAACCATGAGACACAGCATTTGCAACAGAGATTGGCTGGTTAACCGAGCAGTAAGATATCCTTGAAAATAAGAATTATTAACTAGCAAACCAAACTATTACAGATGATCAAGATGTTGCATATATAAACATGTGCAACATCTTGATCATCTGTAACAGTCTGGTTTGATAGATGTTAATGTTAGTTTTTAATAAACTAAATGACTAATCCACTTTGTTTCCTTGGAGAAATTTGTGTAAAAAAAAAAAAAAAAAATACAAGATTTTATTTTTTCATAAAAAGACATTTCACATAAATATATGTAAATGTGGCACTTTGACATAGTGTAATGGTTAACAAGCTTCTCTTACTAGATCAGTTATGCCTGACTAGCAAATTTGATCATCACTGGATGCTCCATACTTTCAGCCAGGTGCCACATCTAAGCTACGGGTAGTAAATCATTTTTCTCACTGGGTGCTCCACATTTTCAGCCTTGTGCCACATCTAAGCTATGCTTAGAAAACCACCATAAATGTGCAAATCTTGAACATATTTGCCAAATTTGAAGTCTTTTCACAATACGTGAAACACAAAATGACTATTTTTAGTTTTTACAGGAATCTTCTTCGAACCACAGATAATGTGAGGATGATCCAGTTTCTCTGAGAACTTTGCCTCTTATTAGAAAACTTAAAAATATGAACAGGGGTTCAGAATTTATAGAATCAAAACAGAGTTTTGCCATTGACATGGTTTTGCTTACACAATTGATTCTTTATAAATAAGTTGAATAGATTTATTTTTTATCAACAAATTATTTTGTTGCATTTGACTAGTGTCCAAAAGAGGTGATATCAAAGTGAAAGGTTAAATTACTTTTGTAAGTAAACATGATCAAGATTGATGCTTTTCCACTGGATTGACACAATGCCATATTCATGGAACAACCTTTGAATAAACTAGTAAGACTACTACCATAACATTTTACAGAAGACTTGCAGTTGTGAGATGTTATATACGTACATAAAGACAAAAGGCTCAAACACTAATATTCCTTGGTTATAAATTATTAATCATGATCCAATTTATCAGACCTACAAATTCAAAAAATTTGTAGGTCTGATGAATTGGATCATGATTACGATTCAAATGTAATAAATTATAACCACAGAATATTAGTGTTTGAGCTTTTTATATTATATTCTTGATCTGTCTTGTACATTAAGCTCTATCTTGATTTTATCCTCTTGGAAAATATATATATATATATATATATTATATTATATTATAATTTTTTTTATATAGACAAAAACAATTTACTCAAGACAAAGATGCAACTTCATTTCAGTGCATTGGTGGGAACCAAAATGGTTATGAACAATTTTGTTTGTAAGCATCACTTTTTTTTTCTATTTGTGTGAAAAAAAAAAAAAAAGGGTACATTTTAAGATGGGACATATAAAGATAAAGACAAAATAGACAAAAGGGTGACAGAGTGAAACAATAGTTGATATCAGTTCGTTGAAGGATTGTTGAGGTGTTAATGTGATGGCTCGACCCAAAAAAATCTTTTCATCCGCAACAACAGTCAAGGGTTTAGGCACAGTATTTCCAAGTGTCCTAAGACTGGGTGGTCAGGGAACAAAGGTGAGAATAGGAGAGAGTAAGATGATAAAAGAGGAAGTAGGAATAAATTCAAACAATAATTATAGTAATTCTACTTTAAAAAGAAGCCAATTGATGAGAGTAAATTGTTTTTGTCTATATGAGAAAATTATAATAAATAATTATTGCTCTACTATCGGTATTGAGCCCTCTTTTGAATTAATACTGTAAATCTTAGAATTTATATATTATTTTCATTCTCATTACATTTGTGTTTATTTTTATATATATATATATATATATATATATATACACACATGCACACACAAGTATAGGATTGGCATATACGGAATAAATTCCAATAACCAAAAAATACTATTCTTAAAAGAGTGCTCAATACAAAGTAGAGCAAATATAATTTACACCATCCCTTGATAAGACACCAGAAGTGTTGAAACAAAATGGCTATTTTTGTAGTGATTTTATAACATATTTATGTTATAATTTTCAAATAAATTACATATATCTTTCCAACCCAGTGTGGAATGAAGTTCATGTGTGTAAGGTTAGAAATAGTAGGAGTTAACATATTGATATTGGAAGCTAAAGGGTCAACTTAAACCGTAACTTGTTGAGAACACCTAATACACAGTTTACACTTTTCACTGCCTCAGTTGGATCATAGACATGAGGTAGGTGTTAAGGAGGTTGGTAGGTCTCTACCTTAAAGGGGAGAAGTTTTATTAAAGAAAGAATATTAGAATATTAACCTTATGACAACAAATGGGTGTATTAGAAGAAAACACAAGTTTTAACTTAAATTTAAAATTGCAGAAGAAATTAAGAATGAGCCCAAAAATAAATTTGAAAGAATTTATAGATAAAGAGACGTAGGGGATTATCAGAAGGAGAATTAGGTTCATCAATTATAATCAATATAGAATAAATGGTTTTAGACGAGGAGAGGAGTAACTTATGGTATCTAAATAAGGTGAAATTCCACTATGGGAATTAGCTTTTTGTATTTTTATTTGTTTATAATGACATTTGAAAAGTTAGAGGGGATGGGAGATGGGAAGGGATTTTGGGTAGCTCATAAGGCAAAACTATATTATGGAAATTTGAATTTGTTTTTATGTCGACATTTGAACACTAATTCGTTCCTGTGATTCAATCAATCGGAGGAACAAATTAGAGTTGAAATATTGATGTATGTATGTATGTATTTTATAGTGAAACACACTTATTCTATTGTTAATAGACTCTCCCACCTATAATAAGTAGGAGTAGCAAGAGTAACAAGTCAGGTGGCAGAGAGTTGGTCAGTCAGTCGATGTTGGACAACCGTTAGTCAAATATTAAAGTATCAGCAACCACAACTAGATTACTGCATCATTACCTATTATATCAAGTTCCTCATGTTTTGTACATCGAACCTATTTAGGACCGACTTAGTACAAAATACAAGCCTCCACTGTAAAACCACTACATAACAGTGTGTGTGTGTGTGTATATATTATATATATTAGGTTGGTGCAAAAATAATGTCGTTTTCTCACATATGTTACTATGTGAGAAAACGACATTATTTTTGCACCAACCTAATATATATCCTGAAACTGAATCAATTTTAAGAATTACAAAAATGTCTTGGAAACTTTGTTTATAATGAAGATTTCAATTTTGAGGAGAATCCAATGGAATAGTAAATATATTTACAGACAATTTGGACAACTTATCTTTACTGATCAAACAATGTCATCAGAAAAATGGTTTTTATTTCACAATAATAAAATAATGAAATATATACAGTGGGATTGAATAAGTGATCGTACACCAAACAAATGCTTGTTATTCTCACTTGTAGCAAATGAAAACCTCGAATAACAACGTTACATATATATTTTGGGGCATAGAATCAGAATCTGCAATTTAAAATTAGAAATTCATCAATAAGTGATAGTTATACACATATATTTCGAATAGTGGAAAAAGTGTTCGTACAGTATCAATTTTTGCATTATAATACAGTAGATTTTGGCTATACTTACAGGTAGAAGATTCTAAACTGTTCTAGAATATTCTCAGTAACTCTATTACAACATTCAGTTCAAAACTGGATCATTCTGCAGTCACTGTTCACTGATAACGGTTCTAATAATGACTAAATGTAAGAAAATGACTTGTGCTCAAAAAGAGCTAATTATTAAGCTATGGAACAATGAAAAGGTTACAAAAACATCTCCAATGACACGAACATACCTTTTTCAACAATTGGTTCATTTATTGCAAGATTTAAAAGACATAATACTGTTGAGAACAAAGGCAGATCCGATGCTCCCAGGAAGATCTCTCCCAGATTACAAAGAAAGTTGATGCAACAGATCCAAAATAACCCAATGGCCATCAGACAAGACCTTCAAAATGGTCTGAGTTTGTCCGGAGTTAATGTAACTAAGCAATCAATTAGTAATGAACTATGCAAAGACGGTATAAAGTTGTGCTCCTCAAGAAAGACACCACTCCTTCTGAAATGGTATAGAGATGCCAGGTTGAAATTTGCAACAGAGCATAAAGATAAGGAAAATTCTTATTGGGAAAGAATTCTTTGGACAGATGAGAGTAAAATTAAGTTGTTTGGTTGCAATTCCCCGAATCATGTATGGAGGTAAGACTGTGAAGCATATGCACCCAAGAACACCATACCAACTGTCAAATTTGGTGGGTGGAGTATCATGATTTGGGGCTGCTTTTTGATGTGAGGTGTTGGCCAACTAGCAATCATAGATGGTAGTATGAATGCGGAAAAATATCAACCAATCCTAAGTGAAAATTTATTGCTTTCTGTAGAGAATCTTGGGCTTCCTCCTGATTGGTTCTTCCAGCAGGACTCTGCTAAAAGTATGAGGAATTGGCTTGCTAATAACAACGTTAACATCTTACAATGGCCCAGTCAGTCGCCAGATTTGATCTAATAGAGAATTTATGGCAGTTTTTAAAAAATAATATCTGTGATAGAGGTCCAACAAACATCAAAAACCGGAAGACAATTACTCAGGAAGAATGGGACAAAATACTTACTAAAGTATGCGAATCGTTAATTAAAGACTACAGGAAGAAATTGGTTGCTGTTGAACTTAATAAAGGCTTTGCTGCAAAATATTAAATGGAGAAAACATGTTTTTGTTCTGCTGTATGATCATTTTTTAAACACCTCAAAATTTAAATATTGCTATATTTTCTTAACCATGGAATATTATTTAGTTTTATATGCATACATTTTTAGTACGCAATCTGATACAGTAGATATATTCCTGTTTTGATAATTTAATGTTACAAATAAAAATATGAAATATTTTTGTGTGTATGATCACTTATTCAAACCCCATTGTATTTTCCTGATGATGTTTGATCAGAAAAACATGTGAAAGTAAGAGTTTTACTCATTGTCATTATAATTTTAATACATAGCAGTAAGATAATTCAGCAAGATAGCCACAAGTCCTTTTCTTACTTCTAAATAATTGAATTTTTAAACAGCATCATTTATATTTTCAAAATTACTAAATAGAGCCCAAGATAAAAAAAAAACAAAAACGAAAAAAAAACAAAAAAAACAAAAACGAAAAAAAACTTCATTTTTTTTTCTCTTGGCCATTGTTACAGATACAAACATTATATTGATTCAAAATTCGTACAAAGAAGGTTGGCTTTAATAAAGATTTGGCCATCTTTCAATTGAACTGCAAGAGAAACCGAGTAACAAAAGCTCTGATTGGCTATCTTATAATTGGACTGCAAGAGAAACAGAACAAAAGATTTGCCCTGATTGGCTATGATGATCAGTCACTAGGGATTCCCTAGCTACTGGCAAAGTGGATGCAGACAAAAAGAAGATAGTGCCACCATTGTTATTGCCTTTTATAGAAATCCAGGTTTGTGCCAACATGTTATCTGTCTGGGCAAGGTTACAGCTAGTAACATCCTCATCTATATGAAGGTGGGGGGAGAGAAATGCAAAGCCATGCACCATCTTTTACTTTCTGTAAGCAATCCAGTCTTTATTGACATATTCTATCACTTAACTGCTATAATTAAAATGTTTTAAATTTATTTTTAATAAATAAATACCTTAATGAAAGTTGAAACTTATATCCATCCTTTTTTTTTTTTTTTTTTTTCTTTCAAGTATGAAAATTTCAGATGTAAATTCAGATAGAATAAATCTTGTGTAAAACTTGATCGCCAGGAGATACAAATATCATTTAAGCTGCATCCTGCTAAAAAAAAAAAAAAAATGATTTTTTCTTTTTAAGTGTGATTAAATATAAAAACATTGTTTTAACAATATATTCCTTGATAACTTAGAAATTATTTGAGAGCATCTTAAGAGATTTTAATTTATAATATGAATTTTTTTTGTTGTCTTCAACATATGAGGGTCTAACCATTCAGTTTTTAAAACAGAAAAGTCAGACTATTTCGTACCTATAATTCAATTAATAGAGGTCAAGGCTTCTATAGAACTATCCACATTTTTCAGAACTGAATACAGAAGAGAGAACAGTGTGTCACCAGGCCCCCAAACAATAACTGTCCTAGACTGGTTGTCAACCAAGGCTAAATAACTCAGTCTGTCCTAATATTTAACCCATAGCTGGGAGGGAAGAAGAGATAGAGCCATAACTTCCCAAGGTTATTTGCACAGAAGTGAATGCAACAAACTAACTCAGTTCTCTGATTTCTCATTCTGAACAGAAAAATTTTATATATCTTACCCTGAGTGGTGTGTGTCTGCAAAACACCAAGTCAAATAAGTTACTGAACTTTTTATTCATCTATTCATTACTGATGCTCCTCCACTTTAAATTTGGGTACTATTTGCAAAAATCTGCTCACCCTAAATAAATTATCCTTTACTGCCCAGCATGTTTTTCTTAGATATAAACTATATATTTATTGTTATTATTAAATAAATAAAAACAAGATGTCAAAAATAAGCCCTCAACTAAAGGGTCCGTTTAGGATGAGACAGGTAAAAACAAGAATAAGCAGTCCTTGAAATACGACTTCCATTCCTATGATTTAAGTTGGAACATATCTGCAATTTTCTGTGAATAAGCACTTACGTCACTCACCTATGCTAATTCAATAATCTAAGACATAATATATTGTCATAAAAATGAGTTAACATAATTAGGACTAAAAGAAAGAAAAATAAGGAGGATGTAAATATCTGAAGAATCAGCAATATCATTGGTCCTGTTCTGGCAACTTTGCTTTCCCACTGCTGTAAAGTTGACTTCCTGTGCCTTTTCTATAAATACTTACATAGTAATTGTTTGGATGAGGTCTTCACTATGGTACCTAAACCTTATGTATTTAAGCACAGTACTAGACTGACAACAAAATCTCATTGATATACAATTGAGTTTCTTTTTGAGTACTTCTCACCTGTGGAACTCTCTTCTAGTGCCATGCTTTCCAACCAATTTTAATCCTCAAAAAATTAAATGCAATGTCAATTGCTATCTACTGTTCTCCTGATTACTCTTCTTCTGTACTTGCTCCTTAGTGCTGTTTTTCTAATTCTTCCACACCCATTAACCCCTTGTGTCTTTAATGCCTTACATGGGGTGAACTTTATTAAAAAAACCAAAAAAAAAACCCAAAAAAAACACACAATGAAATTAAAATAATACATATAATGAAATTAAATTATTTTAAGCAGCTTGTATATTTATTACCAGTGATGTCATTGGTTCTCAGTAGATGAGATGACAAAGTATAAGTTCTTATCTTTTATGCCGTACTTGAAATCTGTGCAAGAATGTTGAGATGCCTGGTCAGTATTGATTACATTACAGACCCTTCTTTGGATTTTGTCAAGAATCTTAAAATGTACAGCAGGAGCACTAGACCAGATATGGCAACAGTCTACTTGGGCAACCATGTCCCTTTGTATTCATGATTGACAAGGCAGGAGATTTTCTTGCAGGAGCTTGCCATTTCTTTCTGCAATAGACTGGTTGCCAACCAAGGCTACAGGACCCACTATTCAACCCATAGTTTGGGAGGAGTAGAAACAGATTCATACCATTCATATAACTTTCATCCATGGTTTCTACTATCATTTCTAAACTGGATCCTCACAAAGCATGTGGACTTAATCATATCCTTGCAATTGTATCCCTTGAGAAATGTGCTCCTGAACTGTCCTGTTTTCTCTAAACTCTATAATAAATGTCGTGCTGCTTCTTGGAAATCCTCTTCTGCAGATCATGTTTTTAAGACCTCAGATGAACCATCTAATCTTTGTATTGGCCATATAGCGGTTGCTTTGGATCAAAGACATTTGACAGGGTGTAGCATACTGGTCTTCTTCACAAGTTGAAAGGTTATAGTATCAGGTCATCCCATAAGTTCTGTCCGAATTTTGAATAAAGAAAACAAGTGACCAAATGTTACATTTAATTACAGATTCAATCAACAATGTATTTTCCCTGATTATCTATGACTTCCTTCCATCTATTAACAAGCTTACTAATTCCATTACTGTAAAATTCTTTTGGCTTTGATTCGAAGAACTCACAAATGTCAGTGTTACAAAAGCTGTTTCTTCCAAATGATTCTGTAAGCTACGAAACAAATGGTAGTCTGAAGGAGCAAGATCGGGAGAATAAGGTGGATGAGGAATTTTCTCCCAACCAAGTTCTTCGATCTTTTGCGACGTGATTCTTGCTGTGTCTGGTTGTGCATTGTCCTGATGAAACATCACCCCTTTTCGATTCACTAGAGCAGGTCTTTTTTCCTCAAAGCTTGGTTCAAATGCTCTAATTGCTGACAGTATATTTGAGCATTAATTGTTGCATTAGGTGGTAAGAATTCAAAGTGGATTATTCCTTGGCGATCCCACCAGAACCTTTTGCCCATGAAGTTCCCTTCTCAGCTGTGGCTGGGGTCTTTCCCCTTTACCAAGCCACTGTCTACGCTCTTAACATTTCGGTAAAAGATCCATTTTTCTTCGCCAGTCACAAGTCTATCCAAAAAAGGTGAAACAAGTTGGCGAGAATGGAGAGAAGAGCAGATGTCAACTCGGGATTTGAGGTTGTTTTCAGACAATTCATGAGGCACCCATTTTCCAAGTTTAGGAACTTTTCCATGTTGTTGAAGATGACGATGAACAGTTGTATGGTTTAAACTGAGAACCATTGCCAATTCCTCAACTGATAAAGCAGGATTTTCTTCAAGGGCTGCTTTAAGAAGCTTTTCATCAAACTCAACTGGATGTCCGGTCCGATCTTCATCTTCAAGGGTGAAATCTCCACCTCTGAATTTTGCAAACCATCTTCTGCAAGTTCTTTCATTCACACATTCCTCTCTATAAACTGAGTGAATGTTTCTAGCCACTTCGGCTGCTGAGTTTCCTTTCTTGAACTCATAATGCATTATGTGCCTCAAATGATTCTTGGGTACTTCCATGTTAGCAGGGTTTTAATCAAACAAAATTTAATTTTATTGTTCTCTGAAATAAAATTTGATCAGTTTAAATGCATCTAAACATAAAAATAATATTCAGCTCCATTAGACATTATAAAATACTCTTTAAATTTCGTTCATTTTAACAAAAAAATAAAATTCGGACAGAACTTATGGGATGACCTGATATTTCTGGACAGATTTTTGAACTGATTCAGTCATTATCTGTAAATTAAAGTTGTCTTGAATGGTCACTGTTCTAGAACTTTTTGCATAACTGCAGCTGTCCCCCCAGGGCTCTCTCCTTGGACCTATGTTGTTTCTGATCTTCATAAATGACCTTCCTGATGTCAGCAGTTCTCAACTCTGTATCTATGCAGATAACACAACTATTTAATCCTGTCTTAATAGTAAATTTGATCAGTTCAATAAAGTCAAATTGGCAGCTGATCTAAAATATGACCTACGATCTGCTGTTAAACAGGGGCAACAAGTGGCTCGTTAATTTTACCGCCTCCAAAATGAAACTGCTCTCTTTTAATCATCTGAGAGAATCCCTTTTTACCTTCCTCAGCATGGCTGATGCTAACCTTTATAATAAGTGACTCTTGGACTAACGTTTTCAGCTGATATGAAGTGGAAAGAGTATATTGAATCAATTACTTGATCTGAAAATTGGTTCACTGTGTCATGCTAGTCAATATTTTTCATTTAACATTTATTTTTGCTTTGAATATTGATGCCACAACTGGTCTGGTACTCCTATATATTTAGAGATTCTTCATAAAATCCAAAGAAGAATCTGCAATGTTATTGGTCCTAACTTGGCATCAATTTTGTTTTTCCCCCTCTGCTGTAACACAGCTTCTCTGTGCTTTCTCTATAAAATACTTTCATGGTAATCATTCTGGTGAGCTTTTCTCTTTGGTACCTAGAATTTATGAATTGAAGCACAGTACTAGATTGGCTGCAAGGTGTCATCTTTTTACAGTTGAAACGACTGGATGGAACCTTAAATTCTATGCAACATTTTATTTTATCACACTTCTCACTTATGGAACTCTTCCAGCTTCTTGCTTTCCAGGCAAGTTTGATCTTCAAAAATTTAAATGCAATATCAATTGTTATCAGTCTTCTTAATTCTTATTCTTTTATTGTTCTCTCTCCTTAATAGTAGATTTTTCTCATTCTCTAACACTCAGTAATGCCTTGCATCCTACTGGTGTTATTGATTTGCTTGTGGCAAAATAATTGAAAACCATTTTTCCAAGAGTATTTACGAATAAGTGATTGTAATGGACCTGACTGGAATTCAAACTTGGCTTCTCTGATTTCTCATTCCAAGGAATTATCCATTACATCACACCATAGCTAACTACAAAGAGTGGGTGGTGCTAAAAATGTACTTAACCCAACGAAGAAGTGGTAAGAATAAAAGTTTTGGAAGAGGTCCAAGCCAAGAACACTTTAGCTGCATTCTCCTTGTTCTGAGTATCAATAAAAGACAAGATGCTAGCAATGTCTTGCTGGACATTTTGTGCATCTCCTGAAATCACTCCATCAGAAAATAAAGATATTTATTTTCCATCATTTTTTTTTTTTTTTCCTTTTGAAAGCATAAAAATGGCTTACTTAGGTTTCTAAACATTTAAATAGCATCTTGTATACATTTCATTTTGTTCAAGACTGCCAGGAAAATAAGTTAAAAAAAAAAAAAAAAAAAAAAAAAATGAAATTAGCTATAGGCACACACACAGGGGTTAGACAAAATAATGTGAACAGAATGCAAAAACAGCAATATTTCCCCCCCCCCAAATTCTGGCATTTCCAGGTATTTGCAAAGATCAAACCAGCATAACTGCTCAGAAGTTTAATCCGTTGCTTTGCTTTTCCACTTAATTAAGTCATTATTTATGCTCAGGTAAAAGAGTCACATACTAAAATGCAAAACTGGGCAGATTTTCAAAGATGATAAATAGCTAGATTTAGTGTAGTATATAATTAATTTTATGTTTTTACTAGGATGTGTGGTGGATATGTTAGCATTTAGCAATTTTTTTCTAGGATATTCTTATCTTGTTTATAATTAGGATATATTTGGTTGTGATATAAAAGATTGTTTGGGGTTAGTTGAAGAAGTATTATATTCTATTTACTTTGTATTAAAATTTCTTATAGAACATCTTATTTGTTCATCAACAATATAATTAGAAGTTATTATTAATAAGAGTTTGTTTTATATTTTTAGTCCACCACAGAAAATATTTTGTGGATTAATTAATTTTTGCACAGTTTATTAAGTTTTTTGTAATTGCTATTTTATAGTAACTTGGACATTCACTCTTATAGTTAAGGATGTATGAATTTATACTGCATAAATTCGTGCACCCTTAACTAAAGAGTGAATGTCAAAATTACTATAAAATAGCAATTATAAAAAATGTTAGAATAAAAAATAACATAACTCAGTTACCTCCCCTGAATCTTACTCAAGCTATCACACATCACTCAACTCAGTCCTCTTCACAAGTAAAAAATTTAACTTTCAGATGAACACCGCAATTTTGTCTTTGAAAATGATGAACACTAAAATATTTGTCTTGAAATAGACAATACCCTGATGATGGCAGTGTTAATGTCAAAAGTACTTGGAATAAACAACATGTATCAACACAGTAATTTTCTGTTTTCCTTTAATAATGATTCCAAAATGCTTATCTGTGAATATGAAAGGATGCAATTGAAAATAGGTAGACAAAACTTGGCTAAATTATATATATATATATATATATATATATATATGTGTGTGTGTGTGTGTATATATATATATATATATATATATATATATATATCTCTTTAAGTTTAAATTGTCTATTGTGTGTGCATGTCACCACAAAATGTATCCTTAATGTATTAGACATCTGAGTATATTCATATTTCTCTCACTTAAACTGTCTTTGACTCCCCTCTTTAAAACTCGTTAAATTTTAATCTCCACTTCATCTTTAGACCTTCCTGTTCTTCTCTCGTCTGTTACCCCTCCCTATAGCTTTCATTTACTCTAACATTCGTCCCACACTCTCATACATACACTCTCACTAAATTTTATTCCCGGAGATGTTTTTTTGAATTTGTAGGTCTGATGAATTGGATCATATTTACGATTCCAATGGAACAAAATTAGTGTTTAAGCTTTTTTATTATATCCTTACTCTGTCCCAGACATTGAGTTCTACCTGGATTCTATCCTCTTGGATTTATTTTTTATATATATATATATATATATATATATATATATATATGATTACATATGTATGTGTATATTTACCACTAATATTATCTCTCTCTTGTGTGTGTGTGTGTGTGTGTGTGTTTGTATGTATATATATATATACACACACACATACACACACAAAATACTAAGTTTGTGATTGTGTTGTACATCTGGCGCATGATGATTTAAGGTTCTCTCCACCTCTCTCATTGCATGTATGCTTGTGTGGTATGTCTAGTATATATGTGTGAGTGAATTATAGATAGATATCTATCTATGTTTACAGGGAAAAGCCAGTAGGACACATGCAAAAGGTTTATGCTTCTTTCCAGTAAAAGTGCTCTGCGTCATATTCTATTGGCAGTTTATTTTTTACCCTGACATGCTTGTGTAATTGGGTATCAGAGCAGGGTTTAGGAGAAGAGCAAAAAGACATAATTTACTAACAGCTGCAAAGGATAGGAAATTGTCGAGAACCATGATCACCAATGTCCTGAAGGGACATGGAACAAAGAAGAAAAAGAATATATTTCTTGCAATTTTAGATTTTATTTTTATACATTGGATTCTGTAACTTGAATATTGAGAAAATATGTGACTTACACAATATTTGGATAAGATAGTCCCAGGCATCTGGATGAAGAGAGTAAATTGTTGGCAAGAATAGTCCCAATTCCACTTACAGTGGAAGTTTTATAGATTACACTAAAATGGTTAAGTGTACATGTTTTTAACAAATGCAGAAATCAATTACACACTGGCAGCTCCTGTTTGGATGAAATTAGAGGCTATAATTACTCCAAATCAATATACCATATCTGGGCTTATTTCTTTGTTTTAGAGATTTTGGGATCAATCATTATTGGTAAAGTTATTGATTCTAGCCAAGTAAATAAACAGGAAGACTTAGAAACTCAGTTTTACCATAATAGATGGTTTTAACAAATATGAAATATCCACTAGCTTATTTTTTTGTTTAGGTTGCAAATGAATGTATTCAAAATAAGAATACTATATCTTTATTTAAAAAAAAAAAAAAAAAAAAAAATTCAAATTTCCCGTGTTGCCTAAGCTACAAGTTTGATTAAAATATTTATTTTCCTGTATCTTTTGCAAAATTATTTCTCCCTTCATATTTTCAGTCTACAAGCAATAAAAATTGATCGTGGAAAGTACATTCAAGTCATCTCGAACATTGAACCTTACTGAATGACAAACTTTTTTTTTTTTTTTCTGATAGAATCATTAATGGATTTAGGAATAGTAAATAAATTATGTAACTCAGGCCAATGCACTTTGAAGTGGAATTAAAAAATTTAAAAAAAAAAAATCTGTAAATTTTTCTATGAGAAATGAAACTGCTATCCTTTAATTATAGAGAACCATTTTTACTCTCCATCAGCATGTCTGATGCTAACCCCAGGAGAGCAACTCATTATACCTTGATTTCACATTTTCTACTGACATGATTGTCAGAATCTTGGACATTTATAAATCTACCATTCATCCGTGTATTGAATATTGCTGCTATATCTGGTCTGGTGCTCCTATCATATATCACAGGATTCTTGACAAAATCCAAAGAAGGGTCTGTAATTTTATCAGTCCTGACCTGGCATCTCGACATTACTTTCCCACCATTGTGATGTGGCTTTCCTGTCTTTTCTATAAATATTTTCATGGGAGTTGTCCCATTGAGCTCTCTTCCTTGGAATATTTGTGAAAATAAAACAATTGTGGCACATGGCCTAAAAAAGGGGAGGAGTTGAAGCTGGTTGACACTATCTTATACCCAGCTAATTCGATTCACGACCCATTCACTCATCTTCGAGCTCTCTTCCTTGGTATCTCAATTGTACTACTAGATTCACAACTAGGTCTCAATCATTTTACTGTTGAAATATTAGAATAGAACTTAGTTATATTTAACATAAGTTTTTCTTGCACTTCTCAGCTCTGGAATGTTCTTCCGGTTTCTCGCTTCCCTGCAACTCACAATCTTTGAAAAAATTTAAATGTAATGTCTTCTTGAATCCTGTTCTTTTTATTGTCCTTTCTCATCACTAACGTCTGATTCTCTTCAACTTCCAATAATCCCTGGCATTTCAGTGGCATTATTGCCTTGCTTGGGGCAAAATGAAAAAACAAAAGCCACTAAGAATATGGAAAGCTTTACATACAGTAAGAGTCTGGATGACTATATAAACTATACACAAAAGATACCTACCACTGCAAAAGGGTTAGTATGGTAGTTTCACAGACTTGTTCACTGAAGTAGTGAATTTGACTTGGTGCTACTTTGGCTTGTTATCTACATGTCAGGAATCTACTCTCCTGACTGCTATTTAATACTTTTAGCCAATGTACATGCTGTTTATCACTAGAATAGCAATATAAAATTTTGTATTATTTTAATTATATATATAATGTGTGTGTGTGTGTGTGTGATCCACAGACTGATGAGCACTGAAATAGCAAAACAGTGTGGCTAGACATCCGATTGCTTCAAGCCAGGATTGAAACCCAACTGATTTGTCATCAGTCTGAGATTCTACCCCTAAGCTACTGGTGCACAGCAAGGATGAAGGTGAATTTAGGCGTATTTATTTTTAGACAAACGTGCCAGTGACTGGCAGAACTCAATTTGTCATAATGTCTTGCAGCAGCAGTAGTCACTGTTTACAAATTCACTTTTCTATGTGTCTGCTTTATTATGTAGATATCATTCCAAAATGAAATTTGTATTGTGTAGATATTTTTCCTCGTAGATAACAAGCCAAAGTAGAACCATTTGATCCTCACTAGTGTCCTAATATTGTAGTCTTATGTGAGACTAATGATAGAATATACTATATGAGAATATATGTTGCTTTTACTTGATGGGGAAATTACCTCCCTTGTACATGGGCAATGAGAACTGCCATGTGAAACTGGGGCAATTTAATTGCAACTGCAACAGTAGAAAGGAAAGAAAAAAAATCATTATGAAAGAAATTTCGGTCCAAAGTTAATAATTGACAATGTTTCATTTAAGGAATTCTGAGTAATAGAAATGAACTTGTTTAAGCAATATTAAATTTATTTGTTTATGACCTTATCTTGTCTGATCAGCAAAGTTAAGCAATGTTGTGGCTGGTCAGAACGGAGAGGGGTAGGGGAGAGAATACCAGGTGCTGTAAGCTATGCAACATGCCTAGCAAGCTGTCGATGGATACAACTTTGCTGTTTATACTAACAGAAGATACTGATATGTGGAGGTGCTTCTCAACTGAAAGGTCGCAAGACCTACCTGTAAGTTGGGGGGGGGATGACTGAGCGTTTATTTGAATGTATTAGTTGCCAATTAGGGTTAGATTTTTTTTTTTTTTTCCTTCCTTGGAAGGATTCACATTTTAATTGTATTTCTCAGTTTATGAAAGACAAGGAGGGGGTTACTGATAATACCCAACCAAGAATGAATTAAAGAGGGAGGAGTGAGTGTGCCAGTTGAAGAACTTTCCAGTACCCTCCTCATAGCACCTATGACCTGGCTTTGAGTAACAACAAAAGAAGAATAAAAAGGTGCTTTTAATAGTATAAAGAATCAACAACAACAAAAAAAGATTTTATGGTAAAGTATATACTGGTGTTATTTTATGACTGCTGAACTGGTAAGCAACACAAAAGGCTCTCCCAAAGTTTGTGCTTGTATTATTTTAAAAGATTTTACTTTTATTTTAGCTTCTTCAGAAATTTTTGGGAAATGAATTATGGAATAGGGAAATGTTAAATTTATAAACATTTTATATGTGTGTGTGTGTATACATACATACACAGTAAAAATCAGGAGATCAGTTGAATCCAACACCTTGGTTTC
>OZ010593.1:80123572-80231072 GCA_963932145.1 Acanthosepion lycidas | reverse complement strand
CAGTTGCTGCTCTGTAATACATACAAAATACAAGTTTACAACAAAGATAAATAAAAAAAAAAGAAAAAAAAAAAAGACAAATGTTCTACAATTTCAAAGGAAACATAGAAGGCAGTTAAGTAATTCCTAAATGTGATCTATCAACCCCACCAACCCAACAGATTACTAAAAATTAAAAGATGGTCAACATTTAAGCAAATCATTCGAGAATTTCAGGCACTGTAAATAGTTCCCCTCCACCTTTGCCAGTTATAAATAAAACAGCCGATCTTCTTGATTTAAAAAAAAAAAAAAAAAATTTATCAATTCATTTTAATAAAAAAAAGGAACAGAATATGGTATAATTAAAAAAAACAAAAAAAACAACACATACACACACACACACATATATCCAGACTCTCCAGGTTTTTCCTCAGATGTATCCATGAGGTCATCTTTATTGGCATCATTTGCCCTATCAACACTGTCACCAAATTTTGTTGCCCGCAACAGTAGTGACATTGTTTCTGGAAGTTATTTATTTATTTATTTAAAAAACAAAAACAAAAAAAACAGAGCAAACAAAGACTGATTCACAGAGAAGAGTTCCATTCTGATTGCAGAAAAGAGAGGAGAAAAAAAAAAAAACCCCAAAAAACATAAGCATCTTAGCATCATCTTCATGGTGTTGTAATTCCTCTTATAATGGTAAAACTTGTTTTTCTTGCAGATGTTTGTATAAAAAAAAAAGGGAGGGGGGTTCAAGCAAGAAAAAAAATTTGAAACAAAATTAGATATCTGAGTACAAATAATATTTGCACATTTTTTTTTTTTTTTTGCTAAGCAATGTAAATTTTTTCTTAAAAAGAGGAAAATTTTTTTAATTATTTTTAATAATAATAAAAAAAAAAAATGTTCCTCTCGCACTGTATTTTCCATACTTTCTTTTAAAAGAAAAACAAAAAAAAAATAGAACAAAAGAATTTTCACAGGAAGAAGTGCCAGAAATTGGCCTTTTACAAACTAAGCCTCACAAGCTATACCTTTCTTTAAAAAAAAAAAAAAAAAAAAAGAAAAAAAGAAAAAAAAAAAAAAAGAAAAAAAAAAAAAAGAAAAAAAAAAAAAAAGAAAAAAAAAAAAAAAGAAAAAAAAAAAAAAAAAGAAAAGAAAAAAAAAAAAAAAAAGAAAAGAAAAAAAAAAAAAAAAAAGAAAAAAAAAAAAAAAAAGAAAAAAAAAAAAAAAGAAAAAAAAAAAAAGAAAAAAAAAAAAAAAAGAAAAAAAAAAAAAAGAAAAAAAAAAAAAAGAAGGAGAAACCTATAACTGAATACTGGAGCTTCCCAGGTCAAATTTAAACAAGAGTTGTGCCATGGATGACCACAAACAAACACCAGATGTGAGAAGTTAATATTGCAAGTTAAAAAAAATGTCTAAATTGGTTTCCACTTGATTTTCTTTCTTATTGGTTCTATTGAAGGAAAGAGACAAAAGAAAAAAAATTCCCAAACATAAAAAATTAATTTTTAATGTGAAAAAAAGAAACTAAATTTGAAATGTTTCCCTCATTGCCTAATCAGTAAAGTCAAGGTAGAGACTTATTAATAGCCCAGATTCAATAAACCTGTTACCAGAACAGATAAAAAAATAAAAAATAATACTTTATCTCCATCACCAAGAACAAATTGATTAGGTAGCAAGGATCACAATAGAAATAAATATCACACCATAAAAAAGGTCAGTAGATTTTTCTCTAAGAGAAAGAAAAGAGAAGAGAAAGAAAAGAGAAGAGAAAGAAAAGAGAAGAGAAAGAAAAGAGAAGAGAAAGAAAAGAGAAGAGAAAGAAAAGAGAAGAGAAAGAAAAGAGAAGAGAAAGAAAAGAGAAGAGAAAGAAAAGAGAAGAGAAAGAAAAGAGAAGAGAAAGAAAAGAGAAGAGAAAGAAAAGAGAAGAGAAAGAAAAGAGAAGAGAAAGAAAAGAGAAGAGAAAGAAAAGAAAAGAGAAAGAAAAGAAAAGAGAAAGAAAAGAAAAGAGAAAGAAAAGAAAAGAGAAGAGAAAGAAAAGAAAAGAGAAGAGAAAGAAAAGAAAAGAGAAGAGAAAGAAAAGAAAAGAGAAGAGAGAAAAGAAAAGAGAAGAGAGAAAAGAAAAGAAAAGAGAAAAGAAAAGAAAAGAGAAAAGAAAAGAAGAGAGAAAAGAAAAGAAGAGAGAAAAGAAAAGAAGAGAGAAAAGAAAAGAAGAGAGAAAAGAAAAGAAAAGTGAAAAGAAAAGAAAAGTGAAAAGAAAAGAAAAGTGAAAAGAAAAGAAAAGTGAAAAGAAAAGTGAAAAGAAAAGAAAAGTGAAAAGAAAAGAAGTGAAAAGAAAAGAAGTGAAAAGAAAAGAAGTGAAAAGAAAAGAAGTGAAAAGAAAAGAAGTGAAAAGAAAAGTAGTGAAAAGAAAAGAAGTGAAAAGAAAAGAAGTGAAAAGAAAAGAAGTGAAAAGAAAAGAAGTGAAAAGAAAAGAGAAAAGAAAAGAAGTGAAAAGAAAAGAGAAAAGAAAAGAAGTGAAAAGAAAAGAGAAAAGAAAAGAAGTGAAAAGAAAAGAGAAAAGAAAAGAAAAAAGATTCCTGGAAGACACAGGGCTTGTCTACATTTTTAAAATTCTTTGATCCATTATCTCAAAAGAAAGTCAAAATTTCTATTTGGATAAAATTCCAAAGAAAATATAATATTTTATAAATACATTATGTAGATACTCTGCCACCACCATACACACGACTCAAACAAAAACTGTAAGTCATCAAATTGATTTCTATAATAAGCATTACAATTCCACAACTTACAGTAGAAGTGAAAATTTGCTTACGATTTTACATTAATATTAGAAAACCTTTCAAGCCATCATACAAACACACACAAGATTTTTAATATTTAGTAAAATTGATAACATTTACTAAAAATGATTTCAAGCATCTCAGCTAAAATAACATAGTAACTATCTAAAAATAAATTCCAATCTACTTATCTCCCTTGAAACTCATAGATTATTTAAGTTTTTTCAGATGAGTGCAATTATTTCTTGAATTGTTAGGTTTAATAGATTAATCAAATTCATTAAAGAGTATTTCAAACTGAAATAGCTTATCTTTTTGTACTTGCACATAAAATAAAAAATAAGTTTGCAGACTTTAATACTAACAATTTGTTTCTGTCAAGCAACTTGACTAAACGTTACTTGAATTGTCATGCAGCTGAATGACCATTTTTTATTTTTTAAATATTTTTAGGCCTGATATATGATCATATATATGTGTGTGTGTGTGTGTGTAAAGAAATAGTTTTAAGGTGTGCTATATTTATGGGATAAAGTGCTCAATGCCAGAGAGTGTATGTAAATATAAAGACAATTGCCTCTGAGTGTTGACTTCAATGTTCACTATATATATATATATATATATATATATATATATATATATATATATATATATATATATATATATATATATACATACACACACACAGTGTAACACGGATATAAGACAGTTGTCGGGACCAGAGAAGAAGTCTCTTATATCCGGGTTTGGTCTATTTTGTTTAGGTAAGTATGGCTCTAATTTGGGACCAGAGAAAATCTCACTTATATCCGGGTTACACTATATATATATATATATATATATATATATATATATATATATATATATATATATATATTGTTAAGTTTAGATTTTAATTGACTATTCCTGCAACTGGTTTCCAATTCCTATATAATTTCTTATGTCTTCAGCATTCATTGACCGAGCAGCCAGAACTGCTGTTGGTTGAAATTTATAAAACATTTCTCTTACAACAATTTTTCAGAAAAACAAAGTTTCTCAAGCATAGTAGCTCTTATTGTTCTTTCTTTAACTTTTTATTTGAAGTCATTTAGAACATCAACATTTTGATTGTGTCATTTTCTCTTCATGTTATATGTGCTATCCATTTTAGTTGTTACTGCTGTTGGTAGACCGTCAAGTGATTTATTTATTTTTTTTATCTAGCACAGTTCTGTGGTACCATTCCACAAGGTTTGAAGATGTGTAGTCTTTGCCAAGCTTCAGAGGCTTCATTCACTCCAAGCCATTTTTAACCATTGATCATAGAAAGCCATTGTATACAGCTTGATAGTTTAGATATTTCTGAATGGGTAGATACAATGGATACACCGATACCTCAAAAACATCAAAATTAATATGAGAAACATATATGAAAGGTATTCTAGTTAAAAAGCAATAGAAAAAAAGTAATTTACTTAAGAACCATCATTCTCTGTAGGTTACTTGGATTGATAAACACCTGATGACGGCCAGAGAGCATGACCAAAACATTGTTATAACAACAACAAAGAAGAGGACAAGAGTTCACATGTAAATAATACATGATTTATATAAGCAAATATTTTGATAACTTCAAACATTATTTGTAGTGGATACCTGTAGACACAATTTATTTTAAGCAGTTTTTGTTTCTTCTACTGGACTTGCTTGATTGTGAAGCACTTTGAAACTGAGCGGTCAAAGCATGCTGGATCTCCTGCTAGGTGGGGAAACAGGTTCAAATCCTAATGGAGAGCACATTTTCTTTAATAAGTTTTTGATTGTGCAGGCCAATAGATAAAATAAACAGTGTTTAAAAAAAAAATAAAAAAAAAAAAAAAAAATGGAGCATCTACTCTAAAAGGGGTATCCACTAAAAATGATGATTGAAGTAATAAAAATATGTCAAAAAACAAAACAAAGCCATTAACTCTTCAGAAATAGTTAAATATGCATAGTATAGACACTTTTTACTTCTACTAATATGTCAGTTTATTACTGAAATACTGATATTTTCAACTAGTAATGAATTAAATCACTAAAAGTAGAAGTAACAGAGTGAAAATTTACAGAAGTGAGAAAACAAAAAAAAAATCATACTAAAAGAAAAATATTCTAGTTTGACAGCTGATGCTATTAATCCATCAAAAAATACCTTTTAAGGAGAAGTAGCTGTGAAAGAGGAAAGTAAAATTGGAAGCTGGGATTGTTGGCTGATATGAAATGCAACAGAAGTCCAGAAAAATATTTAAAGAAAGAAAGAAAAAAAAAAAAAAAAGATTTTCTGCATGTATAAAACAAATATGTAATTTGTTTTCAGTTTTGTCTTCTACAAGCCACAAATGAGGAAATGTTTTACAAACTAACCGTAAAGAATCCGGACTTGTTTAGGAAATATGAAAACCAGATCAGAAAACAAATTTTAATGATTTCTTATTTTCTAATGAAAAGAAGTAAACTCCAAATTATCTTTTTTTTTTCTCTTAAATATTAAGAGAATTAAAAGATTATCAGAGTAGAAAATAATTTTACTTGTACTTTCATTAATGGTTTTCATGGTTATATATACTTGTATAGGTACTTCCACTAACTTGGTATTTCTAAGGTTTAAAATGAATTTTTAAAAATGAAAAAGCTTTTATTTTAATTGAAAATTAAAGGATTTAAAATATTACTATTTCCAGTAAGCAAAATACTCTGTGGTGTATTTCAAATAGAAATTATATTGATTGGAATTGATCCCCCCCCCCTCGGTAAAATTGATAAAAACGACCATTTTGACACATTTGTAAACAAAAGTTAAATCTCAGTTTTAAAAATCTTGCAAAAATAAAATATATATTTCCGAAATGTTATTTGAGGAAAATTAGCAAATTTAAAGTTAAATTAATCTGATTTGAAACATTATTTATAGCATAAAATGTTGTATACAAGCATTTCTTAACTATGGGGGTCTTGTTTTTCTGACATGTTAATCAATTTATTGACAGCTGAATGACCACTGAAAGTGTTCATAGTTAAGTATGGTGGAGCAGATGATAATGTTTATATGAGGGTTCCCCCCCCCGTAAGTGAGAGGGGGGACAAACGTGATCTTTTAATGATAATGTTATAGGTTTGGACATTCGTACTTAGAAATTCTGCATGTATAACACATGCAAAAACAAATTGAAATTCTTTTAAAAAGATCCAGGATCATCAGATTGTAATAAGGTTTACAAAATATGATTAGTAAATATAGTTTTACTTACCAATATTTCCTAAGAGTTATCACACTGAGACTGAATTTTAAAAGATTTAAAAACTTTATAAATTATTCAATTTAAAATTGTAAAAAGGAAACAAATCTTGTAAAAATTAATTTTTCATTGAATAAATGTTTTTTTTCTTCAGATAATATTGTCTTTAATATATATTATTCATATAAGGAATTAAAAGCTTCTCTAATTAAATAATGTCTTAGTTTCATTGTGTTTTATTTTTCAATTAAGAACAGATTTTCAGTAAGACGGTACAATTTTGCAAAAATTTAAATTCTTCAAAAAATTTTGCTTTTAACTAATATAGTCACTAAAAATTATCTTGTTAAATTTCTCAAGTTTCATAAAATTAAGTAAGATAAAAATCATAAAAAAGAAATATATTTTTGCAAAGATTTTCTAATAAAAATCTTCAAAAATAATTTAATTTTGAATAAGTTCTGAAAATTTAATTAAAATCTGACAATTATTTTATTTTTTGCAAGAATTTCCAAATTAACATGTCTGTCACCACAAAAAAATGAGGCTAAAATTTGCGATGATAAAAGTTAGTATAACGGCTGACACAAGAAAAATAAGTTTTTAATCAAAATTTCATATGTTCTAAAAAGGAGTAAAAAAATTTAAATATTCAAAAAATACTTTCATCCTTCCTCTTAATAAGAAAGATTTTGATGATAAAACTGTGTTTTCATTATATTTGGAGCCCGTTTTCACCATGGTATTCTGATTTTTTAGCAATTTTATGGAAGTACCTATACTTGTATTTATAGCTACCTCTCTAGAAAGGTTTTAAGCATGTACTTTGGTAATTAATCAAAAATTTGTGATACAATAAATTAAGCATTTGACCTAATCTTGTTAAAAATTAGTATTAAGAGATATATAATTTATAAAATTATGTGCATGTGTGTATGGCCAAAACCTGATTAAAAGAAAAGGCCAAGATATAGATGGCATCACTTAAAACATTTATAAACACCATAAAGTCCCATATATTTATGATCAGATCGAGTCATTCAATGTTCAACTCTTGCTGGACATAATCCTCTAGTCATATACATACACACACATTATATATATATATATATATATATATATATATTAGTAAATAAATTCTTGATATAACTATATAATAATTTAATGAGTTATTAGTCTTAAAATTTTTAATAAAAGATTTCTTTATACAATTTTATATTGATTTTTCCTTTATAATCTTTAAAACTCTTAACCTTTATGTTTGCTTTTTTTCCTATTTGAACAAGAGTTGATATGTTAAATATAGGTCACCATTAATCTTTAACCTTTTTTAATTTCTGTCTAGACTTGTCTATGTCATTACTTCCTGTCCATCCTTTTCTAACTACCTTTTTACTACGTTTTCTTTTTGTCTCTCTCTCTCTTAATGCCATTTCCCTTATTTGTTCTTTGTTCCTCTTTCTTTCTTTCCTTCTTTAAATCTTATTTTTTAAGAAAAAAAAAAAAAAAAAATGTAAAAAATTAAAATTCATTTTTTTTAACAAACGTTTTTGCATTGACAAGCCCCAGGGAGAATATCCTTGGCGAAATGGCTATCTGAAGAGGGATAAAAGAATTTTCATTTTTATGTAATTCATTTATATGCTCTATAATAAATATATTGAGCTCTCTTTTGTAGATCAGTTTTAATATTTCATATTATTAAGATCTATTTGGATTACTTACCCACGGATTATATATATATATATATATATATATATATACACACACACAGACACGCACAAGATTTTAATAGTCTGATTAATGAAATGAGGAATAAAAAGACAACAAAGTAAGATTGAATAGGTGAATATAGTCAAAATGCCTACTAATATATAATAAATATCACCAATCTTATTACCAATATTGTTATTTTGTTGTTATTTTAGTCCTTCAAATTTCATTAACCGTTTTAAATCTCATCCCTTAGACATACATACTCAAAAGCGAATGTTCCACCTCTTTACATGTTCAATGCACATAGATGAAAAGTAATGCTCAAAACAAACTGTTCTAAAATAATTTTACATCTCTGTGAGAGTCAATGAGCCTAAAAATGTAAAAATTTATGTTAGTCATGTTTGGCATTTCATACTGAGACCAAATTCATTCTCCCTTCATTGAAATTATAATCACAGGAAAAAATAGAGAAATTAAATAATTAAGACCTGTGATTCAGAAGCTTCCAGAATTGCAAATATATAAAAAAAAAAAAAAAATATCATAGGTAAAAATAAAGATACGTGTCATTGTATGGAATTTTAAATTCCAATTAATTTTAAAGAAAGAATAAAATTGTGTTTATTGAGATGCTTTCAAAATGTTTTTGTTTTTTGTTTTTTTTATCAGAAATAAAAGTTCTTTGTAAAATGTTTCTTGAATGTATAAATTTATAATCACTATTGGATAAATATTTTTCATTAAAAAGAGGAAAGAAAAATCCATGTACTATGAAATCATAAGTTTAAAAGCTTAATCAGAAGTTCATGGCAGAGAAAGTAGTTTGGTAAATGAAAGAAATTAGGAAAATGTCACCCACCTTATCAAACATATTGAGAAGACTTTCCTTGACATGCAAACTCGAGTATTTTCTTTCAGATTTTACTAAATAAAACATTAAATGAAAAGCAGGAAAAAAAAAAAAAAAAAAAAAAAAAAAAAAAATCTTTCCTTATCTCCAGTTACTAACATGTCTGCTAAATTTGATAATCTAAATTCATCTTCAAAAAGAAAAATCCTGAATGCTTCACATTAATATTGAACATGGATACCTTATGAAGAAATAAAAAAAGGTTGGACACTTTCCTTTCCTTCACAATATTTCAGAAATGACCTTGGCAGGTTCAAAAGTAATTCTTGCACAAAGTTGACATGTACAATTATTCTCTCACATATATATATATATATATATATATATATATATATATATATATATATATATATTACACACACAGTCCCTAAAGTCTGGTCACACAAGAAATTTCATTATTATTTTTTATTATTTCCACAGATTAAACATGGTTTTGTTGAAAGAAGAAATGCTAAAGGGGTAGGCATACTCAATAAAAATCACAGATGCAACACACTTGAGTTAATGCATAAAGAAGGAATGTGCTAAAATTGACCTCAATGTGGACTTATTGCATCAAATTCACGTGAATCTTGCAAAGTGCATCAACCTTTGCCTCACAATTGATGGAAATCATATTGAAGATGTTATTTGTTAATATTCCACTAATAAAATATCGTTGAAAATTTCATTTCTTGAAAACATGCATTTTTGCCTACGTGTTCAGACTTTAGGGACACACCCTTTATATATATCTCCTTAAGCCTGTCATGTGTCTCTATATGATGGTTCATTTAGTTAACAAGTATTTCAGTCATTTGCTAGAGGTGGAAGAAAAGGATTCCCAGTTGGAGTTGAAGGTCAAATGAACAAAAAGCAATCAGATAAGACAATTCAATGGTCTCTTTCTCTCAATCACATACACACTTTAAATATAAATAATAGACTCTTACACATCATAATTTAGTAATTTGTCTCATTTTCTTATCCAAATAGCATGACATGAATTTTTGTCTATATATCACACTGATGCATGATCAATATAGAAACCAAGATAAACCCATGCACACAAGAGATATGTAAATTGTGAAGATATCACAGGACACAAAGTTCCAATAAGAATTTTCATACATCCAGACTCCAAACATCAAAAATTAGTGTTCTTTCCCTACCAAAAAGCACATTCTACATTTTCTCTAATAATTTCCTGTTAGCACTAACAAGAAAAAAAATTATTTTTGTCTGAATTTCTGGATGAGGACTTATTTTACACTATATTCGTTCTATTGTCATCACCTTTGTTTCATGTTTCAACTGTTGTGCCCTATGGCCTTCATCAGGTGTATATTGATCCGGATAGCCTACAGAGAGAATTCTAAACTGAACCATTTATTTAATATATTTAATCTATGAGAGAACACAAAGTCTAAGCCCATAGGTTAAATAAAGGGTTTAGTTCGAAATTCTGTGTAGGTTAGCCGGATTGATATTCACTTGATAAAAGCTGAAGAGCACAATGGATGAAATGACATGATCACAATAATAAAAGATGAGGACAATAGTCCAAATCTTTTTTTTTTTAAAACTAGTTTTATTAGGAGAAATTAGATTAGCAAAACTGTAAGTGGCAAAGTCTATAAATTTAAAACTATTATTCTGCACCAGGAGTTCAATTCTTTACGTGCAATTTTATTTGACAAACCACTTGGGATAGCATTTAAGAATTTAAGACAATGTCAATTAATTTTGCTTGTAAAGGATGGACATAGTACCAAATTAAAGAAAAAAAAGCTCTTTCCTTCATATATCTCCACAATGCAAGATGAAAAAAAATTAAAGAATGAATTGAGTAAACATTAAAGTGTAGTGACGTTGAAAATCATTCATGACAGAAAATAAAAACCATCCCAAAATAAAGAACCTGTGGTTGATTGGTTTAGTTACAGTGTATCATTAGCCAAAACACAAAATTCGAGTTAATTCTTTAAATTTTCCAACTCGTTTTTTTTTTTAAGACAAAATAAATTATAACTCCATCATTAAAACTCTTCCCCCTCCTCCAATTATGACGACAGGCATTTTCTTGCTCAGTGAGCTTCTAAATGTATGCCAACTTCTTCACTGATATGTATTGAAATATTTTAACCCCTTATTGACCAAAGAACCACTCACTTCTCACTCACAAAGAAGGACACAAACAACAGACGAAACAATCTGTTTGGACAACTTTGACAATAACCAGAACAAAAACTACTTTGACCAACAAACTAAACAAAACACTAATAACAAAGATATTGAGTCAGGTGGTAGCAAAATTAGGACATTATGTGCTATTCTGAAGCATGTCATTACTATTACTTTAAATGATTTTGTTTTTAATCTAAACTTTATCAGAGCTTTATGATATTAGCACCAAAATATGGTATATAATTTTCATCCTCAAATGGTTTGAAAGACTAGAACAAAAATTTTAATAAATATTACATCTAATAACTACAAGTGCTTCAATAAATTTTAATTCTGTTTTCTAATATTATTACAGTTGCAAGTGTTTCATACATCCAACTTAGTTTTGTTAATATAAATCGCACCTTCAGATATACATTATCCAAAGTTTTATTACCAAAATATTCATGTGCAATTGTCATGGAAGACAATCTAAAAAAATAAATCTTGCTTGATACCACTTTAGGAAGAAAAAAAAAAAATCATCAAGTTGTTTAAAAAGCCTTTTAAAAACAACATTTATATACACTTAATTGCTTTGCACATGTTTGGTTTGTCTTATAGGAATCAGCACTTTGTTATGAAAATAATTTCAGTTATAAACTTTAAAAGAAAAAAAAGTTTCTATATACAACAAATATTTAAAAGCATATTCTCCCAATGTCAATTGAATGACATGCATGAAAACTAGCATCTTATAATGCTAAATATAAAATAATTTTAAGTTCCAAAATGGCAGAGCTACCTCCCCAAATTATTAAGCAATGTAAGCTCATTTAATGAACAACAGGTGCAAGACTAAGTATGATGATAGGGAACTGCTCATCCCCCACCTGCAAAACACGTTAAATTCTTCTTTACTTGAAGTACGGAACAGAGATTATGTAAACATTGTTTGAAAACAATTACTTGAAAAACACTTATTTGAATTGTAAATTGTTTGAATGGAAATTAAATTGAAAGGATAATTATACTAAATGATAATTATTCGAAATGCAAAATTCTTTATTGCAAAAAAAAAAAAAAAAAAAAAAAAAAGTAAAAATTAAAAGAAGTTATACACAAATGATAATTATTCAAAATACAAATATCGTTTATAAAACAACTTAGAAGAAAAAAATGCTTATAACCTTAAGTTATATGATACTACACACAAATAGTCAATGACTGAAGAGTAGTCATTATGGGATGCCATTAATTTTTTTAAGTTTTCCATTTACGTTGCGGTATTTCATGGTGCTCTTGATATTTTGGCAACTTGCTCTTGTAATATGAATTTCTTGCAAGTCCTGTTCTCTTTTAAGAGCATCTAAGAATTATCATATTGTAGGATGACACTTGCTGCAAAAAAGCCCTATGCCATCCTTGAAGGGCGTTAATAGTTCTAGGTAAATCAGCATGGACTCTCTTAAAGGAAGACCACATGTGTATTTTCAGACATAAGTATTTTGAATAATTATCATTTATTATAATTTTTCTTTTCATTAATTTTCATTCAAATAATTTACAATTTAAATAATTGTTTTCGAACAATTTTCTCAGTATGATACATAGGAGTTTTGCAAAATGTTAGGATAAAATGTTCAATTTTCAAACCTGAAAAGCAGCACAGTACATTCGTTTGGTGATAAGTGCATCATATGGTGAATATACCAAGATTAACATGAATGGGGGGGGGGGAATGAAAGAAAAGATTTCAATTAAAAATGTTAACTAAGGAAAGTAATTCTAAAAAAGGTTGATATTTAGGGGGGGGTTATGTTTCAAGATGTATATTAAAAAGGAAAAGGTTTAAGGGATTTATAGATTTCTTTATAAAATAAAGATAGAAGCTAAAATTTGAGCTTACTGCAAAATTGAAATAAATTTTTGTATAAGATAACTTTATTAACAGAAAAGTTAATAAATAGCAGCTGCAAACTGTGTTATGTCTCCATTCTGTTGAATGAAGATAACACAATCATGAAATATAATGTCTCTTGTAGTCGACAGTCTTACTGAATGCTGCAGCAAGGATATAAGGCTAGCTCTCTGCTGAGCATTCTTGGCGTCAGTATATATGCTATTTGGACGCGTCCAAGTCATATTTTGGAGAGGTACGTTCATCTTCACAACAATATGAAAGAGAGAGAAGTGACATAGTGTGTTTAAATGCTGATTGGACTAAAGCTAAATGAGTATAACTGGTCCTTTAATATTTCAAGCGACAAGAATTCAAATACTAACTTAATTTAAGCTTAATAATTAATTGTGGGAAAATTATGCATTCGACATGTACTATACTTGAAAGCATTAGCCAATAAAATTGATAATAGTTAATTCAATATTACATACCTGGTCTACATTTTTCTGGTTTCTTACCCTTGCTACGACATCTGTAGTAATACAATAATTGTAATATTGCTACCAGTGTACAATTAAAATCTCACCGTAGCGTTATTCATTTTTACTGTCACAAATTTTCTATTATTTCCTGTTTTTTTAGCTGGTAGCACTACTTTCAGAAAGTTTCTTTTTCGTGTGAATTCGAATCCTCATCGCCATTGTTATGTTTTCATTCCATTGAATGAAGATAATACAATCATGAAATATAATGTCTCTTGTAGTTGACGTAGTCTTACTGAATGCTGTAACAAGGATACAAGGCTCGCTTCCGGCTAGCTCTCTGCTGACGATTCTTGGCGTCAGTATATATGCTATTTGGATGAGTCCAAGTCATATTCTGGAGAGGTACGTTCATCTCCGCAACAATGATTTTTAACAATTACTAGACGACTGAAATATTGTTTCTATATTTGTGAAATGTTTAAACTATTTTTTTTTTTTTACCTTTTATAATAATTTTTTGTCCCTATAACATTTATGGGGAGGATGTAAAAAGAGTTTCAGAGAGAAAGAAAGAAAGAAAAAAAGAAGAAAAAAAAGCGCTTTTCACCAAATGAACACTGACATGTTAAACCCTACAAAACAGGAATACAAAATTGGACATAGCAAGTGATAAGATTTACAAAGTCCATGCAATGTTACCACAGAGTGAAGAGCTATTGCATTAGTCAGATTATAAATTAACCTCCTGTACAAATAGATGAAGGAAAAAAAAAAAAAAAACTAGTCCAAATTATCTTAATTAAAAGTGACCAAGCACCTTAAGAAATGGCAAGTGCTGACCAATATCTAGTCAGCTCTAATTTGAAGTAAACTGAGCAATGAAAGTGAATAATTCATTAAAAGAATGAAAAAAAAAAAAAAAAAAAAAAAATCTACCAATTGGAAGCTGTAAGAAATGGTAGCTTGTGAGAGAAGTTAGAGAAACCAACCAGAATTTGGGATCTGGTTCAATAACATACACACAGAACTAATATACTTATAAAATACAAATAGTTTTTTTTTTTTTTTTTTTTTTAACCAATTCTGATTGGCAGGAAAAAAATGTTAAAAGAAAAAGCTTTTGTTAAAACATGAAATGGATGGCAATTGTAAGCTAATAAAATAATTAGCTCTGATGATGACGATAGTAATAATGACAATGCTGACTGCGATCAAGGGTGGTGGGTGTGGTCAGGTGATAAGTTCCCAGTGTAGGTATGGATGTTCCATCTTTATTTTATTTTTCTTTTGCTGGCACGGGAAGCAAGGATTAAAAGAGTAAGGTTATTTTTTTTCATAAGCTTTTGTAGCCAGTGTGGTGGTGGGAAGTGATGGCTTTGAAACAGGAAGAAGTTACCAGGTTCTCTAAATTCATTAGGATTTAGAAAAAAAAAAAAAAAAAAATTAGAGGGTGCATAGAAAACACCCATGATTTGATCACACTCCTCTTGTTTTCAATCTAGTATCTGTGTTTTTATGTTTTTATTTTATTTTGAACTTGTTGGGTCATTTGGTTGTTAAAATCCATGTTGCATCTAAACAGATTTGTATAAATTTACATTTTTTTTTTTTTTTTTTTTTAATGTATATATTTACAAGTTTCGTTTTGTGTGTGTGTGTGTGTGTGTGTTTTTTTTTTTTTTTTTTTTTTTAAACAAGTTTATATACACCAATATTGCTATATACATGCATCTGGATGTGATTGATGTATGTGTTTGCGCAGTTTATTTTTATCACCTTTGCTGGGTTCACAGCTTTGTTTACGGGGATTACCTGAAGAAACAGAAGAAAAAAAAAAAGAAAATTTATCAGTCAAATTATCAATAGAAACAAGGTTCAATCAATTATTGTTTTTCATTAAAAAAAAAAAAAAAAAAAAAAAGCTTCAGAATCATTAACCCAAATCACACATCCATTGAACCTGAGACACAAAATCATAGAGTTATGCCAAGATGAAATTCCATGGATTCAAACATTAGAAAATATTCTAAAGTTCTCGTGTACCAAAGTATGAAAAAGATTTGAAAAATAATGAAAATAGACAAAAAAAAAAAAATAAATAAATTTTAACTCAATCACTTAATTACTAAAGTTACATTTTACAATCTAATTTATAATTAGAGAGCAAAGCAAGTGTTTTTTTTTTTTTTTAACTATCCATTCTCCAAATATGCTTATGAAATATTTGCAGTTGAATGAAACAAATCAAATTTGAATAATTTTTTTTTTAAAAGACATGACCATTACAGTGAATTCAAAAACTAGTGTTAATGTACTTTAAGCTATAATTACCAACATCAGTAGACTGTAAAAGTGTGTGTGTGTGTGTGTTCTTTATTGCTTTTTGCTTATATAATCTACAAGTTGTGACAAGTAAATTGTCACCATTTCATATTTTTAATTCTGTGCATATGCACTGTTTGCATGAAAGTGTCAATTGGCCAAATGGCCACAATCTGAGAAAAAGATCATCATGATGTAATAGAAATTTGAAAATGGCATGCTGTACTGCTTGACATTTGCACTGGAAGCTCCAATACAAACATTTCAGAGCGTTTGGGTGTCAATCTGAGGACAGTGCAGAATATTTGGAAAGAGTTGGAGGAGTCTAAAGGTGACTACAAAGGTACAGCAGCTCAGAAAACTCACTGATCGTTTTGATAAAAAAAGAATTCCCAAATTTGTTGGTGAGGGCCTCAGACTCAACATGGTGGCCTACATCAAGTGCCTAGAGGTGGTAGTGCTACCCTGGGTCATGTGGCTGGCTGTCTGGAAACAGGACTCTGCATCATGCCACACAAGCAGGAGACACCCAGTCATGGCTGTAAAACAATTTCTGTGACCACATCACCCTTATATCAGGCCACCTAACTCCCTAGATTGCAACCCTCTTGATTATTATATGTGGAGGGGTGCAATTGACGAGAGACCAACAAAACTCCTTACAATACCAAAGGTGAACTGAAGGCAAGAATTATGGCAGCATTCACCAACTTAAACAAGGAGACCGTCCAGAAGAGATGCAGGACATCTGGAGTATTTTAATGACAATTTATCCATCACACCCTGTATGCTATCATTAAACCAAAAACTTCATGACTGTAACCTTTTCATATTGTAATGCCGAATGTGTTTATATAATTTCTTTGAGTAAATCTATAAATGTTTTATTTAGCAGATACAATGGTCTGAGTGGACATCTCTGTTTAAAAAAAAATAAAAAAAAAATAAAGTGAAATTAATATCTACCAGTTTGGAGATCATAAAAGAAAAATGGCAAGAGACATTTTCTTAAAGATTTTCAAACTCTTTTAGTCTGGTAGATATTAATTTTATTGTTAGAAAGGAAAGGCAGAGAAAAAACAAAATAAAAACAACAAACAGGGATGTCCACTCAAACATATGTATCTTCTAAATATAATGGCACATATTTAGGCAGCATATCTTCATTCAAACATGTCCCATTAAATAAGATAGACATATTGTATCTACTTATTTTTATACTGATTCTTTCCAGTGGTCTAGTCAGTTTAATTTTAAGATGAAATTCATCAAGGAAGGTGCTGTAGTTTTCTTTCCTACCCAAATACTTTCAATACTTTCTAAGATGATCTTCAGGGGTAAATTACAAAGACAAACTTCTTGTAACTGTGATAAAATCTGCATTCTGTTGTCATAGTGATTGAAAAAAAACAAAACAAAACAAAAAAACATGCGAATGTGCTGTTATTTTAGAATTTTTAAATTTATCTGTTGTAGTTATGGAATTTTTTCCAAAACAAGCACTTCATTATATAGGGAGCTGACTGGGAATTGGTAGAAATGTAAAATGGCATTAGTATATAGAAGTTATATGCACTTTAATATTTTGTAATAAATTTTGTTGAATGTTGGTTGGTTGATTTTGAGAGGACCTTGAGAATTTTAAGTTTTTGTTTATTTTTGTGGTTTAGTATATTGCTGTTGTCAACAAGTATTTTCCTGTATTGTGAAGATGCACAGGAATGTGTTTTAAGATGTTATGCAATAGAACTTGTATCTGACAAATGAAGTGCAAGACATCTTGATATATATATATATATATATATATATATCTCATAGTACAATATCATTTATGTTCATTAAGTCAAATGAAAAAAAAACAAAAAACGAGAATCTAACAAATTTTGGTACTTATAAAAATGATTTTTTTTGACAGAATTAACTTTCAGAATAATTTTTTTTTATCGCCCACGACAGCAGGTAATGATGCAATGGAAGATATATTTATTATATATATATATATATATTAAAGAAAAACAGACCACTTTAAGGTACCATTATAATAATTTATTTCACTAGAGCCCTTTTAAAGGACGTCGGATCATCAGATAGCACTTCCAAAAATGAAATGAAACGAAAAATGAAATTAAAATTGATGGGTAGTGTAAGTTTGTTGTAATTTAACAGAGTGTAAAAGGGGTAATTAAAGAGACATGGTAGAGTATAGGGAGGGATTAATTTTATATCTCTCTGGATTTACATTGAGCTTTCAGGATTTCATCCTCCTTGGGATTACCCATACGGATTACCAAGTTCTTATATATAAGAAAAAATTATTACAAAAAGAAAATATTTTATCAAGAATAAGAGAGAGAACTTCCCTAAAGCCAACAAAAAGCAAATCCATTAATCATATAGATCTAAAGATATATATATATATATATATATATTACAAAATATACTTGGTAATGGATCCGAGAAGAAAGTTTCACTGAATGCATTCTTGGCCTTTTGCCTAGGAAGAGGTGTAGTATCTGTTCTCTCCTCAAATGAGATGGAAGAAGGTGCCACGTACTGACTATTTCTGTGAAGAGCTCAACCATTATTCTAGCCACCAGGTTCCTCCAATGCAGCTCTACATTCATCACTAAAATTATTGTTAAGAAATCAGTTTCCAAGTACCTTTTTTTTTGCCAGATGCACCTTTTTAGTGCCTTCTTCATTGCACTGGGAGAGGTGGGGTTATTGTAGTGTCAACACTAACATGGCAGCAGTTGTACAAGGCACATACAGCTGAATTCCTATTTTACAGAAGTAGTTATGGCTTACTGTTACAAGAGGCATTTTGTTTATTCCAATGCTTGAGCATTTGTGATGGAATATGGTTTTAGATTACCATAAAGATGAAAGAACAACTCAAGAGCAGTCTTCAAGTTTCAGATCTTTTGCTCTTATCTTATTCAAAATTTTTACGTGTTAAACTACTGGCATCTCTTCAGTATTTAAATATGAAATTTGGAAGTTAAAGAACAATTGTCAAACTTATACATACCTAATGATACTAGAGCACTTGCAATAGCCAATCCAGATTGGTTACTAGGAGTGTAATCCTCATCTCCACATGGAAGTTGCACTAATAAAGAGAGCACTGCAGCCTTTTGGCCATTCAAAGGTTCCAATGCAATTGGGCTGGGTTTGTTGTTCACCTGAAATGGATGATAATTTTGAGATTTTTAAAAAATTTACAGAATTTTTTTTTCTTTTTTCAAAAAGCAATGTAACCAAGTAGTGACAAAGAAAGAAATGTTGAATGCTTTACAACATGAATCATGACACTTGTAGATCAGACTTCATTCTTAATGAACAATGGCAAGAGCATCAATATTAAAAGCAAAAGATTTTAACAAACCAGTTTTCTATACTTTCATCTAAGGTAAATTGGTTTATTCCAGTGCAAAATGTTCTCATATAAATAAGTTCTTAAGTATCTATCTAAAAATATTCAAATTGCACCAAATCGAAAACAGTCAGAGCTGTTGACCCATGAAACTATTATCTCAGAAATCTGAAGCACTACTTCTATCATAGACAAAGCAAAGAAAAAGCGGATTTCAAAACCTGCAGTTTATCACAAGTACGTACAAAGAAAGATTCGTGTTTACAAAATTAAGATACAAAATAAAATTGTTCCAAAAATCAATGTCTCCATTTTTTTTTTTTTTAAATCAATTCACCCCAAGCAAGGCAATAATGCCACTTAGATGCAAGGGGCTACTGGAGTGAAAGAGAGTGAGAAGACTTTAGAAAAAAAACAAAAACCCAATCCTAAACAGGAAACAAAGAATGAACCTCAACTCCTATTAAAAAAAAAAGAAAAAAAAAAAAAAAAGTGTGAACCAGATGATAGGTGAACCTATCATAAATAATTGTTTACATGTTTTGAAAATTCCCGATTCTAATTTTTTCTCTATGTCTAATTACCATTTCAGATCAGCTGAAAAAATAATACAATTTTGCTTACTGTAATAGAAATATAAAGAGGAGAAAAAAAAAAAAAAAAAAAAAAAAAAAAAAAGAGAAATAAAAGATGGAAAGAAATAAAAAACAAAACAAAAAAAACAAAAAAAACCCTTGTACAGACATGCTTGTTAAATTCATTAGGAAAAAAAAATCAGCAGGACCTGATCATACAAGAAGATGTCCTATCTTATTAAATCAATATTTGTTTAGAAGAAAGGGAAATACTGGGTAAAATTGCATGTTATAAAAAGAGATCATGGCTCATTAGCAATAAGCATGTTCATTCATCCTTTGTTGAACACATTTTCTCAGATTTTTCTTTTACAGCACCCCAAAAGACTCATAAAAAAACAAATTTTTTATGCTAAAGAGGAAAATTAAGGAACTGAAGATAAAAGAGAAATGACAAATTATGTAGTAAAAAGAGAAGGAAAAAATTAGAGTTTTTCTATACCATGTCCTTTCAGGGTGGTGGCTCTCCACAATTTCCTGTCTTTGTAGCCCTTAACTTTTTTCTTTTTGTTATGCCTCCTAATCCTCCTTCTGCTATCCATTTAATCAAGCTTGCTAGGTAGGTTAGCTGACCACATTCATTAAAAATATGTTTTTAAAATGAAAATTAACAGTTATAGCTTTTATAAAAAGCTGACACACACAAACACGCAAAAAAAAAAAAAAAAAAAAAAAAAGGTCTTCAAATTTGTTTATTTTAGAAATTAATACAATAATGGATTATTGCTGTTTTCAATATACAAATGCCAGAAAATGATTATTTTCAGTCTTCTGTTTCTTTTTGCACCTATTGTGACACCAATCCCATATGGCTCAGCAAGAACCCTTATTTATTGCAAATCAATTGAATTTGCCTCGACTCATTGATTACATAACCTTGCCTCAGTTCACTCTGGTGTTCCATTCAAGATTTCATCTGCTGACTGATTCTAGCATTGTAAAATTTGTGCCATTTTTTCAGAGTTTTGGACAATCTTGGGTGCACTCCAATTGATTCTTAGATTAACTTCCAGTTTATCTTTGTATATGAGAAGAGGGACTTCTAACATTACACTGACCATCAGGAAGCTGACTGCCCATCTTAGAAGTCATCATGATACAGTCTCAGCTATTTTGTCTAACATACTTACTGAACAATTGATCATTTGAAATTTTATCTTTCCATGTATACACACATTACAAATACCATTGGTGAAATGTGTCCATTTTGATGATGTGTGTTTAGTAAGGAATTTGCATCCGAGTTGATAGGACCACTGTACAGTAAACAGATTATTTTGTTTTCTAGCTCAAACAACCTTCATTCTAAACTCTTGAATTGAAATTTCCAAATGCATTAATTGCATTAGCTATGCCATTTATTGATTTAAACATGTAAAAAAAAAAAAAAAAGAAAAAAAAAAAAGTAAAATTTTACCAACATAAATTTGTAAAACAAAGTACCCCCACATATTCTTTTACAGATTTACTCTGGAGATGAAATTTCATTAATTTTAACCGAGTTGGGAGAGCATCACAGGACTAAAGAGCATTAAAAAAAAAAAAAAAAAAAAAAAAAAAGAAGAAAAGAAAAGAAAAAATTTCAGGTCTTATTTGCAGGTTTCAGATTTTTTTTTACAGACCTGAATTTCAAAATCTCTTTAATTATTAATAAAATCATCTATGTACAGTGTACCTTCATGTGTTTGTCTTTTGCCATCTCTTCCAAACCTTGCTCCACCATCCATTCACTCAAGCTTGCCAAATACATTTTGCATTGATTTCCGCTGTATCTCTTACCTTCAAATCTTTCCTGTGAGTATTGAATTTTCAAAACCCTCTTTCTTCATTATTAGAGAAAAAATATATTAGCTTTTCAAAATGACATCTAAAAAAGATTTTTGGACAACAGATTTGCTACTCTTGCCAAACAAACAAACAAGGAAACCTACTGCTTGAGGTTACCAAAGTATGACTTTTTTTTTCTCTTTTATCGTATAATGAAAAAAATATGACTAACATACACAGGATGTGGGATATAATATCAGATTCTAGGATCATCATTTTTAAAGTCTACTGAACTCATCGATAGAGAGGCATAGAAAGGCATAGAAAGTGTAAACATTTTCTGAAAATAATTTCTATGAAGAGGTCTTTTTCAACAATGATAAAGAAAAAAAAAAACGTCAACAGGCATCTTTGAAGAACTAATTGTAAAGCTAACTGAAAAGACTTGTATTACAGGAATTTTCAGAGGCAGCCAAATTTTTATTTTTGCCAATGCACACATCAGAAAGTGCAAAGCATTTCCTACAATATTTCTGCTCCTTAAGATATAGACAAGATACAGTGATATATTCTTGGCTGCACTACAGATATACTACTAAAAAAAGCACTTGGCTCGTTACGGTTTTCAATGTGCAAAAAGTTGAAGAATTTGTTTTGGCATGCTGATGAGAGAAAAAAAAAGACACACACACAAACTGACAGAAGGGAGTGGCAGCTGACTGGTAGCAAAGTATATCTTTATTACAGAAGAGCTGACAGTTCTCAAACTACAAAATGCAAACATTCTATAAATCAAATTCAGAACCAGGAAGAGAAGACTGCAGGTGTGATTCTTTGCTTTTTTGGAACTTCAACATCCACAAACCTAATGGCACCAAGGATTATTTTTATTTCCTGTTTGTACTAACAAAGCTTTCTTCACAAAAACAAGGTAAGTGACATGCATTTTTAGAGATATAATCATCAGTAGCAATATATAACAAGAGATACATGTCAAATCAAATTGTATATGTAATATGTAAGGAAGAAGCTATACAAAAGGTCAATGTATTAATTTGGAGAAAAAAAAAAAAAAAAAAAAGAAAAAAAGAGAGATACAGGGAGATATATATATATATATATATATCTGTGCGTAGGTAGGTAGGTAGATAGACAGGGAGAGAAAGAGAGAGAGAGAGAGACAGTCTATCTCTCAGGCTGAAAGAGATAGATTGAGAGAGGGGGAAAAAAAAAAAAAGTATAAATTAAATATTTTGCTTTTATAGGATAAATCATTATCTGGTCTCCCAACCCCAAAATGAAAATTTTCTTTCCAATAAAAACACTAAATAACATAAGTTTCCATAAAAATAAAGGGAAAGCCATAAGATGTCAGTTTCTACAGACATTGATACTTTGTATGTAGTTATATTTACTAATGAAAAACTAGGAGCTTAATATACTATTAATAAACTATTATCAGTTAATTCTCCAGACATTTCTTTTTTCGAAACTTACAATTATAAAGTTTTGAAGTCAAGAAACAAGAGCCTATTTTTTATCTTGTACAAATGGTGGAATAATGGATAGCAGCTCAGATTGAGGAATTGGAGAGCCATGTTCAAATTCCACTCGAACCCATTACATTCACTTACGTGCTAATACTCTTGGGAAAGGTATTAATCCTCTTCTTCCCAGCTATGGGTAAACAGCAGGACAGACTGTGTTCTATAGGCTTTGATGGCAACTGGTCTACTGCAGAAAGAAATGGCAACCTACTGCAGGGAAAAAAATCTGCCTCATCAGTCATGTATCAAAAGATACATGATTACCTAAGCATGTATCCTGCATGGCACATAACTGATCATAAAAAAGAAGGAACAATCTGTTAGGCACTTAATATATATATATATATATATATATATATATATATATATATATTTTCATTTCTCTTTTAGCCTTTATTTGCTATAAAAGAAAATGTAATGAAGCTCAAGATTTTGGTGATTCCAAAAGCAGCAATATAACCATGCTAATATTGCTCACTTTAGGTGGAAGTTATAATTTACTTTTTATTCTAGCTTTTCAATCTAAAGCATGTCAGATTATATTAATTCACTTCCTATCATGGATTACAGTGAAAAGGTGTGGGGAGCTAGAGAGTCTCTTGCTATGATCAAATGAAGGTTAAGAAAATTCTGATGAGTTTACAGCAACTTCACATTTAAACACCGGTTCTTGTATGATTACCAAAGTTAAGTAACGTCAAGCTTGGTAATTACCTAGATGGGTGACTGCTTTGGAATACTTGGTGTGGGTTGTGTAATTGATAATAGCTTGCAAAGCTGTAATTCCCACTGGGTGTGTTATATTCACTTACATGCAAATACCCCTGGGAAAGGAATGAACCCACTGCTTTTACCCCCCCCCTAAGCCATGGGTTAATTAGCGAGAATAAATTGTTATCTCAAAAAAAAAAAAAAAAAAAAAAAAAAAGAAAATAGAAATCTTACAATCTAAAAATATTTTGATAAGCCAAAGAAAATGAATCACTCAAAATTCTGATGTTTGGTCAAAAAAGCTTTTTAGCATTACTCTTGCAGGCACTTAAAAATATGCCTCTAAAAGTTTGCCATTGTTCAATAGAAGGAAAGAAAGAAAAATACTCAATATCAACTATGAACATGGCCACAATGTGATGACTGCGTTTGGAAAATAAAACATTCCTATAACTTTAGAGACGTACATAAAACAATCCATATATTCAATTAAAAGTAAAAATAAAATCATCTGTGTGTATGTGTGCGTATATAAAACCTTCCTTCTCATAGGTTAGATTTTCACCAACACACAGACATCTAAAAATCATTGTATCTATAAATAACCTGAGAGAAGTTAAAGAAAGAGAATGAAAAAAAAAAAAAGACAAAAAAAACAAACAAACAAAAAACAAAAACATCCATTTCTATTTACACCCATTTATAATTAACTAATCCAGCTTAATCCTTATTATGCCATCTCAAAGTTGCTCAATCATTTAAGTGGATATCACTGTGTGGTCTCCATGAGACCACAACATTTGCCTCATCTTTTTGCCTGTCATCATAATCCTACTCATCATATAAGAAAAAAAAAAGAAAAAAAGAAAAAAAGAAAAAAAAGAAAAAAAGAAAAAAAAAAAAAAGAAAAAAAAGAAAAAAAGAAAAAAAAAGAAAGAAAAAAAAAAAGAAAAAAAAAAAGAGCAACAAGCCACATCATTGACTGAGATTATTCTTTCATTGAAATGTACAATACTCAGATATGAACAAACACAGATCTGTTCTTTTTCCTAAGCATTATCGGTACTGTTGTGTACGGATGTAGAGTCATAAATACTATTCCCTGAGACATTGAGTTCTTCACTTGCCCTGATCTAAAGGACATATTGTAGTAAAATATTCGCTAATTGGTAATATGCTTGTGTCCCTCTACACTTCCATTACCACCACATCATTCACATATAGCTTTAAAAAAAAAAAAAAAAAAAAAAAAACCATTTGACATTCCAACCATTTCAAATATCTCTTTTAATGATTCCAAATTTAAGACACTAAAAGCACTATTATACATCAGCACCTCATCCATTTGGCTTCTCACCAAAACTAAATTCCATTTAGTACCCTAGTCTCTGCTTTAATCTCCCATTTGGTTCTTCTAGGTTCACAATCAAATCACTGAACTTCTGCCAATAATATCAACATCCAATCTTTTCTTGTTGCCATCCACTTTTCTCAGGAATACTCAGAAGATGTCAGTCAATTGCTTCTTCTATCATCACCTGCTGAAGAACCTCATTTAGATCAGGAGAAACTTTCCTGGTCGGGGAAAGCTCAATTCTCTTCCAAATGATGCATGATCTGAAATTCCTTAAACCCAGTTCTCTGAAATGGCACACCATAGCCACTCACAACTAGGTTTTCTTCACCCTGGTGAGATCTATCGCTTTTTTCCTCTTGAAGAGAACAAATGTTACATGCAGCTTTAGATTAACTTCTGTAAAATTATTCGAAGATTCAGAATAAATGCACATGCTGCTCCTTTTGCTTGAATTCTTCTCAGTAGTAATTAAGATTTCATCCCTCCAAACAGGTTAGCAGAGTCAGTTTAGATCTTGATATCCTGGAATCCCCATCTTAAATTAATGTCCTTTAACATTGCACCCTCTTCAGCAACACATTAATATCACTGCAATCATCTTTTTTTTCTTCTCAGCCATGACACATCTGATACCTTAACACCAGTTATATCTAAAACAACCCTTATCATTACTTTTTTTTTCCAATTTAAACATTTTTAATCATTTCAATCCAGGCAAGGCAATAAAGCCACTAAGATGCAAGGGGGTTACTGAATGTGAGAGAATTAGGAAAAAACATTAAGGAGAGAAAACAATAATATAAAATAAATGAATAAAATAAATAAAAAAAAATAAAAAAAGGAATTAAGACAGAAGATAATGATTAACATTACATTTAAATTTTTCAAGATCAAAGTTGACTAGAAAACAAAAAGTCTAATTTTACCAAAGAGGAAAGTTCACCAGAACAATTGCCATAAAAATATTTATAGAAAAGGCACAGAGAAGTTACATTATGGAAGTGGGACTTTGGATTTTATCTATGTCTCTCTCATTGGAACATCCATTCTTATTCCCTTCACAATATTTCTCATCATAGCAAATATCATTTCTCCTACTTTATCTTCCCGCTCATTCCTTAAGTAGATACATTGTTTGGAGCAATTCATCAATAGATTAGTGGCCTTCCATACATGATGGCTTTCAGTTCTTTTATAGAAAAGAGAGAAAGGAAAGTAGAGAGAGAGAAAGGAAAGTAGAGAGAGAGAAAGGAAAGTAGAGAGAGAGAAAGGAAAGTAGAGAGAGAGAAAGGAAAGTAGAGAGAGAGAAAGGAAAGTAGAGAGAGAGAAAGGAAAGTAGAGAGAGAGAAAGGAAAGTAGAGAGAGAGAAAGGAAAGTAGAGAGAGAGAAAGGAAAGTAGAGAGAGAGAAAGGAAAGTAGAGAGAGAGAGAAAGGAAAGTAGAGAGAGAGAGAAAGGAAAGTAGAGAGAGAGAGAAAGGAAAGTAGAGAGAGAGAGAAAGGAAAGTAGAGAGAGAGAGAAAGGAAAGTAGAGAGAGAGAGAAAGGAAAGTAGAGAGAGAGAGAAAGGAAAGTAGAGAGAGAGAGAAAGGAAAGTAGAGAGAGAGAGAAAGGAAAGTAGAGAGAGAGAGAAAGGAAAGTAGAGAGAGAGAGAAAGGAAAGTAGAGAGAGAGAGAAAGGAAAGTAGAGAGAGAGAGAAAGGAAAGTAGAGAGAGAGAGAAAGGAAAGTAGAGAGAGAGAGAAAGGAAAGTAGAGAGAGAGAGAAAGGAAAGTAGAGAGAGAGAGAAAGGAAAGTAGAGAGAGAGAGAAAGGAAAGTAGAGAGAGAGAGAAAGGAAAGGAGAGAGAGAGAAAGGAAAGGAGAGAGAGAGAAAGGAAAGGAGAGAGAGGGAGGAAAGAGAGAGAGGGAGGAAAGAGAGAGAGGGAGGAAAGAGAGAGAGGGAGGAAAGAGAGAGAGGGAGGAAAGAGAGAGAGGGAGGAAAGAGAGAGATAGAGAGGGAGGAAAGAGAGAGAGAGAGGGAGGGAGGAAAGAGAGAGAGAGGAAAGAAAGAGAGAGAGGAAGGAAAGAGAGAGAGAGGGAGGAAAGAGAGATAGAGAGAGAGGGAGGAAAGAAAGGAAAGATGGTTTTGAGAGTGGGTGTATTCTGGAGATTTTTGCATCTAACCCAAATTTCTATTTATTTCAGTTACTGCCACTTATTTTTCCATCAATATATTATTGCATGCTCCAAAGTGATACACCTCATAGCTATCAAATTCTTGAAAGTTCAGCACTGGTCAAATGTTTTAGGATGACTGGACAACTACCATTCATTGAAACATTTCACATTCTACCTTCCTTCAAACATGAAAATACCTCCAGTCCAGCTTTTTAGCTACCCATATTCAACTTTCATCCTCATTTCTACAATTCATCACAAGATATTTTTCTTTTCAGAACCATTCAGATGTATAATGCTTGCCATCAAAATTGACATGAAAGTCCTTTGCCCTCAAACTCACACAAAATAGGACCCTCTTTAGGACTTGCATCTACCATTCCCACTCTGTGGCTGCATGTTTAAAGATCATTATTCCACCCCAAAATTAACCATAATTTTCCTTACACCATCAACCAATCATAGCCATTACTATGTTGATACTCTCGATTTTGTCAAGCATGTTTAACTGAAATTTCAATTATGTCCTATCCACTATCGACTCTACAGTACCAATGCTTCTAAACTTAATATATGCTTTCAAATGCATTCTCATTCCACCCCACCTGTTCACTGGCACTGAAGTAATTAAGCCAGTTGTGCAAGGGTTCTCAACTCCCCACCAGAACTTCCAGAACTTATTTTACTTGGTTGAAAGGGTAGCTACTGGCACTAGTAGCTAACCTCACTTTATTTAGCTTCATTATCTAAGCAATAATAATCAACTTCATGTCAGGACTTATAAGCCAAAATAGCTTGGAGAAGAACAAATCTTTTTTTATATCTGCCAGTGGAACTCACTAAGTAGAACTAAGTACTGACTAAGAATAAACAAAAGTAAATAAATAAACCAATCCATGTTTGTAGATACAGACATGTCATTTCTAGTGGTCAAGAGAAAAGGTAACAATTTTAATATACTGATAAAAGCCACCACCATCCTAGAATTTGAGATTGTTGAGAGGCAATTTCAAGTTACCTCTAATTTTTTTTCCCCACACACAGGCTATAGGCCACGGTTGATTTTTGTTTCATTGCGTGGGCATAAAATTTATATGAAAAAATTTTACTTGATTTCGGGAGTTTCGATGCCGTAGAGTCTAAATCTAAAAAGTTCTCCAGGTGAGAATTGCGCATTTTTTTATAAATTGCATTTTAAATTGAATATTTTATCGGTAAATCTATGCATAAAAATCAAGTAAGGGAGGTAATAATTGAGTAAATTTAACGTTTCTTAGGCTAGTAGTTATCTCCCTTAAATTCAAAAATTTTAAAATACGGTGAAAATGAATTCCCCGAATAGTAATGAAGTATTTTTAATTCTGAATATTTGAAAAAGTTATTTAGTGATTTCTTTTACATTTTGTTTCAGATGGCGATGAAAACAATAGGTACAATTTGTATCATGCTAGCATGTATTTAAGAAATCAGATTATTTCTGTGGAATCACCAACATCTTGGTAGTCTAAGAGCAATAGTGTAACTACAGAATGTGCTATGAAGATAATTCCTGTAGAACTTTTTAGTGCATTGGCATTGATGTGTGGTCTTTCTGATGAAGTTGAAATGAAGAATAGATTTATTACTGTGTCTGAGAAAGATAAGAGAAATCTACTTGCCATAGCACAAGATATTCTGAACCTTTCTCAAAGAGGAAATTTGTTTTTATCAAAGCATTATGCACTGGGAATGGCTGTTTGACACTGGACTGGTCAGTCAAAACTTATAGCCATTTTAAATGGGTTTGGGCACTCTATAAGCCACAGCACAACTCTAGAACAGGATACGGCTTTGGCTGAACAACAACTATCAAAAAGTAACATTCCAGAGGGTTTTAAGAAGAAAACTTTTACACATTTAGCCTGGGATAATAATGACTTTGAAGAAGAAACTCTGAGTGGTAAGGGAACAACCCATAATACAAATGGGATCATAGTGCAGCAGTTAACTTCTGATCATTTATCACATATTGAAGATGTCTCAATAGAAAAAGACCAGCCCCAAATGATCAGGAGTAAGAAGCGCAGTGTGATGCTAAATGAAGCGCCCATACCAGAATATTATGTGGCAAAAAGAGTAGGCCCTTTTCTACCTTCAGTTTCAATTGACAGCATTCAAAATGCTTTATTTAAATTATTTTGTGAGACCAAAACAAGCATTACTGATTTGGCTATGACCATGATAAATATGCACTGTGAAAGTGACAACCAAAACACTACTCCAATTCCAGGTTGGACAAGTTTCAATATTCTTTTATTACAGAACCAAATACCACCAAAATGCAATATTGGATATTTGCCTGTGGTCAATGGTAACCCAACTCAACTAAGTACTGTGAATGCAGTATTTTTGAAAAGTCTTGCTATTGCTGATGAGCTTGAAACTGAATGTATTGTATTAACATTTGATCTTGCATTTTATGCTAAAGCACAGCAAGTACATTGGAATTATGCAAAAAACAGTTGTCAGACTTGGTGAGTTCCACACCTGCATGTTGTTTCTCAGTGTCATTGGAAAGCGCTTTGAAGATTCGGGGCTAGCTGATGTCCTACTTGAAGCTGGAACAGTGGCACAAGGATCACTACCTGGAGTCATGAAAGGCAGGCAGTATAATCGAAGTATCAGAGTCATAAAAATTATGTCTGAAGCCTTAAGGAGGAAACTCCTATCTACTTTTATTGAAACACAAAGTGAAGAAGAAAAAGCTTAATTCATTGCATTGTCTAAAAATTTATATTATGCTTTTCCCAAAACACAATTCCAAGATCTCTGCACATCAAATGATTTTAAAGAGTTTGAAAGCAAACTATCCTTATTTATTCAAGAGAGATGCAGCCAATTTCCAACTTTTGCATTTTGGATGAGTTACTTGAATATGGCAGATTTGTTTTTAAATTTTATTCGTGCTACACGAACAGGAGATTGGGCCCTTCACCTTAAATCATCAGCAGCAATGGTACCTTGGTATTTTGCATGTGACCATTTGAACTATGCTAGATATCTTCCTGTTTATATCTATGAGATGCTTGCTGTTCCAGATACCCACCCTGCAATAGTAAAGCATCTTGCTGCTGAGGATTTTGTAGTTCAGCAACAAAACCAGTACCCCTTTAGTCAGATGGCAATGGACCAGACAATTGAACAGACAATGAATAGAGATAGCAAGACCAGAGGTGGGCAGATTGGATTCTCAAATAATGACAATGCTGTTCATCGTTGGATTTTATCTTTTAATCAACGTGTTCAAATCTCTAAAAACTGTACTGAAATGGCTGGAAAAGGAGAGGGATGCCATAATAAAAAAGACCTGAGTAGTTCTCGATATCAAAAGGATGAAGCAGATATTCAGAGTGTCATGCAGACAATTGAGTCTATGCAAAACCATTGGCATATTGTGAAAAAGAATTAACATTGCATCTGGCCAAGTAGCATCTTCTGAAATTAAAGATGACATTTTGACAGCACATGAACAAGGCTGTAATATTTCTAATCAGTTTGTTCAACAACTAATTTTGAAAAATGTGGAGTTGAATGCACCATTAAAATCAATGAAGATAAAAACTTTTAGTGATCTTCAGAAAAAGCATTCACAACAAAAGAGCAAGAAGGAACAGATTGCTTGAAAGCAGATAAAGACCTTCTCACTAGGCTTCTTATAGTAGCAAGAACCTGAAAAGTTGACCTGGAAGAAATTTTTTCACATTGCCTTTCAGAGTTCTCATCTAGCCTAAGTAACATTGATGGTTCTTTGCAGCGTACCAACAAAGCTGCATTATTTCATTATTTTCTTGTAAAGTTTCCCGATATGAAAATTAACAATATTCCAAAAAATGCAGCACTGATATTAGATGGAATGGCAGTAATACAACAGCTTGCAGACCATGTTCCATCAAGGTTTGGTGAGCTAAGTATTTATGTTTTTAGATAAGTAATCAAGCTTGCTTCTACTTATATGTCATCAAAAATTGACTTTGTGATAAGTACAATCCATGGAGTATTAAAGACTCTGAAAGAAGACACCGTTTGATTACCCCATGCCAACTGTTACTTGCTCTGAATGAAAAACAGAAAACACCGGTACAATTTCGAAAATTCCTCATGTCTGGTGAAAATAAAGAATCCCTCATCTTATTTATGTTGATGCATTGGAAAAAATTGCCAGCAGAAGAATTTCATGGAAAAACTGTGATTGCTTCATTTAGCCAAGGATGTTTCATGCTGTGTCCTCATAGTGACACAAATGAAGTAATCACAGAAACTTTGCCAGAATTAACAACTGACCATGAAGAAGCCAATACCCTTCTTTTGCTTCATGCAAAGCATGCATCAACTGCTTTCCCTTCCATTATCATTAAGACTCCAGATACGGATGTTTTTCTTCTTTGCCTTGCTCATCAAAATGAATTAAGCTGTGATTTATATATGGCTACTAATACCAACCGATCATCTTGTTTGATCTCTATTAAATCAGTTGCAAAGAAATGTGGACCTGCTCTTTCAAGTGACTTACTTTCTTTGCATGCATTCACTGGCTGTGATACTGTTAGCTGCTTTAAGGGAAAGGGTAAAATAAAACCCTTTGAGTTAATGAAAGAAACAGAGGAATTTCTTCAAACTTTCACACTTTTAGGTTGCAACTGGCACCTGACGGATGATTTGTTCCAGCAACTAGAAACATTTATGTGCTGTCTATTTGGACAGAGAAATGTTTCTTCTGTAAATACTGCTTGTTTTAATATTTTTCATATGTCTGAAAAATTGGATAATACTCTACCACCTTGCCAAAATAGTTTATGGTTACATGCAGAAAGGGCAAATTACCAGGCTGTAATTTGGCAACAATGTCTTCACATTAATATTAATGCTCCTTCTGCAACAAATCATGGCTGGAAATGTGAAGATCAAAAACTCGTTCATTGGAGCAGCCTTCCTAAAACTCCATCTACCTTGATGAACTTAGTAAAGTGTAACTGTAAGAAGAACAGCTGTAACTACAGATGTTGTTCTTGTGTTCGTCAAACACTGCCTTGTACTGACCTTTGCCAGTGTATAGATTATTTTAATGTACTTAAAAAAAATAATGAAGTGCAGCAGATTAATGAAATAGAAGATTCTGACTCCTCAGAGGGCGAATGACAAGATGAGCTTGCAGGATTAGAGGACAATCAATTATTTTTCAATTCCTTTTATAAATGTATTACTTGATAACAATTATTTCAACATAACTGAAAAAAAACTCTTATTACAATATTTTTCTATATATATATAGTCAAAGTTAGTCTAAATATTAAGATTTCTATATCAGTCAATGTGTATGTGTGACAAAGTTACATCAAAAAGTAAATGGCAGTCCAAAATGAAGAAAAGTCAATCACCAGAAGTATTTGAAAACAGTTCTTCCATCTATGATTTTTGGAAGGCACAAGATTTGGAAACATATATAAAGGTTTTTCATGTTTTTTTATCAAATTAATGTACACTGCAATGTTTTACGAGGTTATTCGAATTTGAGAAACTCACACGACAATAGAAAGTAACGTTTTCATTATTATGGCTTGATGCAAGTCATTTTATTTGCTGAAAATTCCTGATTAAATAAATTAACACATAATATAAGAGCATAGATACATCAGCTTCTTGTTGATACACTTAAATGTGCTAAAAAACTTATTTAAACTTCATTTTACATGAAGTAAACCATGAAAATGGACCTTTTCCATAAATGACACACCCTGTATTATCTCCCCTTTCTGAAGCAGTGTGCACATTTAGCCTGGAGATCTCTTCAGATTTGAAATCAGCACGAAAAATACTCCTAGAAACACTTGAAATTTTCTCATATGAATAAAATGTCCACGAACTCAAAATCTAAGCCCTTTTTTGGCCTCTGGCCCATAGCCTAACAAAAGAGCTTTTTCAAAACCAGTATTTCAACAACAACAAAAAAAAAAAAAAAAAAAAAAAAAATACTGATTTTCTGAAGTGGATTAAACCAATAAATTTTCAGCACCCCCTCATGTGCATATGAACAAGCAAACAAGTATTTTTTTTTTTTTTAACACTCGCTATTGTTAAATCGTAAAACTTTCATTTCTTGAACAAAGCTGGACTGCAAGTTTTCTGCAGTTATCATTTTCAAAGTCAAAAATGGTGAATTATAAATCCATTCTCTTTCTAAAGACAAAAAAAGAGCACATCTCTAAAATAAAAACAAATCAAAATTTGGGGTAGGGATAATGCAGAAGAATGGCTGTAATTCTACCTAAGCTTAATGATTGATTTTCTAGTAGGAAGCCACAACCATTTCAATTGGTAGTGGTGTTTAACTGTTGCTCTTGCAAGAAGGCAGAAAAGAAATGTGTATGGGTCAATGTTCTGGGATAGCAAACAAAATAGTAAGAATTAAGAGAGCAAAAAGGAAATGCACCCTAAAATAAAAAATTATAAATAAATAAGTGGAGGATGTGCACACACACACACAATATATATATATATATATATATATATATATATATATATATATATATAAAAAGAAAATTAGGAAATAGAAAAGGTTAAGAAGTGAGTGTAAAGTTATAAAAACGAAAACAAAAAAAGAAAAAAGCCAAACAAACAAACATGTAAAGAACAAATAACGATGACATTCTACACATATGCACACGTATGCAAACTCATACTATGGGAGAGAAAAAAAAAAAAAAAAAAAAAAAAAAAATGAAAAGTGTATATAAAAAAACAAAAAAAAAAACAAGAAATATAAGCAGTTAATTGCTGATACCCCTGATGAGTGGATTTAGCGGCTCCCAGAGTTCCTGTCAACAAAACTGGAGTTGGGATGCTGAAGGTAACATCAATTAGCTAACCTTTTACTTGCATTAATTCTCTCATATATATATATATATATATATATATATATAAGTGAACATAGAAGTCAACACTTGGAGGTGACAGTCTGTTTCATGCTATATGCAATCGTCAGGCCACGTGTGCTGTTATTTTTCTCGGCTATTTATATATATACGGGTTAGTGGTGCATTGTGGGTGTTCTGTTATGGCGGTTATTTCACCGGAAGTTGTTTATTTATCTATTTAGGTCAAATTATATTGCTTGTTTTTATTTTTGTTTCTTATTTTATTTATTTATTTATTTATTACACAAACACTTCCCAGAATCAAGCACCTTACACAAGATATTCAACAAAAACACAGTAAAAATCAGCTACAGCTGCACCGAGAGCATGGCACAAATAATAAAAAAGCACAATAGGAAAATTATCAACAAACCACACGAACAAATTAAACCCACGTGCAACTGCAGAATAAAGAACGAATGTCCCTTAAACGGAAATTGTTTACAAAACAACGTAATATACCAAGCCACGATAAAATCACCAGATAATGAAGAAAAAGTATACATAGGAGTAGCTGAAGGACCCTGGAAACAAAGAAATTATACACACAAAACATCTTTCACAAATAGTAAATATGCAAACAGTACAATGCTTTCTAAGTATATCTGGGAAATTAAAAACAAAACGAACATCACACCAAAAATATCTTGGAAGATAAGGAAAAAATCATCAGCCTACAATAACCAATCAAAAACTTGCAAACTTTGCTCAGAGGAAAAAATAGCTATCATTACTTTTCCCGACCAAAATAAATTATTAAACAAAAGATCCGAACTCATCTCAAAATGCAGACATGAAAATAAATTTTTACTACGTAACCTAAAAAATTAAAAACGGAAAAAATAAAATAAAAACAAATAAATATACTAATAAGCAAAAATAACAAAATAACAAAATAACAAAAAAAAAAAAATAGAAATAAAACAAAAAAATACTGTTACTTAAATCGAAAACCGAAAAGAGAAAATAGACAAGTAAAATAAATTAACCTAAATTCATCCAAGTACATAAATAAACAAACCAATCCCAAATAAAGATAATCAATTAAAAACTGTTCCCGCCAAAATAATACTTAGAATGAACTACAACAATCAACCCCAAAACTGAACAAATAGCTTTAATTAAATTCCCAAACCAAAACAAAACTGTTAAATAAGTGATATAAACAAATTTTTACTACGTTAATAAATAAATAAATAAAATAAGAAACAAAAATAAAAACAAGCAATATAATTTGACCTAAATAGATAAACAAACGACTTCCGGTGAAATAACCGCCATAACAGAATACCCACAATGCACCACTAACCCATATATATATAAATAGCCGAGAAAAATAACAGCACACGTGGCCTGACGATTGCATATAGCATGAAACAGACTGTCGCCTCTAAGTGTTGACTTCTATGTTCACTTTTATATTTACACACGCTCTATCTCTGATATTGAGCACTTTATTCCATAAATATAGCACACCTTAAGACTATATTTCTTTATATATATATATAAATATATTAAGAAATGGACAAAGTCCGACAATTTATTTATTAAAGACATTTTTTATGTTTAACGTTCTTTTTATAGATACAAGTATTTAAGTAAATGCTCTGTTTATAATAAACAGTATTAAATAACATTTACCGGCCTGAATGTCCGAGAAATTTTCATAGAAAATATTCGTCCTTTGACAGGATTCGAACCTGCATCCTATACGGAACCGTCATTTACGCTGACGTGCCTTAACCGACTCTGCCACAAAGGATCGTTCGGTTGGCAAGGTTGAAGTTTATAAGCAGTAAATTCAACCTTGCCAACCGAACGATCCTTTGTGGCAGAGTCGGTTAAGGCACGTCAGCGTAAATGACGGTTCCGTATAGGATGCAGGTTCGAATCCTGTCAAAGGACGAATATTTTCTATGAAAATTTCTCGGACATTCAGGCCGGTAAATGTTATTTAATACTGTTTATTATAAACAGAGCATTTACTTAAATACTTGTATCTATAAAGCGAACATTAAACATAAAAATGTCTTTAATAATAACTATATATATATATATATATATATACACACACAAAGATTATAATAAAAACATTTTTAAATCATTGCACAAAAGCTTTCATGTTTCAATACTATGATTGTACTTTTTCAGGCAATGGTAGATAACTGATGATAAAATGATTTTTAAAGAAATTTGAAAACAAATTGTTACCTCTTTTCCAAAAATTAAGGTTAGAATTAAAAATAGACTTGTGGGTATGTCTTGATTAATCAATTAAATGTCAGATCTATACTAAATAGAAAAGTAAAGTCAGAGGGTGGAGATGGGTCAGTTATTTTTTCATGTCATGATAAAATGGCACATAGACATAACATGATTGATGATTGTGGTGAATTTTGAAACATGAAAACTTTTGTGTAGCAATTTAAATCTCTTATAATAAAAATATAATATTTTGCTCTACTTTGTATAGAGTACTTTTTTTAAAAGCAAATGCACTGTAGATTTTTTACTCTATTTGTTCTTTCATTTGTGTGTGTGTATATATATATATATATATATATATATATACACACACACACACACACAATATATATGTGAATTTACTGAATAAAAGAAATTTTAAGCAAAATTTAAACTCATTACACCATAGGATAATGGAGCACAAAATATTTCAGCATAAAGAATAAATATCCCTTTCAAGCATCCATTATACTTTATTCATTTTCACTTTTTGTTACCCTAGTTTTTTTTTGTTTTTTTTATATATATATATATATATAATATTGTGTCAGGCATTATATAGAGGAAATTGTAAAGTAAATTTTCCAAGAACAAAAAGTTCCTGCAAATGGTCACTATTTGTTGAATGCATTTACCAACATGCAATCTATCTCCACTTTACTACATATATCTTATTGTAAAAAGCATAAAATATATATACAGAAATATTAGAGTGTATATAAAGTTCAAAACTTTGCTAATTCTAGTTAAACATATGAAGACTACTGCATTTTCATGTGAGGTGGAATTGGCGACTGCACATAATAATGAGAAAAAAAATAAGAAAATGTACATTGATAAACAAATAACACCCAATGCAAACTCCAGAAAAACTGCACCCCAATAAACAAACTGCAGGTGGCTCATATGCAGGCAAAACATAAAAACTATTTTTGAAAGTTAACATGATCTTATTAAGGAGACAAAATTAATTCATAAGCAAAAGTGTTTTAAATTTGCATGCAACTTTGTACAAGTATTTATTATTGAGTATGTAAAGCAAACAATATATTAATCAGAACACTAAAGGGAAAATGCAGATATCTTGACCAACCAAGCACATTACTTTATGGAATGATGCTACTAAAGGTGCAAGAGTAACAAACCTCAGGTTACAAAGTATATGCACTTTTTAAATGGGTTGCTGATTAACAAATAATTACCAATTGGAATGAGGTGTTAAAACTTTAAAAATGGTATATTTGTTTGACAATTTTAATAATTAGGAGCAGCAAAATTGGCACATGCGTCTCATTATATCAAACATAATCTGAAGGCAATTTTCTAACACAGGAAAACCTGAACCATGTCATACTAAGGTTCACTTCCGTTTTCATTTAAAGAGAAAAATTTTTACATTTTGTCGAAAAAATTTCATTTATCAGAAAGTTATATAATTGCTTCCTCAAAACAAAATGTTTGTACAAGTTGAATCAGTTTTCATTGATTATGCAGCAATATTTAAAATAATTCTTGTACAATGACACAGAAAGAAGTGTAAAAAATATTTTGCAACTAGTAAGGGCAATGATTATGGTAGTAAATTAAGCCAGTGAGAGATGCACAATGTAAAACTACTATATTAACAAAAAAAAAAAAAAAAAAAAAAAAAAAAAACTAACTAGTATAATATTATGTAAATTAAAAAAAAAAAAAAAAAAAAAAAAAAAAAGAAATGAAATTAAGGAAAAGGAAAAAAAAAAAAAAAATGAAATTAAGGGAAAGGAAAAAAAAAAAAAAAAAATGAAATTAAGGAAAAAAAAAAAAGAAAAATGAAATTAAGGGAAAGGAAAAAGAAAAATGAAATTAAGGAAAAGGAAAAAAAAAAGAAAAAAAAAAAAATCCAAATGTGGACTTTCAAATATATTTTGCACATAGGTTAAAATGTGCAAACTGATTTTTCTATTTCATTTGTTAATACTTTTTATTTTAAATATTAATTAACAATGATGAAGATATTAATATTATCATACAGCTTACTAGTATTCGGCTGATACAAAAGTCCTCACCTTCACCTTTTGCCCAACCTCAGTAACTGAAATTTACTTGAGCAATCACAATCCAGCAGTGTATCCATAATAAATACAAAGAAAATTCTCAAGTTGCAAAAATGGGCTGCACATGAACTTATAGAAAGGAACAGCTGTTAATATTTATTTCTCTTTCCTTGCTCAACTTAGACAAAAGTCATTTTGAGACCAAATAAATCAAAAGCATTAGCAAAAAAAAATTATGACCTTCCAAAATAAAAGGAAAGACAGCCTTCAACCTCTCAACTGAAATGGACCTACTCGAGTCGATCTGTTTGGTAGAATTTGACGGGAATTATTCATCATGGAACCCGAATGTATATTATTGTGCACAACTCTACAGTTAGCAATTGGCTCATTTAAATGACAACAAGAAAGCCTGTTGGCAATTATGTTGTGTGACAACATCCATATTCATGTTAGAAACTTCAGGCAGCAAGCAATCCTCAAGATAGGATTTCAACTTGTGCAATGTTCCTTGCCTAGTTAGCAATTCTCATATTTAAAAGAATCTAAACTAGAATTGCTCTTTTATGATAAAAGACAATTTTCTTGGAAGGAGGCATAAGGTCATACTTTGATTACTGAAAGGAGTTCATTAAAAAAAAAAAAAAAAAAATTCTATGCATCATCTTTTTTTATCAGACTAATGAGTTTTGGCAGGTGAAAATTAATTTTAAAGAAATTGGAATGTTGGTTTCATGACAGACCAAACAAACAAATTTGAGGATCTGCATTATGCCACTCTTAAAATTTGCTGAAAATATCTTGTCAAATTCAAGAAGGGAGCAATTGATTTTGAGTTAACTTTTTGTGATCAATCACTTTTCTGAGGTTTCAAGCTGTACAATTTTTTTTATATTGTGCTCTACAGAGATGACTTGAGGTAAATGAACAACTGCTGTTAAGTGTCTATTACAGCTTTCTACATTTACTATAAAGTGTGTGTGTGTGTGTGTGTGTGTGTTTGTATATATATATATATATATATATGTGTGGGTGTGTATATACATTTTCCCTCAAGCAATGCATTTCCCTAAGTGATTATATCTTGGAACTCATTTATGTAGTATTTTATCCAAAAATCTACCAATTAAAATTATGCAAACAAAGATTTAATTGATTTTTTTGAGAATGCATAAAATTTCACAGAGGTTTGATTCATTGAAAGGTTGAATAGGTTTTTAAAATGATCTCTGGTATTTAGGAAGAAAATTACATTCACAATACTTGTGCAATGCTACTTGAAAATAAAATTAATTTGTCTTACAGATTTCTTTTCTTCCTTTGGAAGCTTTAATAAATAAAGAAATAGGAAATAAATAAAAAAAAAAAAAGTAAAAAAAAAAAAAAGGAAATAAATAAAAAAAAAAAAAAAAGGAAATAAATAAAAAAAAAAAAAAAGGAAATAAATAAAAAAAAAAAAAAAGGAAATAAATAAAAAAAAAAAAAAAGGAAATAAATAAATAAAAAAAAAAAGGAAATAAATAAAAAAAAAAAAAAAGGAAATAAATAAATAAAAAAAAAAAGGAAATAAATAAATAAAAAAAAAAAGGAAATAAATAAATAAAAAAAAAAAGGAAATAAATAAATAAAAAAAAAAAGGAAATAAATAAATAAAAAAAAAAAGGAAATAAATAAATAAAAAAAAAAAGGAAATAAATAAAAAAAAAAAAAGGAAATAAATAAAAAAAAAAAAAGGAAATAAATAAAAAAAAAAAAGGAAATAAATAAAAAAAAAAAAAAGGAAATAAATAAAAAAAAAAAAGGAAATAAATAAATAAAAAAAGGAAATAAATAAATAAAAAAAGGAAATAAATAAAAAAAGGAAATAAATAAAAATAAGAAATAAATAAAAATAAGAAATAAATAAAAATAAGAAATAAATAAAAATAAGAAATAAATAAAAATAAGAAATAAATAAAAATAGGAAATAAATAAAAATAGGAAATAAATAAAAATAGGAAATAAATAAAAATAGGAAATAAATAAAAATAGGAAATAAATAAAAATAGGAAATAAATAAAAATAGGAAATAAATAAAAATAGGAAATAAATAAAAATAGGAAATAAATAAAAATAGGAAATAAATAAAAATAGGAAATAAATAAAAATAGGAAATAAATAAAAATAGGAAATAAATAAAAATTCAAATTGCGTTTAATTTTAAATGAGGTTTTGATAAAACAAAAACTACATTGCAGTGTTCAATTAGCAGGATGCCTGCAGTATGAAACAGTTTTCAAATTCTTTATTAATATCTTAATAATTGAAATGCAATTCCTATTTATCAAAACAAATATAACAGTAATGATCAAATGCCTCTTGCAATAAATTTTACTGAAACAATGACTCGATCAAATGTAACAATTTGAAAAAGATTTTTTTGATTACACTCAAGTGAAATTGAAGATTACATTTTGAAGCTTAAATCATTATAATCTTTCAAATGTTAAGCAGACCCTTCATAATCCCAAAATAATGGAGATTATACATTTTTAACAGAATACCAAATTTACAAAACACATGCAAGCCTAAATGAATAGTTTACAGAGCTAGCTATGATTTCATTTCAGCTGTCAAAAGCAATAAGGGAATTCCTATAAAAATTTAACTCAAAAGATCTCAGTACAGTAAAAATATTATAATAATGGTGTATGATTTGTTTGATCTGTGCTTTAAATAACTCAATTTACTTAAAGACAATTTATATATAGTATTTAAAAAAAGATTGTACCCATTAGTTGACCTTTATTCATAATTTAAAATTAGTTTGTTTTTTTCTTTAGTGAATTTGAAGTAAGAAGAGAATAAAACTTAATCATGATTTCTCAAAGTTTTAAACTCGAACTTTTTCATATAATTAAACTTATTTTTAAACATTTATCATGCATTTCTAGAAACAAAATGTTAGTTATTTTTTAATCCATGATGATCTAATGAAGTTTAGTAAAAACAAAAATTAAAAAAAAAAAAAAAAATGTTAATTTCTGTCACTTGAAAGAGCATATGAAAAAAAAAAAAAAAAACAAAAAACAATGCTTTTTCCTAAGTCATGTTTGGGATACTAGAAACTTTGGATGTCACTAGTTTTTAACTTAAAATTAGATATTCTGTGTATGTAGATGGGTCAATAAGTTCATAAAAAGATTGGGTTAAATGCATTAACGTGAAAGGAGATGCTTTTAAAAAAAATTTTTTCAGTGTTTCTCCATTAACCAAATTATCATGGAGAATTTCAAATCAAAATTTAGTTCATAACTGTGTCAGGCTATGGATTTAATCGCCCGTTCTCAAAACGATACAGTTGTTTTAATATATTTCTTGTTTCAGTTTTGAAAATATATTACAATTACTTGTTATCTTTAGGTATTGTAAGATAAAAAAAAAAAAAAAAAAAAAAAATAATGAAACATTAAAATGCTGTGGATAAATACATATTTCTGATATATTGTGTAAAGTTAGTTTTTTTAAATAATTCTTCATATTATTTAAGTTAGTAAAAATGCAAAAATTCAGATTTATAAATAGAATAGTAGATATTAAGAACTACTATTAAGTGTATTATCAATTAAGTGCCTTATAGGCATGATCATTATGTGCATTATTGGTAGCATCATTATGTGAATTATTAAGAACTAATAATAGTATAGCTGCTAAATGCAAGAAGGATTCACTTAAATTAAGTACCAGATGATTGCTTTATTTTGCCCATCTCTGAAGCTTGATCAGGAAAATCTTTGCAAATCTCTTGCAGAGAGAGAAAATTAAGAAAATAAAAATAAAAATGAGAAAGAAAAAAAAAAAAACAAACAAATCTTTGCTTGTAATAAAGAAATTGTGATGCTAGCAAAGTGGAAGATAAAAGCGTTACCTTTTTCTTTTTCCGATAATCTGGTATTTCTTTTTTCTCTGCAATATATCCATCCACTTTTCTTTCAATGTCAATGGATACCACTGCAAATGGACGACTGGCCATCTGTTCCAGTTCCACACACATCCGCTGAAAGAGTTTATTTTTGAAAAGATAACAAAAGAATGAAAGAAAAGAAAATGGATAAGAAAAAAAAAATGTCAAATATTTCACATTCAGTGTACATCTTTAACAAATTCATATACCTAAGTACATTTGTTAAGAAAGGTTTCTATAACATGAACATATAACATCAATTATTTTTTTTCTTTTATATAGGGTTTCTTGGTTACATAGAAAACTTTTCAGTGTGTGTGTGTGTGTGTGTGTGTGTGTGTGTGTGTATTCCCCCAACCTCATTTCATTAATAAAATTCACAAAGTGATAAACAGCCTAGGAGGAAACGAGGAACTATGACTAAAATACAATTTATTATTAAAACAAAAGGGAAAAAAAAAGAAGGAAGAAAAATGGCAAACACCAGAAAAATCTGGACTCAAAAAACTCACTGGAACTATTTATTCTGGTTTTTGCCATTTTTCTAACTCGCTTTTCTTTTGCTCTCATTTTAATAATAGATTGTATTTTAGTTGTAGTTTGTAGTTTCCTCCTAGGCTGTTTGTCACTTTGTAAATTTTGTTAATATTCTATTTAAGTTGCCAATGATTCTTCTGATGAAGTGTTGACTGAAAAGGTCCCTAAAAAGGAAAAAATGGGGTTTTGTTTGGTCAAAAAAAAAAAAAAAAAAAAAAAATGTACAAGTTCTGTGGTACCAAACTTTTGTTTACATACAGGGTGTGATGGGAAAATTGTTAGTTTTATATATTTTTTTTTGATTTTGTCAAACGCACAGTATAGCTCCAATATGATCATTTCAGAGTGTTTGGATATCAATCTGAGTACAGTGCAAAGGATTTGGAAAATTAACACTGATTGTTCTGATAAGTAAACAACTGCAGAATTTATTGGTGAGTGCCTCAGACTCAACACGGAGGCCTACAAGTGCCTTGAGAAGATAGTGCTGCTCTTGGTCAAGAGGGTGATTGATGGAAGACCCTATGTCTGGCAAAGAACTCTACACCATGCCACACTTGCAGTAGAACCCAATCATGCCTGTCAGACAATTTCTGTGATGACATCACCCTTTACTGGCTACCTATCTCCCCAGACTGCAACCCTATTGATTATGTGTGGGGCACAGTTGAGCAAGAGACCAACAAAACTTGTCATATCAAAGTTGAAATGAAGGCAAGGATCAGGGCAGCATTCACCAATTTAAACAAAGAGACTGCTTAGAAGAGTTGCAGATTCCGATGTTGGCTGGAGGCCATGGTTTAAGCCAATGGCAATTTTATTGAATAATTTACTCTTTAGTATTCCAAGATATTTTTATGTAATTTTGGTAAATATATGTTAAAATGAGATCAGTTTTATTTTCATTTTTGCGTAATTTAGATGGCAATTTATCCATCGCACCGTGAGTGCGTGTTAAACAGAAAAGAAGAAAAAAAAAAAAAAAATCACTTAACGCTTGCTCAGTTGGATTCTTATTTTTAGACATATTAGTTGAAGAAATGTTGAGGAATATTAAGTATATTGTATTGGACATGCAGGTAGTGTAAGGTTCATTGGCACTAAAAGTGTAATTAGTGAACCAAATTTAAATTCTGGCATTATATGCTTGCATTCACTTTCGCACCAGTGCAAAAGATATGAATACATCTCTTCTTCCCCCAGCTATGTGTTAACTAGCATGGTAAACTAAAGTTCTCTGGCCTTGACTAGCAGAATAGAAGGATTACTTGGAATTCAAAACTGTGAAAGTGCAACAAGAATCCATACTGCTATCATTTTGAAGAATTCATGACAATTGACATATAAATTAAGACAGACAATCATGATCCTCCACAGATTCCCTATGTCCCAAAAGGATTTGGCATTTAAAAAAAAAAAAAAAAAAAAAAAAAAAAGAAAAAAAAGAGGGGAGGGGGAGATAAAATAAAACTAAAAAAAGTCAATTCATTTAATATTAAGAGATGTTATTCTGGAAGTCCCCCCCCCCACTAAACATCCATATCCATTGTTTGGATTGCTTTTCTTTTTTAAAAGCCTTGAAAAATGGCAAACTTTAATTTCAAGAATCAAAATAATAAAAATTAATAGAACACTTGATGAGACATAAAATAAAAGAAAATATATGAAAACAAGAGCTAACAAAAGCATGAAGCTTTTTGCATCTTGTGCGACTCAATTACAAATCCATTGATTGAATGTCGGTCCAAATCTTGCTAGAGTTATTTTCATTAGCTCTTTCATATTGTCTTCTCTAATACATTATAAAGCTTATAGCATTTAAGAAATTGCATTATTATTCTCAATGATGTATCAAATATATTCTAAAACAGGGGTCAGCAATCTTTTGCTATGTGCTAACTTAGGGTTTTAAAATCATTCAGTGTGCCAACAGCATACATATTTTTATATAAGTCAAGGTCAATATACCTGTTCTACAATATATTTTATATAGCATATATACTTTAGTGTATATTAAAATTGAAACAGCTATCTTTGTGCTGTAGTAGTTATTGGTTCAGACTTCATGTCATTTGTGGCTGCAATGCCATTGGAAATTGCTTGGCGTACCATGTGTGGTACAAGTGCCGTAGATTGCCAACTTCTGGTCTAAAGTTCAGAAAGATGAAGCATTTTCATTATCCACCAAATTATTAAGAGAAATAAGACACCCTTCCTCCATTTATTTTTTTTTAAAATCATAACAATTACATGAAAATATTAGGACCAAAGTGAAATTCACTACAAATTGAGGCTCATTTTAAAAAGGAATAGGGAAAAATATAGGAAGCAAAATAATTAAAAAATTCAAAAACTTTCATATTCATTTGTTTTTGTCTCAAAATATAATTCAAAGAGTAGATATTTTTAATGTTTGCAAAACAACATGACTACAAAAATGTAAGAATTCTTTTAGATAATTCACATAAGTTGGTCTACCGTATCATGCTAGACAATTCTTCTCTCCAGAATCTATCTTGCATATTTATAAGTTCACCATTTGTCCTTGCTTTGAATATTGCTGCAACATATGGTCTGGTGCTCCTGCTATATATTTAGAGATCCTTGATAAAATCCAAAGAAGAATCTTCAATGTTATTGGTCTTGACCTGGTGCATCTCAGTCACTTTCCCTATGCCGTAATGTAGCTTCCCTTTGCCTTTTCTATAAATACTTTCATGGTAATTGTTCGGATGAACTCTCCTCTCTGGTACCTAGACTATGAATTTAAGCACAATACTAGATTGGCGGCAAGGTTTTACAGTTGAAATGGATAGATGTAACCATAAGTTCTATGCTAACAGCTTTTCTCGCACTTCTCATTCGTTGAACTCTTCTGGCTTCTTGCTTTCTAGTCAAGTTTGATCTTGAAAAATTTAAATGCAATGTCATTTGTTATTTTCTACTTAATTCCTGTTCTTTTGTTCTCTTTCATTTTCTTATATTCTTTCACATTCTGTAACACCCTGCATCTTAGTGTCTTTATTGCCTTGCCTGGATATAATTAAAAAAAACAAAAAACAAAAAAAAACAAAAACAAAAAAAAAACAAAAAAAAAAACAAAAACAAAAAAAAAACAAAAAAAAAAAACAAAAACAAAAAAAAAACAAAAAAAAAAAACAAAAACAAAAAACAACTATTTTTTTGTCATTAATTAAAAAAAAAAAAAAAAAAAAAAAAAAAGAAGTAAACTTAATACTTCAAATATGTTTAACATTTATCTACTATCAAATAATAATAATAATATTACCATATGAAAAATTTCAGGAACTATTATATCATGCAAAATAAGTGGTTTGCATTTGAGATAACAAAATACATATATATATACTGTTTAAGAGTTCATTAGCAGAAAATTATCAGTAAAAGGTTCATTAGAATTACTTTGAAAATTGCAACTAGCTCAAGCAGTGATTTCCTGTATTTGCATTTCTAATTTTGAGTAATGAGATTATTTTGCCAGATGAGAAATTCTTCAGGGAAACACTTTATTGAATTCATTTTTCAATTTGAATTGGTTTATCATTTGTTGGTTAAGCTAATTATTGTCAGTAAGAGATTAAATAATTTTTAATTAGATATGATTGAGAATAATCAAATCTATGCTGCCTGTGTATAAAAGAAGTTCATAAAACATTCATGTCAGATAAAGTTTAACAAGAGCTAATGAATACATACTAGTGTGTATATATATATATACACACACACACACACACGGGAGAGGACTTGGATTCAAATATAGATCTAATATGGATTGGAATTGGACAGAATGATAGGATAAGGAAATGTTTATAAATCTAACAGGTTTCGCTTTTATTAAAGATTCATCAGAGAATAAGATGAAAAAAATGTTCTGGTATTCTTATTTTTGTGTTTGATTTTTATTGATCGAGTAGATTTTATATGTATTTGACATGTCATGCAGTGTCTGTTTATAATTTATGTGTGTTAAGTATCATAATTCTAGTTTGTCTATGCAGGATTCAAATGATAGTGTGTGTGTTTGTCTAATAGGCATTATTTATATTTGGAGGTTGCCCGCATGTTGATTTGGGGACATTTTTTTTTTATGTCAACATGAGTAGTGATAGTTAAATATATGTTAGTTGGTGATATAATATAGTGTTTTTGAAGTATGTTTATAGCTGGTTATATATATAAGAAAGCGGAGACTTCATAAAACCATAGTAATATTTTATTTCATGAAAACAAGATTTTGATCAAACCAAACGGTTTCAACAATAAATGGATTTAAAATTCTTCAGGCACAAAATGAAAATTAACATAAATTGTGTTCTAAAATAGGTTCAAAAAAGGATCACTAATTAATCTTATATTATATATTGGCCATTACCTAAAATTAAATGCTATTGGCAATTTTGAAGTTATGTTCATATATTAAAAGTGAGCTATAATGAACAGGTCTCACAGAGAAATAGATAAAATGTTTGAACAACAGAACTGGTTACCTCTAGTTTAATATTTGAACCAGTAAGATATTACTTTGTACAAGTGATAAAATGGCAGTTGCTACTTCAGATAAATATTGATTTAGGAAAAAAAAAAAAAAATGCGAAAACAAATTGAAGTAACACATCTATGCAAAGCCCATTGGCAAATCATATGGCACTGTTTAGAGACCTCCATTAAGAACAAAAATGGAGGTCAATGGCATTCAGGGAATGACCAATAGAAGTTCAAGTGCTAGCAAAGCTATGAATATAACTAAAATGCTTCAAGCTGAAGTTAGAGCAAAATCATGAAGACAAACTTTACTCATTAATAACTTAATGCATATTGAAAAGAAAAAGAAATAGTGGGGTGGGGGATTTGGTGAGAGTGAGAAAGAAATAGAAAAACTGATAATAAAGCTATGCACAAAAATGTGTAATAGGTAATCATTAAATCTATGAAAGAAGGAAAAAGGTAAGAAAATTAAAGCAGAAATCAAATATAACGCCTACATTATTGGAGTTGTAAAAACATAAAAACTTGCTTTTCCCATAAGACAAGATACAGATTAAAATAAGACCTCTAATGTTAAATTTAAAGCAATATCTTATGTGCTTTGCTATTCAAAGTGGAAAAATCATTTAAATATATTCCAACATTAATATACAGAGTTTCCCCCACAAAAATTGACATTTAAAAAGTGAATATCCGAGTAACATGTCCCAGGCAAAATTAGATAGGCTTCATATTAAACAATAAGAGAGTTATTTATCAAACTTTGAACAAGATATTCAAAGAGATGTAAATTCTATAACAGATTTCACAAAGCTTCACAGATGTTCAATATGTGCACCACCTGTGACATGACACACATCAAGTCAGTAGTCCAGCTCTTGCCAAACATACTGTAGCATGTCTTACGTAACATTCTCTGCTTAAGTTCCTCTAGGCTTGTAGGAAGAGGGGAGATATAGACCCGTCCTTTCACATAGCCCCATAGGAACAAAAAACAAAACAAAAAAAAACAAAAAACAAGTAAATGAAAGCCATAAAAATGAAGTCTCTTACCTGTCGTCTCCGGTAAACATCATACCTTTGTTTAATTTTCCAAAATATTGCTGCTATAAGCAGAAGGGATAAAAAACAGCTGAAAAGGGAAAAAAGAAAAGGTAGAAAAATATTTGGGTCTAGCAGGTAAAAACAATACCAGCTGTAATATCAATCAAGTACTTCAACAAGTTATACAAAAAATTGAAAGAGCTGACAAATATATTGCAAATCTTTCCCTAAAGGTATGAGTGAATACTACTTTTGCAAATTCAGCCATGGTGATGTTGCTAGCCAAACATTGAGAAAGTAAAAACTTTACAATTACTTTAAAATTGCTGTAATCTTTGAAGCTTGCTTATTAGGCATAAATAAGTCTATTGATAAAAAAGGATGTTAATAAAACTCAAGAGATAATATCAAAATTAATAATTTATTAAGTGAAACTTGCATTATTCTCAACAACCTTGAAAAGCTGCACAACTGTTAACCAGAAAATCGTTGGATGTCTTGGCCTACTCCTCCTTGATGGCAGTTTTAAGGGTACTGAGGTTAAGATGGGAGGTCTTGATGTCTTGTTCAATATGCCCCACAAAGAATAGCAAGTCTGGATTGAAGGAGAGTCAGAAATCCACTTGTCACATATAAGCAAAGTTAGTTTTGCTAACTTTTTGCCTATGTGTCAGGAAACGTCACCCTGGAACCACATGTAGTTGCTCTCTGTGTAGTTGGCATAGCCATGACAAAAAAATGGTATTTCAGCACCCACCTTTTCTCCCAGCTTGTATCATGCGTTTCCTGCCAGATATTGCAACACTTTTGGAGATTTGTTCCCGAAGTTACTTATGATACTTGTTACTAGTTGAGAGTTTCAAAATGGCGTTTGTTGTGAAGATTTTCTCATTAGAAAATATTTTAACATTGAACTCAAGATTTTGAGCACTTTCATGCATCTTTCCAGCCTCCTGGCTTTTAGAGATTTTATGAAGTGTCTTGGTGCATAATTTAAGGTGCAAATTGTCATGTATGACAATTGTGTCAGACCTGAAATTCTGTTCAGCAGCTGTTTTAGCATGGATGTTGGGTCTTTTGCAGTTTTGGTCTTCAAGTTATGATTTCACTTCTTGTGGACCCTGTTATTTCCCAGTTCCCTCTACGTAATGCTACCCCATATCTGTTGGTCTTTTTAGAATTATAGACAAACGAAAACATGTTGGGGATGTTTCTGGAGTTGATTTGTGAATGAAACAAATCTGCTTTGCTGTTTGTCTTTTTGCTCAATCATTTTTCACAATATGCTTAGACAAAAAAACATTGAATGTGTATTAATAGTTGACAGTATACTTTTTGTTCTGCATTCAGTTTCACATCATTTGATGTAATGGTTGGTGGGAAAATTTAGCTTAAATTTTATAAGTTTTGCTTTCCCACCATGTCAATCTACCCCACCCCACCCCCACTACAGATTGTTTTCTTGCACTGCTTGGGAAGGACCTGAAGAATCTTTAACAATTATACAAGTAAACCATGCCAAATCTACCCACAAAGTTAATATTCAAATTTATTGAGTCTGATACAAATCTTGAATAACTTTAGAATCAACTACATCCTTTCTTGACTATCAATGACTTGCAAATAAAATGTACACCCCAACTTATAGAGTCTTTCTACTTATATCTATATTGTATTTTTTAATTTTGTTTTTTTAACTTAATATTATGTCTATAGAAATCTCATAGTGAAGAGCCTAATAGCATGTGATTACCAATCATGAAGGTTTAGCTTAAATTAGAGATTTACTTAGTTACTTTATATCAATATACAATTTATCCTAGCCATAAATCAAAGAAAACAAATATGTCTATTTCTCTGCTTGCCATTATAACTGTTTTTTCTTTAATGCATGTTTTTGGGTATAATGGGCAGAGAATTTTAGTTCGGTTTGTTTTATGGTATATCAACCTCAATGGGTTATTTAATGCCAACAAGATTTTTATTGCTGCTAATAATATTTTACAAAAATGTATTGCTGGTACTAAAATCTATTTTTACACTTTCATAGTGTTTTGACCTCAAGTTTAAGGGTTAACTATTTGCCCATGGTTGGGACTCCAACAGGTGCTACCACCCTGGGTCAAGGTGGACCTGGAAACACCAGCAATTAAGAGGTGGTTGCACACTCCTCAAAACTTCCTGATCAGAGGCCTTGCTGTTGGATGTAGTTTATCGTCTTACCCAGGACGAGAGAATTTTAGCAATTGTCAAAAGTTTATGTAATTATATCAATTTGAAGTTGATAAGAATTCAAATTAATACTTTTGTGGTTTTAGATTAAATAAAAAAAAAAAAAAAGGGGTCATTTAACAATGAAGTAATGAATTAGGGTATAAACAGAAAAATATTGAATGCAAATCAATAACAATTTTATAAACAAATAAGTTTATAGCAAAGTTAATAAATATATAAACAAGATATGGTTTTTCTTTCTCTAAAAGTGATATCTTCGTATAAATTTTTCAGAGGTTCAATTTGGATTGGGTGCCTGTCTGTGGCAATAAAAAGGGACAGGAAGTAAATGACTTATTTGTAATGATCACTTAACCTGATTGAGAGTGATTGGCCAGCATATATGTAAGCGTATAAATAAGGTTAAGCTGTAAATATGCGTATTACAGGTAAGTACATTGATTGAACAGGTTTAGTTAAAGAATGTTCCTATTCCTATCAACTATATGCAATTTTTTTCTAACACCTAAAAGTCTGGATTTGTTGCTAAATTCATTAAAAAAAAATTTGACTAATTTACCAATGATCTCAATTATACAAACTTTTATGATATTGTAAAAACATCAAAGACAGATTTCCTACAATTTTTCTATCATTTATTAAAAAAAAAAAAAATTAAACGTTAAACATTACAATTCGAGAGCTATTTTAAAAAAATTACAAAAAACAAGTGACATGTAATGACTAATACATCAATGTTGTATTTCAATTTGACAAATTAATATATCTGTAATAAAGACAATCTAATAATCAGAAACATTTATTGAATACAAAATAAACATTTAAAAATATTGAATATTTTGACTACAACAAAAGTAATTGTAACACATTCATCTTAGTGCCAAATGTAAATACTATAAATCTATTACCTTTCATTATGAATTGGAACTTTCTTAAAAGGAAACAATTCATATATAATCTAGCTGAATTTGATTTTTTTTTGTTGTATTTAAAAAAAAAATTTAAGGAAAAAAAAAAAAAAAAAAAAAAAAAAAAAAGGACTTTTTGAATTTAAACTTTTCAGATAAACTGCTACTGGTTAGAAGATTTTTTTTTTTTTTTTTTTTTTTTAAATCAATATCGTTCAGTTAAGAGACAGCCTTAAAGATAAACAGGCTGGAATCTATATAAATGGAAATAACAGATTAAAGGAAAATTGGTTCATGGTTTTATGATAAAATGACTTATGATAAAATGACTTACAAAAAAAAAAAACAAACAAACAAAGCAATCATCTTTGGTAATGAAATTCAACCATTCTGCTTAATTTTAGCCTATCAGCTGATAAGACATTCCAGCACTAACACAAAACATTTGACAAAATTTCTTTTTGTAATAAAAGCAAGAAATATTGAACAATTTTCATGTAAACAAAATTTTTTATCCTAATGTTGATCAAGTGACAAGGTAATATTTTCTACATTTACCTAAGAAATAAAAAAAAAATTAAACTAAGCAATTTTAGTAATTTTCAGGTTATCATCCATATTATTCATTTAATATTTTAAAATTATTTATGAGGGTCATTCAAAAAGTTCTGAGCCTCACATAGAAAGAAGAAACACAGCTGACCATTTTTATTGTGGCAACACGCTACCACTTTTATAAAACTAGAAAAGTTAATTCAGATTTGTGTCTTAATTGCTGTGCAGGTGAGGTCCATACAAAGGTGAGGTGTGTGACAAATTTAAAAATAGACAAAACATAGGCCCAAGCAGTCATAAAATATGTGCAAAAGAAAGGTATGACACCCAAAGAAATCCATGAGGACATGTTACAGACACTTGCTGAAGACTCCCCTTCCTATGCAACTGTGAAGAAGTGGACTGCAGAATTCAATCTTGCAGTTGAGCAAGCTGTCTGCAAAATGGGTTCCAAGATGCAGGCACCAGTGTATAAGCTGAAAAAGGTTGACATTTCCAAGGCACTCCAAGGCTTCCAGGCTGACCCTGAGAATTTCTATCACAGATTAGTAAGTCAAGATGAAACCTGGGTTCACCACTTCAAACCTGAATCAAAGATTAAAAGATTCAAAGCAAACAGTGAAAACACTCTGGTTCGCCACCCCGAAAAAGTTCAAGCAGAGTCTGTTGGAAAAGTGATGGCTTCTGTTTTTTTTTTTGTTTTTAATTCTGAAAGGATAATCATGATAGACTAGATGGAAAAGGGAAAACTATTAATGGATAGTACTATGCATCAGAATTAAGACAACTAAAGAAAGCAATCAAGTTGAAACAGAGAGAAGCTGTGGGTAGATGTGGTCTTGTTTTGGGATAATGCTCATGTTCACACTGCTCAGGTTGCAGTAGCTGAAGCAGCCACCTATTGCTTTGAATTACTATCCCACCCCCCTTAACAGACTTTACCCCATTGAAATCCCACCTGTGTGATCACCATTTTGGATCATATGTGCTGTATAGGAGTTTTTGGAGGAACATGATGCCACCTTCTTCTGTGATAGGATTGCAATGCTTAAGCATCATTGGACCAAATGCAAAGTTGGAGGGTGGCATAGTGAAAAACTGTCTTGTTTCTCCAACTCCTTTTGGATGAGGTTTAGAAGTTTTGAATGACTCTCAGATATTAATAGCTAAGAATCCTCACTTTACAAATTTAATGTGAGCAACATTTAAAATTCATTAATATTACATTGTGTTATGAGAATGAATGTGTTAAAGAGTCAAATATATTCAAAAGAAACTTAAGATTTCAAGAGAAATAAATTATATATGAAATGTAATGTAAAATTAGTCCAAGTACAGAATGTAAATATACACAAATAGTATACAAATAAGTAAAAAAAATCAATCCGTTTATTTCAAATACTAATGCATTCCAATTTACTTAAATAAAAGTAAGCTGATAAAGAATCCTTCAAAACATTAAGAGACTTTACTTACATTGTTTATATGTGGACTATTGTCGCCATTTTTGTTATCACAACAAAGATGAGGACAATGGTATGAGTGTAAATAGTGTAAGCGATAACTCTTCATCCCAGAAATTCAAACAGAAATTAGGAAAGCATATGTATAACCTTTATTTTAAAACATACTTCTCTATCATAATCTTGTAAAATAAAGTTATTTCATTTTCCTAAACCGCCAATATTCACATATTAGGTTCACCGAAATTTACCTCAATAAACATAAGCTAAATTCATGGCTGAAAGCATTTAATGGAAGAAATATACACATTTTAACTCTGCCATATAACCAGATGGTTAGCATTATATAACATTGTAGTGAATTGAGAACAGACCAATGCTCACACAGAATGTTTGATTACTCAAAATTGGATGACAGTCCTATTTTGAAGTAGCTCAAGAGACTTCATTCTGAACAATATCTCTATTGTTTAGACAAATACTCTTTATAGCAAAATCACAACTGCACAACAATATAAAATAGTAAACATGCAACATCCAAGACAAAAGCTAAAAGTATTAGACACACATTTATTGCATCTTAAAATAAATGATAAAAAGTACTGGTCCCAATCCAACATGTAAAAAAGTAATTTACATCATAAAATTTAAAACTTTATAACCATATTTTTAAATATTTATAGAGTGCTTTATAATAAAAAGTTACTTTTGTTCTATGTAGATCATAAAGCTAAAGCAACATTTTTTTTTTTAAAGTCACAAAACAAAATAGTTCATTTGTTTTACAGTTCTTCCCTCAACACTGGTATTCTGGTCTCCCCCCACAGGGTTACTTGGTAACATTTAGAAAATTTGGACCATGATAGATTTCTGAAGTGAGCATAGAACAAAGCAAATTTTTTTATTTTTTTAATTTTATTGCATGCTCTTCCTTTTCTTGAGAATTACAATTATGACATGCACTTTTCATTAGATTAATAAGGTTTGCTAATAGCAAACAAAGAAAATTAGTAAATTTACCAAAAATTGTTTTAAAATGGAAATGGAACTCTGATAATGGATTATTAGGTTCAGAAGAGAGAAGAGCCAAATGGTACATGCTGACAAAATCCTTAAAAACAAACTTAAAAAAAAAAAAAAAGATAAAAATAATCAGACTGTAAAGAGAGAAAAGCTGAAGCATAAAATGTTGAGGGATTAAAATAATAAAGACATCCAAAACTTGGATATCTGTCTATATTTCTGAGATATTGTAACTATTTACATTGTTCAGACTGTTGTCCTCATCTTCATGATGTTTTGGCTGTTGTACGCTCCAGCCTTCTTAAGGTGATATACATTGGAATGTCAAACTGAACCGTTTATTTTGTCCACTGGGGTAGATTGTTCTGGTTCCACATGCCATACCTTTTCTGGATATCTGAGCTTCAGTTATTTCCCTTTAGTAAGTCAACTATCCAAGTTTTGTTCATCTCAGTTGTGGCCAGGTATTGAACTCACAACTCTTTGGGTTAAGTCACTGGATTACTTCAACCAACACTTTTATCCACTGGGCCATGTGTTGGAAAGAAAGGAAATAGCTGAAAGCCGAGACATCTAGAAAAGGTATGGCATGTGGAACTAGAACAATCTACCCCAGTGGACTAAAAGGGTTCTGTTTGAAATTCCAACGTATATCACCTGAAGATGGCCTGAGTGTAGTGTACAACGGCTGAAATATTGTGAATATGACAATAAAAATGAGGACAACAGTCCGACCTATGTAAATAGTGTAAAACTTAGATATGTACTCTTATAGGGAAAAAAGATAAATCTAGCCCAAAAAGAAAGTACTTCATCCAAAGTCATGTAAAAAAAAAAAAAAAAATTCTAGCAGATATATTGGCACTGCAAAATTAACTGAGTACATAGTGCAGAAAACATTGGAACTTTTCAGAGCTTCTAAGTTTAGGTTTTACCTGATGAACCACAATGTCTGTCCAATAAAGACTAAATGAGTGAAAACAACTTCAAAATCTATTCTGAGCAGATGAAACTGAAGAAAATGTGGAAAGAAGAAAAAACATAACGCTCACTCCCAGTAAAAACCAAAATGCCTTAATTTGTCATTTTAAAAAATCTTTCAGATTTTAACAATTGTCATAGTCTTTATTTCATTATAATTTAAGTGCATCTGATACTGACTATAATTAGAATTAGATTGAGTCATTTAGTGCAGTAGATAAATTGGGCACTGGATAATATCACTGTGTCTAGTACTGTTAGATTTTTTTTTTTCTCAGATTCAAGTTAATCATGAAAATATTAATATCAACTTGTGAAATTAAAAATACAATTTTTTTAAAATATACTAATAAAAAAAACAAAACAAATAATATCAGAAAATCTTTTAAATGATATTCTGACAAGTAAATGACTACATGAAAACAGAATTATCACTATGTTTATTTTATGGCAATACTAACAGATTTGTTTAAATTGTTCACTTTTCAGTTCAGAAGACATAACACAGATAGAATCATACATAACCAAGCTTAATGTAAGTCATCATTGATACTTTTACCATATTCTGATAGTAGAGACTTGCAATAGGATTGTTTCATTTTTCATCAGACAATTGTGTCTTTGTTATTTTTTTCTCTTTTGTGTGTGTGTGTGTGTGTGTGTGTGTGTGTGTGTGCGTATATATAATTTCAATTAAAAGGTGCAATTATAATTTATAAATTCATGAATCATTAATACAAAAAACAAATATAGAGGTTAATGATTTAAATGGTGAGAATACATTGTCGCAAACAATATAAATAAGATACATCAATCACGAACCTGTATATGAATGAATTAAAATTTAAATTCAAACTCGGCGTTGCAACTGCACGTTCCAAAACAATAACACATTTCTCATAGCATTTTTTCAGATTACATCTCTATTTTTGTTGTCCTCTTATTACCGAGAAGTAAAAACAAGAACAAAATCTATTTCCATACCTAATGATGTCTGTAGGAACAGACGAAAGCTTGTAAAAAATTAAAAGACCTTATGCAACTGGAATTTGTAAACGGGGATCATATCATTCATATACAGGTTCGGGGTTGATGTATCTTATTTATATTGTTTGCGACGATGTATTCTCGCCATTTAAATCATTAACCTCTATATTTGTTTTTTGTATGAACGATTCATGAATTTATATATATATATATATATATATATATATAATTTCAAGGTATGCAATATTTATGGGTAAAAGTACTCTATATATCAAGTAGAGCATGTGTAAATATAAAAATGGAGATTGATGCTAACACCGAGTGGTGACAGTCGGTTACATGCTTGAACACAATCTTCATGCCATATATATATATATATATATATATATATAGTGTAACCCGGATATAAGAGAGTTGTCGGGACCGGAGAATAAGTCTCTTATATCCGGGTTTGGTCTAATTTATATACATTAACACAGGCTCTTATTTGGGACCAGAGAAAATCTCTCTTATATCCGGGTTACACTATATATATATATATATATATACACACACACACACACACACACACACATGTATGTGTGTGTGTACATACACAATATTTGCTACATGTTTACAAAAAGCTAAATATGCAAAACTATGAAACATGTATGATGGTAGAAATATATATATATATATATATTTATTCTCAAAATAGCAAACTTAAAGTTTTTACAAATACCAATGATGATCAAGTGTATCCTCAGGTAACGTTTATTTGGCTACAGTGAAAATTGTCAAGCATTTTCTAACAACATTACTTCTTTTTGGATACTAACAAACAAGTGACAATTCTCACATCATCAAAACAAGAACAGAATTGTTTACTTCTACAGGTAATGTCTACTGTTTACAGACAGAAAAGAAAGGTAGGATTGATTATCATGCTTAGTTAGTTTGCCAACAAATGCCAGGACATAGATATCAAGAATAAGTGGATAGTTTCCATATTAGTTCCTGGGAATTGGCTTACTTAATCAGAAACTTGGAAGACATTACAAGATGTTAATTCAGGAAAAAAAATTTTTAGCATTGATCATGACAATTATACAACAGTTGGAAAAGGAAAGACATATATAGAACACTACGTGATATCTGTAGCATCTAATTGTAGTTGTACAACAATAAACATGAAAACTGACACTCCAATTACTAAGGCACTTAGTGAGAGAAAAATGCAGCATGTATGAGAAGTAACCACGTACCATCAACAAGAGTAATAAATAAATGAGAGGAGGAGGTGGAGAGATCATTCCAAACAATAAAAAGCACTAAATGCAAAGAAGTCAGCCATGCTTTGCATAAACATACCTGGGTGAAAAATAGAGTTAAGAATTTATGGAAGCTGAAAATGAAAATCTTCCACACCAAGTTGGTTGCATGCAGGTGCATATAATTAACATCCAGTCTTCTAAAGAGTCAAAAAAAAAAAAAAAAAAAAAAAAAAATAAAGCAGATGGACTTCATCACTTTTATATACACACACACTTATGTACTGTATTACCCACCAACATATGAATGAACTTGTCACAAAAGGTTTTTCATTCCAAAAATAAAGTACATACACTATATATAATAAATAAAATTATAGATTTGACAGCATAAATGCCAACAAGATTTCTTTTTTAATTATTAGGCATTATTTATATGGCATATTAATTTATGCCATTTTCCCCCACCTTTTCTAACCAGATGAGAAAAAAAAATATTCAAAAGAGATTTGGTATTTAGTTGAAGTAAAAATCAGAGGAAAAAAAAAAAATAAATAAATAAAATAGAATAAATAAATATTCATAATATATAAATTAACATTCCAGTTCCAGGAATCTTCACATGCAAAATGAATAAAAATCATAAAAAAAGTCCAAGAGTTATTTGTTCTCTATCCTGAAATTTGTATTTAAAAAAGAAAATAGTATATATTATTAAAACAATGTTAAAGTGTAATACGGTGTTTCCTCTCCTTCAGATAAACACAATGGCTTTTGGTCTATTAAGAAAATAGATTTTGTTTATGATTTCTTTGAAAAGAACATTAATCTGGCTTTTAAAAACTTGTCTCTTATGCAACATGACAAGCTGCACAATATTTAAGAGCTTTTTACAAATTCCCATTGAATGCATATTAATCTTCTACTGAAAATATTCAGACAAAACTATAAAAAAAAAAAAAAAAAAAAATTCTTTAAACTGTAATAGCAGGTAAAATAAAGATTGTAACAAAATTTGGGAAAGTACAAATCAATTAAAATCTAATTTAAATTCTAGACCAATATTTTATATATATATATATATATATATATATATATATATATATATATATTTATGCTCTACTTTCGTATCGAGCACTATTTTTTAAAAATAATTACAAAAATACTAAGGAATTTTGGATTATTTACCAAATCAGTTTCTTTCCTATTTTCTACAATATTTTCATATATATATATATATATATATATATATTAAATTAAAAACTAATTTTGTTATTGTTGTCTAATACTTAGAAAATATTAAATCCTGAACAAAAGTTTTCAGAACAAGACAAATTTAAAATGTTCATAAAATTACTATAAAGACAGAGAAATAAAAAAACCATAACATTGAGATTTAACAGGCACCATTGTTTTTAGCCAGTATTTCTTTCATCTTAATTTCAGTTGCTTTTATTCACAGCTCCTCAAACTGTCAACCTACATTGATAAATATCATAGTTTGGAATAAGAAGCTTTCATTGCAATCCTTATTCCTTGAGAAACCTATCTATGTACAACAGCTGGTCTAGCACTGGATCTACAAGAACCAACCTTACTATGTAGACTTATCAAACACTTGTTGCTATAATTATGTACACAGATAGAATGATAGTCTAATAGTTGGATTAAAAGGAACTGAAATCAAGATGAAAGAAATACAAATCCAAAATACATAATTGATAAAGTAACATTTTGTAGGGAGTTTGAAGTTATACATTTTTTTTCTGATTATTCTAAATAGCCAAGTTGGAAAAAGGTTTTAAATGCAAAAGAAATAATTCATATCTCAAGTAAGGTTAAAGAAAGTATAGTGAATAAAACAAGATATGGTATTTACATTTTTTCCTTTAATATTTTATCAAAAAGGATCAATTCTTATTAGCAAGTATTCTTCCATAAAGAACTCAGTACTACATACAAAGAAAAAGAAAAGGTACTCAGTATAAAATACAAAATGTTTCATTACAGACAGTACCAAGTTGACAAATCATGACTAAGATGACTAAATTTCAGATCAGAACCCAAAGTCCTTTCTACAACAGTTTTACAAGTTTTAATATTTGCAAAAATCAACCTCTGATGTAAATATTAAGGTAAGCACCTGTTTCTGAAAACAAGTTCAATTGTTTGAGCTTCTTTTGTTTGATGCTTATAGTTTTAGTATAATCTCTAATGTGAGATGATAGTTAATCAGCTTTGAGCTGAGGAGAGAACGGTTGTTCCAGTAGTTGAAAAGAAATAGAGTTATGGAAGACGTGTATTGGGCTGATAAATTGGTGGATAACAATGAGACAACCGAACTATCATTTCAATGCTTTGTAATTGATGCTCAAGTTTATCAGCTTTCAGTTATATTGAACTTAGCCAAATGAAATAAGACTACAATTGTTATACTACTAAAAACTTGAATTGAAAATATTCAACTAGTACAAACTGAGCAATTATGTTTTTTTTAGCTGAAAAAATATATAATGCTACTTTTTTTTCTTTTAAATCTGATTACAACAGCTTGATAGAAAAATCTAATTGGCAAGTAATAAAAGAAAAATGTTTGGTTGGGGATAACCTAATCAAATATTTGCTGAATTCAAGAAATTTGAAGTCAGATCTTTCTATATAGATCATTATAATACTTAACATCTAGACTTAATTGTTTGATATCAACAAAGGAATGAGTAGGCTAATTTTAGAAAGATGACTTTGGTCATTGATAAATAGACAAACTGTGTGTGTGTGTGTGTGTGTGTGTGTGTGTACGAGACAGAGGTTGCATTTTGTGTCTATTTTTACATCCTAAATAGAAACTTTGTTCTAATATTTAGAAAGAACTATCATGTTAGGGTTTCAAAATACTTTAACAAAAATAGACAAAAATTCTAGGCATGAAAACCCAAGCCTCCATAACTTGAATCAAATGATTTGCAGTAATATACTGATGAACTGGTGCACTTGCTGATCTTACCTAATCTCTCGAAGTATAGAGACTGTAGTGTATATTTGCTTGCAGTATGTCCCATTGCAAGCCATGCTAGAAAGCACGAGCGAATCCAGAGAGAAAAAAACAATGGGTGGCAAAAGCACAAAGATGAATATAATGAGGCGCCCCAGGATTGCAGTAGTTGAGAAAAAACAGAAGAAAAGTTATTATAATAAAAAAAAGAATAAAATTTGATTGAGAAGAGAAAACAATTGGTTTAAATTGATACCACAAATGGTGGGGTAGAGAGATAGAGGGAGAAATAAATGAACAACAGAGCAGGTATGCCAAAAGGAAGCTCTTTTTTTGACAGCAATAATGCCGACTTTGTTAATCCAGTTAATCCTTGAGATCGATCTAAATGCAGATAGACGTAGAGGTGAATATCCACATCAAAATTGTTAAGATCTTTCACAGTTTGACAAGTGCTAAAGATGAGAATCTGTGATTGAAGTGAGACACATATCTTAATCACTAATATAGAGAATCTGGAAACAGTTTAAACAATTACAGACAGCTCAATTTGAGCCAAGATTCACAAAAGTTGTCAACAATCCTATTCTAATCCACTCTCAAGTGCTTATCTAGATACTGAATGTAGAAGCAGTGAGAGTAACAATCAAGCAAGTTACATCATTTGGCAAGTATACACGTATGTGGAGAGAAATCAGTCCAGGAAGTGGTGACCTTAATATGTACCTGTAATCACTCAGTTGTAATGGTTTGTGATTCAAGTCTGCCTGCATAATCAATTTCTAACTTAAAATTTTTACAATGCCATAACAGATTGTTATTACATTGAAAGTTAAAGAGTAACTATGCTAAATTTGTGCATTGTAAATATTTACAAATATTGCAACAAGTACAAAAATGAACCAATATATTGAACAGTAAGAGATTTTAAATTTGTATAATTGATGATAAAATAGATAAATGAAACTTCTTTATTAAATTAACATTACCTCCTGATTTAAGCTAGAATTTTCAGACATCAATATGTTCATGGGCCATGCAGCCCTATTCTTCAGTTAATCTATATATAAAATTCTGTGACTTCTGTTAGTCCATCCATAGACCAATCAAAACCAAATTTTGGGGACAAGTGCAAACTGATAAGGCAGTACAAGGTACAGTTGGTTTTATTAGGGTGCATGAAAACTGCAAAGTAGGGTTTTTGTCAAATTATTTTTCCAACGATGACTTCAACAGTACTAAAAACTGTAAGGATTTGAACATGCGGCAGCATGTTGCAAAAAGATTCTAGTGTATAATAAACAAAATTATTAGTACCAAATCAGAGCTAAGTTCCCCACTGAAACTCAAATATTTCACACAACATTTCAATTCTATGTTCATTATCAATTTGAAGAGAATAATATTTTATAAATCCTTTTATCAAATTCACAACATAGTTAAACCTGAATGTAGTTTCTTATGAAATTGTCCATTTAGAGAGAGTTGAGAGAGAGAATCTGTAAGATTTTTCACGATGGAAAGGAAGAGGTACAAGTTGATTGGATGTTATAGAATTTTTGTTTTCTATTTTAGATTTTAGTACTTGTTAATAATTATTGTTTTGTAAAGTTCCTAGAACTTAAAGGAAACCTCTATTATTCAAAATTATTGATGTCCATTGTAAGCAAAAAATAAAGAAGCTAAAGCCAATATAATACTTATAAAACCCAAGATATCATTGAAACAATCATCTAATTTTTAAAAAATATCCATCTGAATCTACATTATATGGTCTCAAAAAACGTCAAAATAACATTAAAATAGTGAATACACCATAGATTTTACAAGTACCACACTGAAATGAAAAAACTATATTTTATTTCAGTTTGAAATAACTAGAAGCAGAAGTGCAGTTCTACAGAAGGATACTGAGAATTCCATGAACAACAAGGAAGCAATGAGGTGGTCTTAATGAAAATAGCAACAGAAAGAGCATTTATACTAAAAAATCAGGAAGAGAGAGTTGAAATTCTTTGGACACAATGATGAAGGAGTGCTTGGAAAACTTAACCTTCACTGAGCATATTGAGAGCAAATGAGATAGGGGGGAAGGAAGCAAGCCACTTACCTGATGAGCTTGTGTGAATGAATGGTGGGTCAGGGATGGGGCCGGAGGAGGAGAATAGGGCCTTAAAGGGAGAAAAACTTAAGAGCCATACAAGATATGAAGTTGGGAAGAGCCATGATCACCTATATCCTGAAGGGATGCTGCATATAGAACAAGAATCTCAGTTTCCTTTCTGAGGAGACATGGCACATAAAGAATTATTTTGTTTTTTTTCTAAAGCTGCTAACTTTTTTCTTTTCTGGTCCTCTCTTGTTTTTCTTTTTTTTTGTTTTTCTTTTTTGTAATAGTTTGGCTTCTGTTTACATTTTGAAGATTTATTTTTGATTTGTTTTTTTCACAGTTTATCATCAACCTTTTTTCAGGTTATTTAAAGCCAGAAAATATTTTTAGATTGCAAGAAATTTTTTTAAAAATAATTATTTACTGATACAATTCCTACTAATTAACCCATAGAGGGAAGAGGAGGTGGATTCACACCTTACCAGTGGCATTTGTAAAATAAGAAAAAAAAATGAGAGTAATATACTAATTTAACAAGGGAAAGCAAATATCAAACTAATCTTTCTTTTTTTTTTTTTTTTTAAGTGATAGTTTGGTTTGTTTTACAGCATATCAACCTCAATGGGTTATTTAATGCCGACAAAATTTTTATTGCTGGTAATGTTTTTCTTCAAAAATCTATTTCTGGGAAAATTTTTCCTTGAAGAAATCTATAGCTGGTTATATTTTTTTCAAAAAATGTATAGCTATTTGTATTGTTGATAATTTTTCCTTCAAAAATTATTGCTGGTAATTTTTATTATTATCATTATTACTACAAAGTATTTCTGGTATTAAAACCTATTTTTACACAAGTTTGGGTGTTAACTATGTGCCCATAGCTGGTACTTTAACAGGTGCTGCCAACCCGGGTCAAGGTGGACCTGGAAACACCAGCAATTAAGAGACAATTCCACGCTCCTCAAAACCACCTAATCAGAGGCCTTGCTGTTGGACGTAGTTTATCATCTTACCCAGGATGGCTTAAGTGATAGTAATGAAAAAAAAAAGTAAATTGTTACAGCTTTAATGCCATCATGTTTGGATTTACTGAGGCATTTAATAAAAATAACATGAAACAAAGAGAGTTGTGCAATGTTACATTTACTCTTCAATGTGTAAGGGAAATGAGGTTAGAGCAAAGTAATATTTTGATGGAACATTAAGCAACCAATCTCCTGCTTGACTGAAGAGTCTCAGACGATAAACACTATTATTATATTCACAAGGAATTGTATTTCTTGGTGGAATAATTAAAGGAACAAATTCACAAATGACAATGATTGGGCTGGAATTTGTAAAAGTGAAAATGAAGATAAATCTTCAAAATGTAAACAGAAGCCAAACTATTACAAAAAAAGAAAAACAAAAAAAAAAAAAAAGAAAAACAAAAGAAGAGAGGACCAGAAAAGAAAAAAGTTAGCAGCTTTAGAAAAAAACAAAATAATTCTTTATGTGTCATGTCTCCTCAGGATGTAGACAATCGTGGCTTTCCACAACTTCATGTCCCTTGTAGTTCATAATAAACTTTGTTATTTCTCCAAAATCCTGTTTCGCTATCCATTTACTCAAGCTCACTATGTTATCTATTTTCCTGTCTCTCTTGCTTTTAATCTGTCCTGTGAGTAATCAGATTCTCCAAGCCCTCCTTCCTCATTATGTGCCCCAGAAACCTCAACTGTCTCTCCTGATGTTAAGTAGAACTTAAAATCCTTATAATACAAAATGTGTAGCTATTTGTGTAAAATGACTGGAAAGATGTGTAGAATTAACAGAAAGAAACATTAAAAACACTAATATACTTATTTTCCTAGATATGAACCCAAATCATGAAGATATGAAAATCATGATTTTTGGGAAGGCTTAGGAAGAATCTGTTAGACAACTTTGAGAAGCAAGTAGTAATAGATATTAGAAATTAATAAAATGGAATTTTCAAAAGTGAAGCCACTTCAAAAAAGAGGAAAAAAAAAAAAAAAAAAAAAAATGAAAAAAAGATCCTGTTTGGTCAAGGATCAGATTTTTGGAAAGCAGGTCAGGATGAGGACAATCCTCCTCATTTTCAATTTTCTCATTCACTCCTTATAACCACTGGTACCTTGCTTGCTTGATAACAAAAAAGAAAGTATTTTGTAAAGATATATAGCATCAAACAAGTCTATTTTGTCACCTTTTATAAGCAAACTGCATAAGTATATAAATGTTTTTACATCTGTAGCTCAGATCGTATTAAAATGATAGAATCTGCATGCATAAGAATGTGTTGTTTCTCAGTTAGGAAAACATTACATTAATAAGATCCATAAATATGAAAGCCTCTCAAAAGAGGCAGAAAGAATCCAAATATTGGAACCAAGGAAATTAAGAAATCTAAAATGTCTACGAACTTCACCCAACTTCCATAGCAACAATAGCAACTTCCATATCAACAATAGCAAGTGAAAATCTAAAAGAGAATCAAACCTTTCAATATGCAAGTTTATATTATTGTATAATTCAGTAACTATTTACACTATTTACATTGCTTGGACTGTTGTCTTCATCTTTGTCATATTCACATTTTGGCCATTGTATGCTCCATCCATCCATCTTCAGGTGATATATGTTGGAATTTTGAACCGAACCCTTTTATTTTGTCCACCAGGATAGATTGTTCTCTTTCTATATGCCATGCCTTTTCTGGATATCTCAGTTTGTTGTTTCCTTTTAGTAACTTAATTCTTCAAGTTTTTGTTCACTTCTGCTATGGCCAGGTATTGAACTCACGTTTTGGGTCAAGTCACTGGATTACTTCAACCAACGCTTTTATCCACTGGGCCATATGTCCTTGGAGAATTGAATTATTAAAGGGAAATAACTGAAAAGTTTATAATCAGTCATTTAATTATATTTAATGAAGATTGGGAATAAAAAAAATTAATGAAACTATGAAAACATTTAAATTCATTCTGTTTAAAATAACTGATGATTTTTAAGTCAGAGATGAAATTTTCTGTGATGTAATAAACAAAGATGATTGAACATGAAAACAGATTCATCAGAAATAAATTTACCAATTACTGGCTGATTAATTTGGACAACCCTAATTTCTATCTCTAAATTGTATAAATAGTGTCTTTTAGTTTTCATATTCATAAATATTTATTATGCAAAACAGAATCATCTTTCACAAGAAATAGTAATTTCAAAATAATTTGAAACTGAAATGTCCTAATTCTAAAAAAACAACAGTGAGTAGAAAATTAATTCACATAAAAACTTAAGTTATTTATTGGTTAGACTAAGCTGAACTGGCTTGGTTTGGTCTACGGCATATCAACCTCAGTGGGTTATTTAATGTCGACAACTTTTTCTTTCCTGGTAATATTTTGTTTTGTCAAAAATCTATTTCTGGTAATATTTTTTTTTTCAAAAATGTATAGCTTGCAATATTATTTTCAAAAATGTATTGCTGGTAATTTTTTTTTTTTTTTTTTCTTCAAAAAACATTGCTGTTAATATTTTTTCAAAAATATATTGCTGGTAATATTTTTTTTGGTAGTAATTTTTTACAAAGTATTTTTAGTATTAAAACCTATTTTTACACTTTTATAATGCTTGTTACCTCAGTTTCGGGATTAACTATTTGCACATAGCTGGGACTGTAACAAGTGCTACCACCCTGGGTCAGGGTGGACCTGGGAACACCAGCAATTAAGAGGTTGTTCCATGTTCATCAAAACCTGATCAGAGGCCTTGCTGTTGGACGTAGTTTATCGTCTTACCCTGGACGTGGATGTAATTTATCAAGTTGAACTGGCACAGAGTAACAATTTAGAAAGCATTTAGTAAAGACCACTCATACTCTTACAAGATGAGCACAGTGTCTACAACAATGTTCACTCTGTACTTGTTTATGCTAAACACTTATACTTTTAATACTATGGGGTAATGACAATGTCAAAAAGAATTCATGTTATGAAACACAGCCTTTTAACACATATACATAATGAATATAAACCAACAAATGTAAAAATATTATTCAAATTAATTCTCAGTTGCTTGTGTTTAACTTCTATTTACAAATGATGCTTTTAACCATTCAGCAATTTTAAATCCCCTTATGATGAGTTCTAGCAAGTTTAACGCCCTTTTTTTGTTAGTGTTATCTAGTGGTTTCACAGTGGAGGCTTGTATTTGTACTAAGTCAGTCCTAAAATAGGTTCGACGTACAAAACGTTAGGAACTTGATATAATAGGTAATGATGCAGTAATCTAGTTGTGGTGGCTGATACTCTGATATCGACTGACTGACCAACTCACTGCTGACTCCTACTACTCCTACTTATAGGTGGGAGAGTCTATTAACTACAGACTAGGTGTGTCCCACTATAGTTAGATAATCTGTAAGGATTTTGAGGACTTTACTAATAGAGACCACCAAATGTTAGCCTCTGTGTAATACAGTGTGTAGTTGTGAGTGAGGAATGTGTACTAAAAATAGCATGAAATGCTTTCCTATTGTACCAACAAGAATATTACAGCTTTTTTTTTTTTTTTTTTAAAGCTAATCCAATAATAGAGATCCAAATAAAAAGAGAAATTGTGAGTAAAAGTGAAAGTAGCTACCATGAAATAAAAGATTAAAAGAACTCCAATGAGAAGAGATTTAAGAAATGAAGCTTTTATGATTTTAAATCCAAATCTTAACCAAATTTTCTTCTGAGACACGATTTCAAATTCACCAAGTCATGGCACGACATATTGAGAAACTGCTTTCTCGGGACGTATTGATAAACTGCGTATTAGTGAATTATTCTGATCGGCACACACAGAACCAACCAGTGGTTTATACTGGAACTATGCTGAGCAGATCTTAGTTACAGTTTATAGGAGTGAGCACATAATCTGGCATGATCAATTTCTTTTCAACAAGGCCAGTAAGTTCAAATCCTTGGTCATGACTTTGTGCTAGCGCAATCATCAACAGCCTCTGAACAATTCTGTCTATACAATTTCACTCATAAGACTTGAGTCAGACCTTGGTATAATTTCCAGGTATGTTCTAAAAAGGTGCCACATATTGGGATTACCATCCCTGACTGATGGCATCAAGAAGTTACCCTCCCTGCAAAATCCATCATGGTGAGATTTAAATTTGGAGTCATGATCAGAAAGTGAATGTTTTAACCACTTGGTGCAACACACACACACACACACAGTGTGATAGGTAAATTGTCACCATTTTATATTTTTTTAATTTTGCACATGTGCATTGTTTTTTAGTTGTTTTTTTTTTTTTATCTTGTTGACTGCACAGTATAGTAAGGTTAGTTGAGTGCCATCAGTGAGAAAAAGAGCATCATGATGCAATTCACTACACCAGAAATTTGGAAACAGTATGCTGTACTGCTTGGCATCTGCACTAGAAGCTCCAATACAAACATTGGAGACTATTTGGGTATCAATCTGAGGATAGGGCAGAGGATTCAGAAAAAGTTTGAAGAGTATTGATGATTACAAAGTTACAGCAGCTTGGAAAATTCACTCTGATAAGAAAAGAACACCTGAATTTGTTGGTAAGGGCCTCAGACTCAACATGGAGGCCTACATCAAGTGCCTTGAAAAGCTAGTGCTGCCCTGGGTCAAGAGGGTGGCTGCTGGAAGACCCTATGTCTAGCAACAGGACTCTGCACTATGCCACACAAGCAAGAGAAACGAGTCATGGTTGTTGGGCAATTTCTGAAACCACATCACCCCTTACATTTGACCACCGAACTCCCTAGACTGCAAACCCCTTGATTATCATGTGTGGGGCAGATTTGATAGAGAGACCAACAAAATTCCTTGTAATAGCAAAGATGAACTGAAGGCAAGGATTTCACCAATTTAAACAAGGAGATCATCCAGAAAAGATGCGGGAGTTTCTGAAGTCGTCTGGAGGTTGTGAAGTCGTCAATAGTGATTTTATTGAATAAATAAATTTACTCTTTAGTATTTAAAGTTAATTTTGGTAATTACATCTGTTAAAATGAGAGGTCATCATTATTTTCATGTAATTTAGACAATTCATCTATCACACACACACACACATATATATATATATATATATATATATATATATATATATATATATATATATATATATATATAAGTATGGTGGAGTAGTGGATAGCGGCTCAGATTGATGAATTGAAGAGTTGAGTTTGAATTCCATTTGAATCCATTACATTCACTTACGGGCTAATACCTTTGGGAAATATATTAATCCTCTTCTCCCTCCAGCTATGGGTAAATAGCAGGATAGACTGGGTTCTATAGCCTTGGATGGCAACTGATCTAAGAGAAGGACAACTCTGAATTCAAAACCTGTAGAGGGCTGTTCAGGGACCTTGTGGCATGTAGTGCACAAGGTCTCTGTATTTGGCCCTTCAAAAAGGGTTGTTGGTTCTGCACAAAGCCTTCACCACTATAATGAAATCATATGTGCTGGTGTCTGGCTGTCAGTTCTTAGGAACTGAGCTACTTGAACCTCTCACACACACATACACATTATTATATATATATATATATATATATATATATATAAAAACACAAGAACATTATTTCATTGGTGCTTATATCTCAGACAAGATCAATGATACATCAATAACGGCTGATCAGATTACTGACAACCAAATTGTGCAACTGTACTTATCAATGTGGCTTCATGATTAAAACCAAGCATTGAAAACCATCCTATTAAATTTGGTGTTTTTTCTCAAAGAAACAAATCTAAATAAGGTTTGAATTTAAAAAGTTAAAATCTTCAAAGCGCCACTCAAAAAAGTTGATAGAATTCTGATCAAGATTCTATCTACACTTGTACTTCATTTTTACTTTTGAGATGCAAAAGATCTCAAATGATAAAGTTATTTCCTGTACACACAAGTGCTAATTATATATATATAATAACAAATCTCCAGTTTATGCAGAGACTAAGTTGAGAGAATTTCTGTCACGTAACACATTGCCAACCGATATAAGAGACATATTTAAAATATTCTTAATATTAATACAAATATCCATACAACTGGCTGGTTATTTCAAGTTTAAGAAATAAAAGATCATGATTTATGGAAACCATGCATCATGCTTCAAATTTCAACTTGATTGAAGTATTCTATTTCTTGAGAACCTACAACGACATGTCCTCTAAGAGAATTAAAGGACATATGACAGAAACGAGTGAAACTGGTCTATATTTGGAATCCGAATAGTAGGATTCAGTCTTTGATCCCCTTTTGAAGAGGTGCATTCATTCATATACTTTTACTTCAAGGACATTTATTCTTATGGATAAAAACCAGGCAGTAAGGGAGCCAAATATGTTTTTATTTACAAACTTAAATATTCTGTTAGCTTTTAAAGATTAATTCCTATGAACAATTTGAAACTCATTATGCTAATGCAATTTGATTAAGTTTTAATTTTTATTTACATCACTTGTCCATCTTTATTGCCATATTTACAATATTTCAGCCAGTGTAAGCTCCTGCCTTTTTCAGGTGATATACGATGGAGTTTAGTCCATGGGGGTGGGGGGTGTCAGTTAATTCTCTTTAGTAACTCAACTCTCCAAGTTTTTGTTACCTCTACTCACAACTCTTTGGGTCAAGTCACTTTTATCCACTGTGCCATGACACAGTGGATAAAAGTATCTGTTGAGTAATTTAAAAAAAAAAAAAAAAAAAATGTAATAAAATTTTTGGGATTTATAAACCAAAGTAATTTTTTTTTAATACACAAAAAAACAAAAAAAAAAAAAACAGGGGTCATACTATAACTATTTGTTAATGTTGTTTTCCTCTTGTTCTCTTTATTACCAGTTCCCATATTGTATTCATTTCTATGCTTGACTGGTTTCAGAGATTTTTGTGACCTAGTATATTCACCAATTCTTTAAGTTTTAAATTTGTAATATGATGAGATGGTAAAAAAAAATTACTGAGACATTAGATTTATAGGTTCCAAAAATTAGAACAATCTACTCCCATGGACCCAATTCCAATGTATTCTGAAGAAGGCTGGAGTGTACAATGGCCAAAATGCTATGAATATGGCAATAAAGATGAGGACAACTGTCTATAGTGTAAATAGATACAATACCTCATCTCAGAAATATAGATACACGTTTTATTTTTTGTTTTAAAATTACTCAAAGTATATATCATACATGTACACCTGGTAGTCAGATTAAAGTCGATAGGTTTCGTTTTTTTTTTTTTGTCTTAAATTTTAAATTTAAGAAATTAGCTTATCTTATTTCAGATAAGGCATTAGAGTTTGTAGGTGAAATTATAAAGAATGCCGCGGTTTTAGTACTCTAAGCATACACACAAAACTAAAATTAGAAAAACAGCATAAACTATTTAAATAGTGGAGGGCGGATCACACATTGCAAGTAAGCAGTTAGCCAGATACGACTACATTTATATTACTTAGAGAAGTAGCAAGAGGAGGTTCCAGCATAGCGAACAAACAAGCAATTTATCATATTCAACTATTATTATTATTATTCCACTTTATGTTCAATATAAAATGAGGCAGAAAAAAAAAAAAAAAAAAAAAAAAAAAATGATTATCACATTGCGGGCAAGCAATTAAGTAAATTTTCAAACCCTAAGGCTTCTTCAGATCTGCAAAGGAGAGGATAATATTCATAAGTGATCATCATCATCAGTGGTTATATATATATATATATATATATATATATATATATGCAGGAGAACTTGTACTGTAGCAAGCGACATGCATAAGATACATGCAACAGCTAATGATGTCAGGGTCAGTCATATACAGATCTTAATTATATAATTTTATTTTTTAAATAAACAATTATCGTTCATGTTTTAACTTTCACCCAAAGCCTCTACATAATTTATTAATGATTTAGGAATTGATGAAGCCAACATGTTAATTACAAAGAGAGCTAAAGACCTTTATCATGAAATGTTTCTGAAATTTATAAAAAGTTAGATTTTGATGCTACTGTAGATGTTGAAAAATTAAACTTATGCACAAGAAATCTTCCTTAACTCCAATTATTCATTTTGATAGGAGTTTTCAATACAATGAAACAACTTTGATATGTGCTTTTGTCAAATGGATAGATTTTAAAGAGTCTCAGTAATTGTAAAAAGAAAAGTGTATCATGACTTCAAGTAATTTACTTTAAAAGATATCAGTGAGATTTGAACCATAAATATATTATATCAAATAAGTTCTAAACAAAACAAAAAAAAAAAGAAAAGAAAAAAAAAAAGAAAAAAGAAAAAACCAACAACACCAAAACATGCACTATGCTTTCATATTTCTCAGGGAAATATGGCTCTAGTGTTACCCGTAACTGAAAAGGAATTTTTAGGACATTTCTAATTCATGTGTAGAATTTAGTTTTGCTGCAATTAATATAGTATTCTAAAAATGCGCACATACAGTGTTTTTTTTTTTATTTTATATATATATATATATATATATATATATATATATATACAAGGTTGGTGCAAAAATAATGACGTAATAATGTCGTTTTTTGACGTTATACATCAAAAAACAACATTATTACGTCATTATTTTTGCACCAAACTAATATATATATGTCATTATCAGTTTTCATCTTGGTGTAATTTTATCAAAAATCTTAAAATAAAACATTTCTCATTTCACTCACTTCAACGTTCATATACTCTTGACAGATTTTTTTTAATAGAATCAGCTAAAAAAAAAAAAAAAAAATAAAAAATAAAAAAAATTAAAATAAAAAAAAAAAAGGAAAATGATTTTTAATTGTTCAAATTTAAAAATGAATAACAAACGGCTAACATTTATATAAACTAAAAACAAGTCATGAAGAAAGCAAAACATTGAAGAATCATATGCACAGCTGATCAAAGAATGATAGGCATTGTTTTTTATAGTTTGGGACAGTATCTTATCCTGTGACAAAAATATATATATATATATATATATATAAAAAAAAAAAAATTAAAAGCTTATATTGTGTGCAAATGGATTATCAATATGACTTTATGAGAGTCTTTGGAATTGGTTGAGTCAATAGAAAGATTGATTATCCTGCAGCCAAAGACAGAGGGTTTTTTTTGTGCAAATTATATTTATTTATTTTTGCTGTTTCAGAGCTGGCTGAGAATTGAATCCTTACAGTAATTTAAAATATTTTAAACTAATGAATTTCTAACATTTTAAATTTCATACACTGTTTGAAAACCTTCCAACCTCAAGATGGAGTCAAATATGAAGGTCTTGAAACATTAGTAAAAGTGCATACTTTGTTTTCATAATAAAAACTGCAACTTTAAGGAATCATTTGAAAACCAGGTTAAATGATCAAGAAGAAAAAAACAAAAAAACAAAAAAAAAAAAAAAACATAAAAATGTTAAAAACCCAAAGCATTAACTGGCCAAAGCAAAGTAATAGAAAATGAAAAACCAAATAATGTCTTAAATTTCAAATTTTTCTTACTTCTCTCCACTAGTTTGTAATGCTTGTTATATTTAAAATCCACATTTGTACAAGTTGACATGAAAACCTTTCTTTAAATGATAACATTTGAAATGTTATGCTTAATAATGACATAAGTTAGAGCAGAAGCTAGCACTTCCATGACAAAACAATATGAGAGAGAGAAAAAAAAAAAAATGAATTTACATTCAGAAAATTTCAGTAAATTATTATTATTTATTTTTACAAAACTGGATGAATCATAGAATCACTATGAATTATTCTCAAATAGCTGATCTCTGAACAATTTACATTTGTTATCAATATTTAAAACTTGTCAAGAATCTAATACTGCTAAATCTATCCCATTAGATGTGTGTGTGTATATATATATATATATATAAAACCAAATACTAACCCCTTATATATATATATATATATATATATATATATATATATATATACACACCCGAAGTCAAACCACCCTCCATCCATAATTAAACATATACCCTCATCAATAGAAAATAGAATGAGCATTAACTCCGCTAACAAAGAAATATTCCAACAACACAGTAGCTTTTATAACGCTGCCCTAAAAAATAGTGGATACAAGAATGCAAACATTAATTATAGAAACAATTGTACTAACCAGAAAAAAAAAAAAAAAAAAAAAAAAAAAAAAAAAACAGGAAAAGAAAAATCATTTGGTATACCCCTCCGTTCAACCAAATGGTTAGTATCAAGCTAGGACAGAAATTCCTAGCTTTAATTGAAAAACACTTTCTCACCAATAGTAGACTTAGTAAAATATTTAATAAGAACACCCTAAAATTGAGTTACAGCTGCACTGAAAATCTAGAAAGTATAATAAAAAAAAATAAAATCCTGAACAAACCCCCATGCCTGAAAAGTATTAATAAAAACCCTACACTTAAATTAGACAAAAACAGTGAAAAATTATGTGATTGTAGAAACCCAGAAGACTGCCCATTGCAAAATAAATGCTGCGTCAAATCTGTGGTATACCAATGTACTATCTCATCCACTGAGAGTCCTAATACTAATATGATATACATTGGGTCCATGAAGAATGAATTTAAAACCAGATGGAGGCAGCATAAGTGCTCTTTCAACAATATAAATAAAAGAAATCAGACATCTCTATCTAAATATTTTTGGCATTTGAAGGAAATGAATAAAACACCAAAAGTAAAAATGGAAAGTTATAAACAAAACTAAAACTTGTAAAACTTGGGATGACCCATGCCCTTTATGCCTACATGAAAAACTACACATTAAGTTTCTAAATAATAAAAATCTATTAAACAATAGACATGAGTTAACGGTTTTTTGCCGACATCAAATTTTTGCATTGAATAATTAGCATAAAAACAAACAAACAATAAAATAATTTTTAAAATCCATAGTCCTAATAAATAGTTTAAATACCCTTCAAAAAAAGATAACCCTTTATGAAGTCGTCAAAAAACTAATGTTACGGCAGTTTTTTTACATACACAAAACCCTTTCAGAAAAAAATAAAAATAAAATAAATAAATAAATAAATCTCCATAGACACATAAACCAGACTAGGCAAAATCATCTTCAGTTTTAAATTTAGACACCCCAACCTTACCCTGACTCGACATCTGTGAATGTAACTCTATACTGATACAAATTATTAACACCCTACACCCCTTTTTATTTAAACAATCGCTCTAGCCGTTACCATAGAAATTTTGATTTAAATAATGAATATGCTATTAAAACATGTAAATTTCAGAAATAAGTTATTCCCAAAAAAATTTCGCTTGAAGATGGAACAGAGCTTACTTTAATTCAAATAATTATATTGAAGTTTTCGGCTCTTGTTTTGAAACATGAGAACTCTTATGTAGCATGTTGGAATCATATTTTTAAATAAATATATATATATATATATATATATATATATATATATTGTAGGCATACAGCTGATTGATTAGAATGTTAGCGTTCCAACTATAGTTGATTGGTGAAAGAGATGAATTTATGAATTTTATAAGATGATCCCAGCATGCAACACTGAGAAGTGAGTGAGGAAGATGCTGATAGCTGTGTTAGCATGAAGTAATGAGTCATTGTGACAGAGTACTGACTTTGTTGAAACTGGTGATCATTCCAGATCGTTTTTTTCCAGAAACTATAACTAAGGTCTGCTCAGAATAGTTGCAGCATAAAAGTCAGTTTGGCTCTGTAGGTGTTGAACAAACGCATACATGCCTGAGCAGGCATTTACAAGAGGGATTAGTTAACCATTCCAGTAGACAGGCATACTCTGAAATGAGTGGCCAGCCATATTACACATGAACTAGTTCCTCCTCCTGATAGCATGATGAGAAAAAAAATTAAATATATCTTTTCTAGTTATTATTGTACTCGCATTCAAAGATTTGCTTTCTTCCTCTTAATTGCAACTGTGTGTGTGTGTGTGTGTGTGTGTGTGTGTGTGTTTAAAATTGGCTATATTTATTGGGAAAGAGTGCTCAATATTAGAGATTGAGCATTTAGATATAGACAGTGTGGACATAGGAATCAATAGTGACTTGGTTTGAAGATCACATTATGGCATGAAACTAGGTGTCACCATGCAATGTTGATTACTGAGGGGTATGAGAGAGGGGATGTGATTGAAAGAGGGAGCGCGTGAGAGAGAGAGAGAGAGCAATACAGGATCATAATACAGGAACCAGATTATATCCCCATCACTAAAGGAAAAAAGAAAGAAAATAGAGATTGACATCAAAAGTATGATTATATACAATGACAGATAATAAACTATGTAATGAAAGTTTTAGAAGTTGATTCCACATTCAGGCCAGCGACTATTCTAATTTTAAGGGAAAAAAAAAAAAAAGTTTAAACTTTCACTGACACTTTGCACCATCACTTCCTACCTCTAAATAAAATTAATGTAATCAAATGACTTATCAAATTGGCTGTGAAAATAGAAAATAAATACTTTCTGGCAAAGTTCCAGGTTACCTTCAAGATTGAGCCTAAAGAAATAGGAAATAAGTTACAAGCAAGAAGATTGATTCAGTACCAAATCTAAGGATAATAGGAAATTAGATAAAACATTAAAGTCACCAAACACAAATATGTTTGCAAACGGGTATAGGGAGATGTCTATTTTATCAGAAATACTATCAAACATGTGACAGTCTTGAGAGGAAGGGGGAATGGTAGAGAAATAAGAGATAGCTGACTAAGTAGAGAGAGAGAGAGAGACACGTTGGAGATTCAAGAGAGAATTCTCTAGCCAGTGGGAGATGTTTGTGGACATAAACTCTCAGGCCATGCATGTGGACTTAGAGTTCCTTTCTAAGGAGAGGAAGGCAACCAGGAATCAAGAAATCAGAGATGGGGATTGAAGAGTTGAGTTTCGCAGAGAACCAGAATGTCTGGTGACCATTTGAAGAGGAATGGTTCCATACTACAGAAGTTGGTACAGTAATTTGCCACCATTAGGCAAATCAGTTTACAAGATTTTGCTCTCATACCCCCCCCTTTGTTTTAATAATTATACCCCCATTTCACCTTGATTTTGATGATCAAACACAACCCAAATTTTGTGAAATCTTAATACATCAGCTGTTTTGCACCTAATCCAATTGCATTGGTAATAATTACACATGATTGCACATGAAATAGAAATATAAAGCAATCAGAGAGTTCCTATAATACTGGACTAATTAACAGGAATTCAATCACTGCAATCAGATACCACAGATGGAGTATAAATAGGAGTACTTTTCTCTAGTTGATCATGTTCAATTTGACTCTCCAACAGTAGACATCAAGAATCTCTCATAAATAAACAAATATAAATAGCGCATAGTAATTAGGGGGTCGCAATCGGGAATTCCAGGCAATAAATTTCCTGAATAGTTATATTTATTTGTAGGATTATGTGCTTAATTTGAAAATAAAAAAATTGGTAAAATCTACCTTTTTGCTGTTATCCGCAATAAAAGTTCAGACTCATTTGCGTCACGGTAGCCATTACTGGCATTGTTTGCATATATTTGCTGCAGAATAGACTCCTATTGTCTGATCTGGTGCATGTTCATCTTGAGGTTCTTGACAAAATCCAAAGAAGGATCTGCAATGTAATCGATCCTGACCTGGCATCTTGACTTCAGTCACTTTTGCACAGACATGATGTGGCTTCCCTCTATCTTTTCTACAAATATTTTTATGTCAACTGCTCTGATGAACTTTTTTCCTTGGTTCCCCAACTACATGAATTTAAGCTTGCTACTAGATTGGTATCTAGGTCGTAGCCTTTTACTGTTGAAATGGTTAAATGTAACCACCACTTCTACTTCAGTAGTTTCTTTTCTAGCACTTTTTAACAGTGGAACTCCCTTCTACTTAGTTGCTCCTCTGATAAGAACAATATTCAAAAATTTAAATGCAATATCAATTGTCATCTTCTGCTGTCTTGAACCCTGTTTGTCTTATCCTTTCCTCAATCCCCTCTATACCCAGTCTTTTCTCTAACTTTCACACTCTGTAACCCCCACCCCCATGTACTAGTGGCACTCACGCTTTGCTTGGGGTGAAATGCTTAAAAAAAAAAAAAAATAAATAAATAAATTTCTTAGATTGACATTTATGTAGGTCATGTATCATAACTCTGTTTAAGAACTTTAAAATAACCATGATTTAGAAAGCGAATTTAAATATATTTATTTTATACAATTAAAAATAAAGAAAAAAGCTGCCTCAATTCTTTTATGGTATCCTTGTTGTTATTGTTTTAAACTAATACTTTATGCAATGATACATGTCTATCTGCAAGTTTAAAGATCATTTCCTTGTTATAATACATGCTTGCTGTTGTTATAATTTAATATAACATGATATACAACCAAGAGATGAATAGGGAAAAAAAAATGAGAATGTATAAGATTTCTTCTAATTCATTACCTCTATGACTACTATTTGTAAAATAGAAAAATTTTAACAGCATAAACTATTTAGACAAGAAATATTCAGATATGTTTTGGTTTCGTTTGTTTTACAGCATATCAAGCTCAATGGGTTATTTAATGCCAAGAATTTTTATTGCTGGTAATATTTTTTTTTCCCTTCAAAAATCTATTAATATATTAATTATTAGTAATACTATAGTAATATATTTTTCTAAAAAATATATAGCTGGTAATAATTTTTTTTACAAAGTATTTCTGGTATTAAAACCTATTTTTACACTTTCATAGTGTTTAGACCCCAGTTTGGGGGTTAACTATTTGCCCATAGCTGGGACCCTAACAGGTGCTACCACTCCGAGTCAGGGTGGACCAGGGAACACCAGCAATTAAGAGGTGGTTCCATGCTCATCAAAACCTCCCGATCAGAGGCCTTGCTGTTGGACATAGTTTATCATCTTACCCAGGATGTGGATGTAGTTTATCATCATACACAGGATGGAGAGATGGATAGGCGTCATCTCAACCCATAAATATTGCCAAATCGGTGGCTTCAACAGAGCATTTTTTTTCTAAGCAACATTGAGAGAGAGAGAATGTGCATTATATGATAGTAAATACAGTAATCTATATTTACATGTTATCATTTGCAATATTTATTTTGTTAAGGGAAAAGGGGCTAAATGTTTCCCTCTCTCTCGTTATATATATATATATATAACAGGAAGAAATTATATTTATTTACATCTACCAGCCTGAATATGGTTTTCAGGCACTTTCCAACAATGCCACAGGCCAAGATTATCTCCCCAGGCAGATATCAACAAGTCCCCACCCAACAAATAACCATAGAGAGATTCAAGCCTCTGTCTAATGGTCAGAAAACTAAATGTTCTATCCACTTGGCTAAACACCCTTATACAAGGTGCCCCCACACAATTTTTTTTAGCTTTACTATATTATGAAAAAAAAAAAAAAAAAAAAAAAATTACTAACATATATAAAGAATTAACTATATATTTTTCTATATTAATGAAGTCAAAAAAAAAAAACACTTTTCAACCATTTGTTGTTCCCGGATGCTGCATTTCAACATGAAGTGATTGTTTTCTTTAAGAAAAAACATCCCAACTTGGGGACTGAAAAAAATGCCATGAAATTTAGTTTGAACACTACATCTAATATTTGTGTTTTTGTTCTGTATTATGCTACTAAATTTCTATATTTTGCTTTTGTTTCAAATAACTGTAACAAAAGTTCCAACAATTAAATAAATTGCACAAAATCCCTTGTTTATTTTTGTGGGGCACCTTGTATATATTGTACACAATTACAAAATTGCCATATAATTTAATGATATGAAAAATTAACAAACTTTATTAATTTAAAATATAAGAAATGTTTGAAAAATCTATTAAATTTTCAGAAAAATTAACAGCTTAGATTCCAGGGTTATAAGAAAACTAAACTTCTTGAACAGATCATAGAAAAAATTGTTAAAATGTGACAGATTCTTCTGTATGTGCCATGTCCCCTTGGGACATGGGCGATCATAGCTCTCCATAATTTCCTGTACTTTGTAGCTCTTAATAAATTTTGTCTTTTTGCTATTTCTCCTAAACCCTGTTCTGCCACCCATTTACTCAAGCTCATTATGTATGTTATGTGTAGTTTTCCTCTGTCTCTCAATCTGTCTTGTGAGTATCAGATTTTCCAAGCCCTCCTTCCTCATTACCTGCTCCAGAAATTTCAACTGTCTACCTGATGTTAATTATAAGTTTCTTTTTCATTTCCATTTTCTCTAAAACCTATTTTTTAAAAGGGGGAGTCAAGATTTTTTATTTTTTAAATAAAAAATCTTGACTCCCCCTTAAAAAAAAAAAAAAAAAAAAAAAATACACACAATCACTTTAAAATATGCAAGTTTGAAAAATTGGATGGCAACAACTCAGAAATCCCACTACGGCACATGTTCAGTTGGTGCATACCAACAGTAAATGCACACAAACTGGCATTATTACTAACTAATAGCATGAGTAGCTGGAAAGGTTACTATGGAAACCACAAACTTGGTTGTAACAGAAAAAAAATGACTGAGGAGGAAGTAAAAAAAAAAAAAAAAAAAAAAAAATAAAAATAAAGAAAACTTCCCCTAGTATCCCAAAATGCTTTGGCAGGAAATCCGATTGAGGAATTGATGTCACAAACACATGCATCTTTGAGAGAAATAAAAGTTAGTCTCACCTGACATGGACATTTTTGGTGCGAACTATAAACTGGCAGAGGTAACTAATTACAAAAGAATATTTTCTTTCAGTAAGTTTATGTAGAGAAGCAAAACTAGGCAAAGGAAATTCACTTATAAGATGGAGGGGAGAAAGACAAAATAAATGTTATAAAAAGGTTCTCAGATGAAAAGAATATGACCAGACCAAACTTGATTTTGTCCTTTATGTAGAGAAATGCTAAAATTATTTTACAAAATGTATTTTCTGAAATATAAAATCTTTTATTCCCTTTCCTTTTAACTAAATTAATCTCAACCACCACAAATATATATATATATATATATATATAATTTTCTCCTTACCTCAATCTCAAAATCTGTTCTAAATTATTAATTTATAATGGATTGTCGGTAAAGTTGATAATGGTAAACATTTGAATTTCTCTTAATTCATAACTTTATCAACAATCTATTATAAATTATTAATTTAGATCAAATTTGATATGACTGAGGCAGTGGTAAACTTTTTCATTTCTCTTGATAGAACCACAACACAGTAAATTTATAATTGCTTTTTTTTTTAAATATTAAAATGGTTATTTCAAAACATTTATGCAATACAGAACACTAAAAGCTAAAATCACAATGCTAAAAATGTAAGTTTGGTTCTCATTTTACAAAAAAAATCACATAAAAGAAATAAAAAATATTCAATTGAAACTACTGATTAGTAGGATTTATGAAGAGTGGCTGGCAATCGATTTAGTACAAAATAGACAAGTCCTTGGTACCGAAAGACATAACAGTTTAAAATTGCAGCAGGAAACATTTTAGAATATTGAAGAGAGCCGGGATGTTTAAATAAAACAAAAAGTTGAAGCATAACATTATCATCTATTTCATAACACTTTGCAAATTAGTTTTCACTTTAGTGAAAGTATTCTAGTAAAATAATTGACTTTAGTTTTTTTTTTTTTCTTAGAAAGTGAAGGAGTGTTTTTTTTTATTTTTGCTGCTAGCTAAGTTAGTTTAGATAAACCAGCAGTTCCATTTGGATAAATTTTCACAATTATATTGCAAATGTTTTTGTAAATAGTTGGGGTGAAAATCCATTACCAATTTTAGAATAGTATAAAAAAATATATAAAACAAAATTCAAAGTTCCAATGCAATAATGTTGTCGCTCGAAACAACTTGTCTAATCTTCAAAACCACTAACTAAACCATTAATTGTAGAGAATGAAGAATTTTATGCCAACATAAAAAAAAAAAAGGTAAGCTGAAATTAGACCCAGAAAGAATAGAGATAGCCTGAATGTGGAATTAAGTATGAAAGAAAGAAAGGCAGAATTTTTAGTAAATATTAAAGAGTATGCAACAAATATGTGAAGAGAAGAGAAATATTTAGTTTACAAGTTTGGTTAGCTTATTAAATTACAAGGCGGTAACAATTGTTAGGGCAAAATTTCTTTACAGGCTAAGCAAAGTTTATGTTATTTATTTGTTTTGACCAGTTAATCTATTATTGGTAACAACAGCTGATGGAGGAGAGGAAAAAAAAAATGTCAAGAAATGAAAGAGAAAAAAAAATAAGACCAAAAAATTTGGTTGTCAGCTAAAGAATGTCAAAAGTATATCATCCTTATTTATTCTTTCTTTAGTAAATGTCATGCACGGGGGGGGGGTGAAAATGGTAAGTAAATACCGTAGCACCACATAGACACTGTCTTTGTCTTCATTCTCTATGGTGTTGACGACTGTAGCATCCAATCTGGTCCTGTTCTTCTCCATGAACCATTTGGTAAAACAAAAAGGTGTTTTTATAAAGGAGGCACCAAAACTAGTAAGCAAGTGCCACCCGTCCGTCCGTCCGTCCGTCCGCGTGTGTATGTGTGTCTAGAAGCAGTCCAGAGAAGAGTAGCCTAAACACACTTGCTTATTTTACCCTCCCCGACTTCACATTCCCTGGTTGGCAGGTGATGCAACAGAGTGAAACAGGAGGAGGACAGAGCTTTACTGGTGAGAGGAAGCTGATAATATACAAGTACTATCAGCTGTGAAGAAAGAAAGAAAGAAAGAAAGAAAGAAGCAAAGGGAATATCTGGTGGTGCTGATGGTGGATGGGGGTTGTGCAATGAGTATACTACTTGTCATGATAGTGCTTCACCATGCCTGTTCACATAGAATCTCATCACACACACACACACAGACACAAACTACTGAATGGTTGCAGCAGCTTCAGGCAAGATGGAATGATTATAGAATCTGCCTTCCATGCCAAATTCATTTCTTTCTTTCTTAGCATGCTTGTCCAATGTTTATGATGTAGCCACCTTTTGCCAACTTGTCTACCACACAGATTTTTAGTATTCTTTCATAAGACATTCAACAATACTTTTAGAGGAAAATATTCCCATTTTTAAGGTACTTATTCTATATACAATATATTTATTTATACAGTACAAAGAATTTAAACTTTATTTAAAAAAAAAAAAAAAAAAAAAAAAAATAGAGCCTTGTAGTACATAAACATCTACATGGATGAAGTGATACCAAGTGATAGCTTTCCACCTTTTACATTTATTATATTATTAAAAAAAGTGGTGTATAATCTCATTAACAAGATTATGATGGTTAATAACTATTCTGACAAGACTACCTATGACTTTTCTTCCTGAGGCTTTCCCCTCCCAATAGAGGGTACAGACTAAATTATAAAAGTTACCAAAATGTCTAGATAGTGCACAAATTAAAAGCTAGCTTTTTTCTTTTTTCTCTCCTCCTTTAAACTGGTTATAAGTTATTGTCATACTATTTATAGTATCAAAGTCATATTATTCAAAGCAATTTTAGTCAAGTGGATTGTCCTCACCTCTTACAAGTTTCTTTGTGTCTTATATGAATTAATAGAAAATAATGGTGAGCATTCCATGATTAGTCACTTGAGAGTAATTGAAATGAGAATACCATTATTTATAAGGCATAATGTTATGCTATTTGCGGGGAGGGCTATACACTATGCCATTGTAATAAATATAATTAACAGGCTTAAAAGCTGCCCTATTAGGTGGCATTTAAGTTAGCTCCTGTGGAGGGCTCTTGATTGGGCCTTCATCACAATAGATAGGAAGGAGCAGATGCAATAGGCAACAAACTACAGAAAATACTCAAAATTGATTGCTGAATTTAAGTATTGCATTAATATTTAAGCTTACCTTTTAAAAGTTCAACAATAATTCTTCTGCCACTATTTAATTTAAAGACAATTTGATATACAAACAATTATTTTTCTTTCATGGGTGACTTCTGCTGGATTTTGCAAGTTATAAAAATTGTTATTGAACAAAAAAGTTTGTTGCAAAAAATCAACTTGAAGAAAGAAATAAAAAAAAAAAACAATATATATATATATATATATATATATTGCCAAAATAAAGCGCAGTAATGAAAACTTGGGGAAACAAAATTTCAGGATTGCTTGCCTGAAATGTTTTTAATTTGCTCATGGAGTCGGCCAGATTTCAAAATAGCATTATATGTTGGGCTATGGCTTCTAAGAATAAAGTAGAATAAGTGACACACTGACAATCGCATTTATTTATATAGAAATAAAAAAATAAAAAAATAAATAAATAAAAAAACAAAAAAAAAAAAAAAAAAAAAAAAAAAAAACAAACAAAAAACATTTGTCTTATTTCTACTTTTCTTGAAGTAGAAGCAGGCAAAAAAAATTAATATTGATCTTGTTTTTGTGGGGATAGCCTGTCATATACAAGTGAAAGGAACAAGATCTTGACAGCCCACTATAGGAATATTTGTTTCTGCATTAGGTCTCTTCAAAGATGTTGGCAAACATTGATCACCACAACTCCAAAAGTAATTCTTACTCCTGTACAATGATTCCGTTTTGTGGCACTTGCACCATTATCAGTTTATTCAAAATTATCAAATCTGGTTAACTTTAAAATAAAAAAAAATTAAGCTCTCTAAAAAGGAAGAAAACCAATGACAGAATCAAATGCAAATTTACTACTGTAATAAATTTATGAATATTAAGAAAGGTCTGAAGAAAATTCCAAAAAGTTATGAAGAGCCAATACAATAGACAATATTATCTTATAATTCTGCTTATCCTTCACTTAGCATGTACATTATGCTCTGTGAATACCTCATAAATAATGGACTATTGTTTTCACATGGAAAGACTGAAAAAATATCAGAGACACTACTCAGTTTCAGCGAGAAAATGAAAGAAAGGGAAGATAGTGTTTAATGTCTGTTTCAGAGAAATACAAAAAGTCGTCAATTTTAAATCTTTTCATCTGTATCCCTTACTACATTAAATAGTGACAAAAGTTCATATTTATGATTATTATTGCAATATTTTGTTAAGGTTGTTAAACTCAAATATTTGACAATGTAATAAGAGAATTTCTACAGATATTATTGTAGAACTTGCCATAAGCTTATTCAATCATTAATTTAAGATTCATCAGGAAATTCAAATAGGAAAGCTGAAATTTTCACAGGTCTTTCTAGTAAACGTAATTCTAAAATATTTATGAAGTTATTTTCTCATTCATGGCATTAACAAATGTACACTTATTTATACACTTCCAAAATTGTTTTATGATTCTTTTAGCTCATTCTTATAATATAACAACTCACAATTTATCAAGAAACTAGATCAATCTTAAAGATTTAAAATGACAATTTTCTTTTAAAAAACTTCAATGCCTTGATATAGGAAAAATGGATATTCTCAGGTATAGAAAAATTTTCCTCTCTAAAGTAGTTAGAATTTTTATAAGGTGCTGCAGAAGTTGAAGAAAGTATTTGTGAATACTGGAGGAGAAATTAATTACTGAGCAAATTTAACATAAAATTATCCTATTAAGAAAAGGTAATGAAGATTATAATTCCAAACCCTTATATCCTATTACTATTTAATCAACACCAAAGTAGCCAAAATACAACAGATTTGCACACACTTTAAAAATAAATTCCCTCCATGCAAGGAAATAATGCCACCAGGACTACTGGGAGTGGAATAGAATGAAAAAAACTTTAGAAGGAACTGGAAACCCAATCCTAAACAGGGAACAAGGGATAAACCTTTACTCCTGTTCAAAAAACTGGGGAGGAGTATGAACTGGGCAAAAGGTGAAAGTATTTACTCCTAAATATTAGTTATAAAAGTATATTAGTTTCATAATAGACTTTGAAAGAAACAGACTGCCACCATCTGGTGTTGCTTTGTGTCCAATTGGTTTATATTTACATAAACTATCCCAGATACTGAGAACTTTATAACACACACACACACACACACACACATATTTTAAGACATTTTTATGTTTAACATTCTTTTTATAGATACAAATAAATACTCTGTTTATAATAAACAGTATTAAACAACATTTACCGGCCTGAATGTCCGAGAAATTCTCATAGAATGTTAAACATAAAAATGTCTTAAAATAATTGTCGGACTTTGTCCATTTCATAATGTGTGACACACACACACACACATATATATATATATATATATATGCATGTGGGAACGTGACTGAATGATTAGAAATGTTTTCTTTCTGGTTAGGAGGCCCACGTTTGAATTTCACAATGGTTGATTTGTCAGGGAGATAGATTTCTTGATAACATCTGACTGGGGATGCAATCCCAGCAAACAGTACCTTTAGAAAGTGCCTGAAAACTCTAAGGATTAACCCAAGCCTTGTGAGTGAAATTGGTTATAAGTGGGACTGTTTAGAAGCTGTTGAAGGATTTGAGTTCACTGGCCTTGTTAAAAAAAAAGAAAAAAAAAAAGAAAAAAAAAAACAAGTTTATCACAGCAGATTACATGCTCTCTCCCGTAAATTGTAATTAAGGTCTGCTCAGCTTAGTCTCAGCGTAAACTACAGGTGGCCTCTCTGAGTTGAGCAGGTGTCTGTAATAGGGATTTGCTTGCTGCCCTGGCAGATGAGTGTACTTGGTAACTAGCCAAGCATGTATATGTTTCTGATCATGTTTTCAACAACTCTTTATGCTTGTATAAAGCACTTAAAAGAGGAGAAATTTTCAAATATTGATTTTATTTTTTAAACCAGTTGTCTTATCAATTTTTACCAAGTGACTAACACTGAATTTCATCTTTACCATGAATACATTGACCTAACATGAAATCTGATAAAAATAGGACAATTTCAAAGTTGTATGATTGTTTATAGAAGTTCTTTTCTCTTGATACCTTATAATATTTTGGGACTGAAGGGATTGAAAAACATACCCTGTAGAAATTTTGGGTAAGACACAATCAAGGAATATAGAGTTCTGGGTAAAATGATTATACATTTACTGAAGAGATCTATTCTCATGCATATCTGAAGATTTATTCCCACCATCTTATACACGTTAATTTTGCAATCAGCTCATCACATTAAAACTAAACATGTACAATTAAGATTTCCTTTCATATTGACAAAGTTTTAATTCTGACAGTCCTTGAGAAATTACAACTGTTAAGTATCTGGCTTCCTGATCGAATTGTTGAAAAATCTGAACGTGCGATGCAAGTGCAATTAAAATGATAGATCTCAAAAGCTGTTGAAAATCAAATATAACAAGTTGATTTTTATATGAAAGTAAATTGAAACTCTTTGGCATTATGGTTACAAGATATGATTTTGGAAATTTACAACTTTTATAAAGTTGTAGATTTCCAGCACTAATAAATGGTAACATGACAGGTGTTAACACTATATAGTGAAATACAGTGATACCTGATTGCAGGTGAATCCAAGAGCTCCCAGATTGTGTATGAAACTTGGAAGTTCATTTTGGTGTTGAAAAAATTAAATGAATAAGAGTTTTATTTTAAAAATTTTTTTTTTTATTGAAGCAGATAATTGTATTATTTGCAAACCTTTCTAAGATATGTAAATATAAAGCTAAAAACATTGTGTTGGATTAGAAAAGAGATCTTTCGGAAATGCTTATAAGACTTGAAATTCTACTTTTAGGACAAAACCACATAAATCAGTGACATGGTGATCAACCACTACTCTTAGAGTAGAAGAGCTAAGACTTCTGCTCACAAGAACAATAAAGAAAAGAGCAGTTTCAAGAATAGATCTGCATTGTGGCTACTAAGCAAAGTAGACTGTTGGTGAAAAAATATTACTCTGCCAGATATAGACAAATTGATGTTTGACATTATTAATAGGTTGTTTTTTTTTCCTAAGTTTGTGTAGAGTTCACCATAAAAATACAGCAAATAAATAAGATTAAAGTTCAGTTTCATCAAAACAAAATTTGGTAACAACTATATATATATATATATATATATATATATATATATATAAATATAAATAAATAAATAAATACATATATTTAAGTAGTTTTCACTTCATTTGCTACTTTTTTTTGTTGAAGATTAGGAAATTTCCAAAAGTCAATTTTTCCAATCTTGGTTACAAACAATTTATTATTTAAGTTGTTATCTGCTATTTATTAATTTATTTTTTTTTATTTTAAAAAGTTATTTTTTTTATTATTGTATTATTCCCCACTCCAAAAATATGTAAAATTTCAAAACTGATTTTAAAAGTATTTTTCCATTAAGAAATTTCAACAAGTTATCTTTTTCAAGTTTAGAGTGAAACCTCCTGATGTTATTAAATACTACAGCAGAAGAAATAACAAAAAGTACTTGTGCAGAAACGTTATTTCATCTAAAAAAAAAAAAAAAAAAAAAAAAAAAAATGCAGATTAAGAATAAATTGTTCAGTTTCAAACAAAAATATACTGATTTTGGAATCACCAAAACCAACAAAAAACTTCCTAAGTATACTCTCCGATAAATTGGTAAATCTGATAATCAATTGTGTCCATCTGATAATGGATTTCTAAAGAATGTCTGTACATCATTTATGAAAATGAAAATTTGTTTGCAAAGCCTAATGTAGATTGAATCAAAAGTTTAAAGAAATAAATTCTGACAGGACAAATGAAAAATTGATTAAAGAGAAACAATATCAAAAAATGTTAAAATAAAAAGTTAAGACAAGATACTACATCAAGAAAGAAATCCTAGTTTCATAAAATGGCTCAGAGCAGGAGATTAAAATCTTTGGAAGATGAAAAGACATGATTGGTATGTACTCAAATGAAGAGAATATTAAGTCATAAACATATGCAGGCTCAATAATGCTATATATAATAATTATAGTGAATTGGGCAGTACATAAAAGCACCAAAAGTGCTTAAAGAACAGGCACAATGTTATAACAGGGCATGACATTTTTTTGATTATTTTTAGTACAAAAATGTTAGATTTGTGACAAATGCAACAGCTTTAAGTCAAACTATCATCTTACACCAACTTATAGGTATCACAAAAGTAGTCACCATTCAAATTTGCTACAGTGACAATTATGTATATTTTGGAATTACAAGTATATGTACATTGAGACCAGCAATAAAATAATTGTATTTTCTAGTTTTTAAACAGCTTGGAGCAGTGATTCTCTACCACTGAGCTATGGCCCACTAGTGTGCTACAAAATATTGTCACAGCATACATGTGTGTGTGTGTGTATATATATATATATATATATATATATATATATATGGTACAGCATTTAAGTATTAAACTTTTTTTTTTTTTTTTTTTTTTTCAAATAATTCTTTTCACTATTCTTCCATTATGTAATTTAAATATCCATTTTTTTTTTTTTTTTTTAAAAGTATTTTTTTTTTTAACTTTTAAAAATATCCCTTTATTTGAAAAAAATGACTAGTAACCTTTTTTTTTCATATAATTGTATTCAACATTCTTTAATTCAAAGTTTTACAAAGTTGTATTAAATTATGAACTGATATTGTGTGTGTGTGTGTATATATATATATATATTTTTTTTTTTAACTATTGTTTTATTTCATAACACTTAAATGTATACTCTTTAAGCATTTTGCTAAGTGCGCCATAATTTTTGATTTGTTTCTAGGTGTGCTGTTGCTTAAAAACGTTGAGAAATACTAGATTAGAGTATAAAGGAAAATATATATACTGCATATAGATAATTATTTAAAGTCAAAATATTTTGGCTTATAAGTTTGTTTTTTTTGAGTGAATATTGCATTAACAATTGTTTGAGAATAATGATTTTTTCAAATACAAGTGCTGGAAGGGAGGAGAGGGATCCATATCTTTCCCAAGGGTATTTTCACATAAGTGAATGTAACAAATCCAACTGGAATTTGAACTTGGCTGATTTCTCAGTCCAAGCCACCAACATATAACTGATATTTCTGATAAAAATTCTAGAACTGTCTTTCTTGAACTTTGCAGTCATGTCCAAGTGTTTGAACACCCAGCAATGACAGTGTTTTAGGCTTAAATAGATTGCCACTGGGTGTTGACCTCAATGCTCACTTTTATATTTATAAATGGTCTATACTTGATATTGAGCACTTTAACCCATAAATATAGTGTACTGTAAAACTATATATATATATATATATATATATATATTTATTATTATTACTTTTTTTTTTTTTTTTTTTTTTTTTTTACACAATTCATACACCTCCTAGTCTTTTGAACAGGAGTAGAGGTTTATCCCTCGTTTCCTGTTCCTTCTAAAGTTTAATTCAGCTCTATACTCCTAATACTTGTTCTTTTAATATATAAATCCACACAGTAATCCTCTAACTTGAGTGACACTTGGGCAGATATTATATATATATATATATATATATATATATATATATATCTCACTCAAGTTACTGTGTGGACTTATATTCCAAAGAATCTAGTTAGCAATCTGCATTACAACAAAGTTTTGGCATTCTCAGAGTTAAGCTTGTGGCTACAAACAGTTAAACAACAAATGATAGACATAAGTGCCAATATAATATTCTAATAAGCAATTTTTATAACATTTCGTAGTAAAGTTAAAAGTACAGTGTCTATTTATTGACCCCACTTTTTCTTTCCTTTTCAAGGCCCCAAGACACTACTCTTGCTACAAAACAGACAGCTGCAGTAGCTGATTTTTAATGGCCAAACAAGATAATGCTAAGCCAATGTAAAAAAATCAATTTTCTCTGGACAAACTCAGAATAAAAAGCAGACGTTGGAAATGGCCAAAAATGTAGGCTGGGGAACAATAACAATTCCTTGATAAGATATTCCGCAACAAAAATTAACTATTCAAGAATCCAAGATAATGAACATATACTACATATGCACTTATATTCAGAATAGTAGATTAATGTCAGTTGTTATACTCACATTTCAGGTGTCTATTATACTCAATAATGTCAGAAGTTAGAACTGAACTCTTTATTCAACCCACAGGGATAGGTAGTTCTCATCCCACTTTTCATGCTTAAGGGATATTTCTTCTGTTAATGTTCTCCAGTCTAGTCACCTGTGTCTCATTTGTCTATTTCTTTCACTATAAGTTCAATCTTTGGGTCAGGTAGTGTGGAAAAAAAAAAAAAAAAAATCATACTTTGGCTGTGGCAGAAATGGACAAGTGACACAAAAGGTGAATGAACGGGGGGGGGGTGTATTAATCGATTCCTTTAGTATCTGTATATTTCTGAGATGAGGTATCATGTACACTATTTACATTATTCGGACTATTGTCCGCATCTTTGTCGCAATATTTATTACGTTTTGGTCGTTGTATGCTCTGGCCTTCTTCAGGTGGTTGGAATGTTGAATTGAACCCAAAATGGTAAATAAAGATTTTCTTGTAGTAGGTATTTTAATATTTTATTAATATATTTTAATAATTTAGCAAATGTTTATAAATTTATGTATAAAAAATTGTTTTTATATTTATGACTTTATGAATAGGTAAAATGATAAATATTGCATTAGTTTTAATACAATTGTATTAATTTTTAGAATGTGGGAAATACAAATTTATTCTTGTAAATAAACAATATAATAGTGTTTAATATTTGTGTCAAATTTTCAAGAACAAAAAAATGTATAAATTCATTTTCCTATGTTTAAGTTTTATTACAATTCTAATCATCACTTTTTAAAACAATAAATCAAGGAGTGAAGGTAGTTAAAATAATAGCATCCTTCTGACACTGAATATTTTTTTTTTTTTTCTGGCAGGCTCAAAGAGCCAAGAATGTCAGTAATTCTTTTATCTTTTAAAAAACTTGTGAAGTGAGGTTTTGGATCATGAATTCAGCCAATCAAGCGCAATATGTGATATATGCTTGGGTGATCATTTCTCTTTCAATTCATCATTGACTAGGCAAAAGATTTCCCTGTAGTAGGTTGCCGTTTCTTTCTGCAATAGACTAGCTGCTAACCAAGTTTAAGAGTAGCCAGTTTGTCCTGCTATTCAACCCATAGATGGGAGGAGAGATGGTTACATCATTCCCGAAGGGTATTTGTGCATATGAGAATGTCACAAACCTGGCTGAAAATTGGGACACGTCTCTCCAATTTCCTATTCCGAGCCATTATCCATTACACCACAAACCCAATTTGGATCAGGAAATAATTTGTAATAAAAAAATATTTCATTTTATTGTAACATGTTTCATCCTTCAGGACTTCAGACTAAATTTGTTATGTTGGTGTGAATACACATACTTTTTCTTTCTATCACTTTTGTAGATATCCGACACTGTGATAATAGAAGTTCTGCCAGGAAGAGTGAAATGTAAGAGCCAGGGCTCAAATTTATTGTAGATGACAATGTGATCAAGGCACTCTAGACATTCGTCATAGTGAATTGTTTTTGCCTTTGATCAGAGTTAGCATTTTCTTAAGTCTTGTTATGGTGGGCAACCAATGCATTTGATGTATTGTTTTGTGAAATGTCAGCTTGAAATCAGCTAGATAAAAAAAAAAAAAAAAAAAAAAAAAAAAAATTAAATTCCCACCATTCATCATTCGTGCACATATATAGTTGCACCAACTTAATTTAATCTGATGAAGTCCTAAAGCCATCCTGGGTAAGACGATAAACTATGTCCGACAGCAAGGCCTTTGATCAGATTTTGAGGAGTGTGGAACCAGCTCTTAATTGTTGGTGTTCCCAGATCCACCCTGACCTGGGGTGGTAGCACCTGTTAGGGTCCCCAGCTATGGGCAAATAGTTAACTCCTAAACTGGGGTCAAAACACTATGAAAATGTAAAAATAGGTTTTAATACTAGAAGTTTTAATACTCTTGTAAAAAAAAAAATTACCAGAAATACATTATTAATTACCAGTGATACATTAAAAAAAAAAAAAAAAATACCAGCTATACATTTTTTGAAAAAAATATTTCACCAGCAATAAAAAAATTTTGTTGGCAATTAATAACCCATTGAGGTGTTGATATGCCATAAAACAAAACAAACTAAAGTCCTAAAAGGATGAAATGTTTCACAAATAAACTTTTTCCATTTTGTTTTCTCCCAATATGGTTATATATATATATATATATATATATGATAGATAGAGATAGATAGATATTATTTTTATATAAAGTTGATTCAGAAACAAAAAATGATTAGTTATGCATGCCAATTATTTTTAAGAGCAGGACAATGATACAAATTATATTTATCCATGCCTTCAAGTGTAAATGAATTCTATTGATTGTAAACAAGACAAATCAATTCACAAATTGAGTTAAAAAGCCACTGCAGACTGATCCTTGCTTCTCATATTCAATCCATTTCAAATTCATATTTATGAGTTGTTGTTTTTTTATTATTCTGAAGAGATATGTTATGAGGAAAGTATATTAGATAATAAATAGAATTTGCAACTATTTCATCCTTGAATTATGAGCCATAACAATTACTGTGGAAATTGAACATTTTTGATTGGAAATAGAAGAGACATGCAATGAATACATTATTTTATAGTAGAAACATATAAACAAGTTTTTATACTGAAATAAAAGGCTTAAAATGATCACTTCTATGATCATAGAATATACAAACAATTACTTGGCAACACCTACAGGAATAATGTAGCACTAAACATGTTCCTCAGTTGCTTCTTGTGACTGGAGAACTTTCAGAATCCTAATGATTTACACCTTTCAATAATAAAGGAATTTAATGGCAATATGAGAACTGAAATATGATAATGTTGAGGAGGGAGGAGTAAATTTTTATTAAAAAAAGAATACAATAATAAAATGTTATAGCAAATATCTTTATTAATTACAAAGAAACAAACTGAATTTTGAAATTAATGCAATTCAGAGTACAAAAAAAGTAAATGAAAACAACACAAAAGCTCAGAATCTTAAATTGCAAAGTGGAAAGTGCTATTTTCTTCATGTGCAAAAATATTAAAGAGGAAATTCATATCCGAAAATCTGAAAGTGCAGGGTCATAACTCCAAAGATTTGCAAGTCCAACATAATAAAAAAAAAAAAAAAAAAATGCCAAGGGTATGAATCAAAAGGGATATAAATAACAAAAAAAAAAAAAAACAAATGAAAAAAAAAAAATATCTGTATCCACAACTCACAATGTCCCTTGGAGAGCAAAAGAGCAATACTCTTGTCTAAGGCAGGGTTCTTTTATTGGACAAAAGAAAAAGTTGTGATTAGCTGAGACTGGTAGAGAAGTGTAAAAAGAAATTGCCATATTTCAAGGCCTACTAAAGTTGAACTGATCTTGATTTTCTTTTTTAACAGCACAGAGAAGACATTCTTTTTTGACGTAATTCGCCACACTTCAAGAATATTACTTAAACAACAAAAGAGCAAGTATTTTTGCACTGACAAGAGAAAGTTTGGTTCCAATTCTATTTTTAGTGCAAGAATAAAGAAAAAGTCAAACAACTCTGTTCTACTTAATGTAATAGATTAAGCCATTAACCTAGATTTATTTGAGGTAATATGCAAGTACATAAACTATTATTTTAACTGATAAGCAAAAAGAAATACTAAATTTAAGAAAAAGCAACAATATTGAGGAATCCATAATAAATGTCACTTGACATCCAAACATATCTAACAGAACTAAGATATGAACATAATTTTAACGAATTCATCCTTTAGAGAGAGAGAGAGAGAGAGAGAGAGAAAAAGAAATATTAACAGATAATGAAATAGGTAGATAAACAGGCTGAGATGACCTCAGAAAATAAATTTAATAATGAAAGACATTGTAGAATATTTCAGTTTACTATTGTTTTCAAATATTCAGGTTAAGTGGTAGAAAATAAAATATTGATGACAAATTGATCAGGTATAATAATAATAATAAAGTAATGAAGCGGGTTGAAATACCTTACTACTGCTATTAATTTAGAGCTGGAGTGAGTGAAATGTCAAAGTCACACTGATATTTTAAGTGAAAAAAAAAAAAAAAAAAAAAAAAAAAACAAAAGCAAAAGAAGGAAATTTGATTTATAGATTAGGTCAGATCTGGTCATTTTCTGTTGATGGTTAAAGCTTTCATAAAAGCTGAAGATTTATGTCAATAATTACCTGAAAAAGGGAATAATTATATAAAAAATTAAAAGTTAGCAGAGATGGGAAGAGGACACCAGACAGACAAGGAATATTTAGAGAGACTAGCAAAGGTAAAAATCTCCAAGACATAACTACAATTACACACACACACACAAAAAAAAAAAAAAAAAAAAAAAAAAAAAAAAACAACTGGTAAAGGTTTTTGATAAGTTTCTTTGACAATAGATTAAGAACACAGAAAAAGACAATGATTAAAATCAGTTTTCTAATCAAACAACTACAGTAATATTACTCACCCTCTGCCTAATTATAGAACAATACAAGTTGTTATATATATATATGAAATAGTTTTAAGGTATGCTATATTTATAGGTTAAAGCGCTCAATATCAGGGATAGAGTATATAAATATAAAAGTGGACATTATCACCTCTGGGTGTTGACTTTAGTCTGTTTCATGCTAAATGCAATCGTCAGGTCACATGATGGCCTGATGACTGTGTTTAGCATAAACCAGACTGTCACCTTAGGAGGTTGATTTCAATCTCTCTCTCTCTTTCTCTCTCTCTCTCACACACACAGGATGCGATGGATAAATTGTCATCTAAATTATACCCCACACATAATGAAAAAGGAGGTTGCAGTCTGGGGAGTTAGGTGGCCATATGCAAGGGTTGATGTGGTTGCAATAATTGGCTGGGTTCTTCTGCTTGTGTGGCATGGTGTAGAGTCTTGTTTCCAGATATAGGGTCTTCCAGCAGCCACCCTCTTGACTCAGGGCAGCATTACCTTATCAAGGTACTTTATGTTGGCCACTGTGTTGAGTCTAAGGCCTTAACGAACAAATTTGGGAGTTCTTTTCTTATCTTAATGATCAGAGTAAGTTTTCTGGGCTGCTGTACCTTTGTAATCACCATTAGACTAATCCAACTCTTTCTGAATTCTCTACTCTGACATCCAAACATTGAAATGTTCACATTGGAGCTTCTGGCACAAATGCCAAGCAGTACAGCATGCAGATTCCAAATTTCTGGTAGAGTGAATTGTGCCAGGGTGCTCTTTTTCTCACAGATGGTGCCCAACTGACTACTATACTGTGCAGTCAACAAAATAAAAAAAAAAAAAAAAAAAAATACAATGCACATGTGCAAAATTAAAAATATAAAATGGCAACAATCTATCCATTGCATCCTCTGTGTCTGTGTGTTACACATGCACAACTGTTTCACTACGTTTTGCGTGTGTGTGTGTCCCCATCCAGAAGAGGTTATCAATGAATGGAATGATTTATGGACCCTTTAGTTCCCTTTCTACAACAATCCTACAAATTCATTACAAACCCCTGCAGTAACTTTGTCTTATCCATGTATAACATGATACATTACTACCCTTTCTCTTCAATGACACACATGCTAAATAATGATTTTATTTGGTGCCGTCACCAAGATAAGCTCCACAATGAAAGACTGAAATTGGAACAATAAGGCGTTGCAATGAGTAGCCAAAGAATTTGCTTATAGTATAACTTGGCATTGGTGAAAGTAAAAGATTAAACTGATAATTTAATCTTTTTCTGGAATTGTTTGTGACTATATGAGAGGTAGAGAGAGATTGCATTTACACGTCCGATTTGGGCTTAAAATTGTGTTATCAATGCTATCAGATTGTTTAAACCCCTTTTGTTTGATCAAGAGTGCTTGGTTTCATTATTATTCAAAAATTTAAACCGTCATCACCTAAATTTAAATTTTAATTATTTACACTGCATTCAACAATAATCAAAGCACATATTTTCAAATTTCAGTCTGAATTCAAACAGTTAAAATTATTCAAAACGAAACAGTATAAGCTTTTTTTTTTTTTTTTTTTGTCTTTATAATTCAAGGACTAAAATTTATAAAACGTATGATCTTTGGTTAATTGTAGCATTAAGAGAATTTTTTTTTAAATGAATGAAACTTCTCAGATTTCTGGGTGATGTAGTTGGTATTCATATTGATTGGTTGGTGCCAAAATTAAGTGAGTTGGCTTACTAAAGAGTTGTTGCAGAAATCTGCTTCAGAGTAATCCACATACAACCATTTGTGACCTGACATGTAAACTATATCACAAAAATCTAGCAACTCCCAACTGAAGTTATTTTAAATTAGTTATTAAACAGTTATCAAGTTATTTAACAGTTATTAAAGTTATTTTGAAGTAGTTTAACTTCTTGCTGGTAAGCCTGTTATGTTTTTTTCCTCTTTGCAATTGACCATAATCACTAAGATTATAATAAAAGCTTTTCTTTGTTTACTATAAAAACTTACTTTTGGTCTTCTAATGTTTCCTTTACTTGTCTTTATTTTATTTCTTTTGTTGCACACATGACAGTAGCAAAAGATTTTTTTGTATGAAAATGCATTTTTGCTTTAATCAAATATGATCATTTCTCTTGTAAATTTTTACTCTTGAGAAAAATTAAGTTTTGAAGTGAGATAATAGGGAATGGTTTTTACAATATATGATTAATACCAAACTGAACCCTGACTGACCAAATTTATAATAACAGAGATTCAAGCTAATCTGTAAATTGAATGTAAAATTGGACCAATTTTGTGCTCATTTTCACAAATATTGCCGTGAAAGAAAGGAAAAATCCAACTGGAATAAATCCATAAAAATAGTCAAAGAATAAAAAGGTAAAAGTCAACTGGAATAAAACATTTAAGAAACAAGACATTAAGAAACCACTTTTTACCCTAATTTTTATAATGGTGGCACAGAATTAGAACATACTTCCACAATGCTAATTGGGAAAACAGGGACAAAGTCAGGGTCCAATTTTCATATTCAATTCATACAGAATGAATATTGCCAAGTCAACCTAATTTTATGAAAAATTAATTTTTCTGGAAAAGAAATATGTTCTAACAAAGAACAAGATGCATTTTCAAACAAAAGCTTGTTTCTTCTGTTAAATAAATTTTATCCAAATCTTTTATTCTATCAAGTAATTAAATATGATTATTCTCTATTGCTGCCTACACTGTCCACTGTTGCCAATATATTGACCATTATATTCTTTTATGACCTTTATGAGAGTTAACATAATATTATTCTAACAAATAACAAGTGGCTGTGATAATGGACAAAAAAAAAAAAAAAAAAAAAAAAAAAAGCCTCTTTGGAGAAGTGGTGTAACAGAACAAAGCTAGATCAGTAATAGTAGAGAGAGAGAGGTGGGGAGAAATGAATCACTCAATGATTTGTTTGCAAATGTCATTCTGTAATTGTTAGAAAAGAGTAAAAAGAAAACACTATGGACTTTATATTTGGTGTCTAATCATAAAATGGATCCAGTGAGTTTATTTTACTTTGATAATTCACTCCCGAGACTTAAGTCTATCAAATAACACCAACCTTCCCAGATCAATTATCAAAACGCACATAGGTTTAACAGGAGGGATTTCATACCAGTTTAACTGAAACAAATGTTTTTAAAAGCCGAATAAAAGCAGAAAAAGTACTTTTGTTTACAAATAGTTTAATTATTTGAGAAAAAGTTTACACGACATATTTTAGTTTTCTGCAATTGTAAGACTGTATCCCTTTTTTTTTTTTACCCATTAGGAAAACTTTTTTTTTTTAGTAAAATCATCCTACTACCATTTTGGCCACAAAAACCAACCTGGCAGAACAAGATCTGAATTAGCTATTTAGGGAAAGCAGGTATGGATGCAGGTTAGATTCATGTCAGATGCACACTTCCTTTATGACTTCTCATTCAAGTTAGAAATGTCAGTTTTAGAGAAAAAAAAAACAAAAAAAAAAACAGGAATAGAAACTTAAACACTTGCATCTACAAAATATTTAAAGTTATATTATATATATATATATATATATATATATATATATATATGCATGCGTAGTGGATAGCGGCTCGGATTGAGGAATTGGAGAGCCGAGTTCAAATTTTAGTCAAATCCATTACATTCACTTACGTGCTAATACCCTTGGGAAAGTTATTAATCCTCCTCTTCTCCCTCCAGCTATGGGTAAATAGCAGGACAGACTAGGTCCTAAAGCCTTGGATGGCAACTGGTCTTTGGAGAAGGACAACTCTGAATTCAAAATCTGTGGAGGGTCATTTGGGGACCTTGTGGTACATAGTGCACCAGGTCTCTGCATCTGGCCCTTCAAAAAATGTGATTTGTTCTGCCTTCACCACTATAATCAAATCATATGTGCTGGGGTCTGGGCTGTCAGTTTCTAGGAATTGAGCTGCTTGACCCTCATATGTTGAATACAACAGGAGAGTCCTCTCTATATGTCTTAGTGGTGACTCTAGGTCATCAATTTTGTCAGGCTCATTACAATCTTTAACAAAATATACTATTTGTATAACTTAGAGTAAAGGAATCATTTTAGCATCTAATTAAAATATATAATTTTTAAAGATCTCTAGCCTGATGTTTTTATTTTTTAAATAACATGTGTAACTATCTTGTGTGTGTGTGTGTGTGTGTTTGTATATATGTGTATGCATATGTTTATGTATCACTGCTTGTGAATTTTAGGTTTATGATCAGTACTGCTGACTGATATCATATTTCTTCAACACTAACCCAATCACACTCTTCACCCCAACCCTCCACAGTTCATAAGTTGAGGCTTTCTTTGATTTTCAGTGAATTTAGCTCAGGCCAAATTTAATTTGCCCCTTTTTCAATAGATACATTGTGCTAAAAAAAAACAAAAAAAAAAAAAAAACAAAAAAAAACACAACAACTTATACTGTATGGAATAAATTTTTTAAAATGGACATTTGAAAAGAATAATTTGAAATAAAAACATGTTCTTTGAAAAACAGGGCATACAACTCATTAAATATTTTTAAAAGATTAGTTATAAAATTCAAGCAAGAAATACATTGCCTATTAACCTTTACGACATTGGAGGCTAAAATTATCACCCTAGAATTCTTTCTTTGAAGCTGCAGGCACATTCTGTCGCCTTGAGAAGATTGCTATAAATAAATCAGTCAACTATCATTTCTCATATTTTAAGCTGGAAATAACCCTGCACCTCTTTGCAACAAGGCTAAACTTCCATTTTCCAACACCATTTTGAATTCTTTACTTTATATGTGTGTAACATTGACTAAACCTGCATTAATTCAGGCGCAATTTTTTTTATTAATAAAAATGGCCATGGCAACATCAAAACAAAACCTTTATTCAGGAGGTGAGGTTGTCGAATATGGAAAAGATTAGTGACGAAGAGGAAAACTATGATTACCACAAAATGCCGAGCGGCTACTACCATTCAGGGCTGACTAATTTTATGGAAGCTACTGCCCCTATAGATTTACCAGATAGCCTTTCTGAAAGTAAATTTTATTTATTCATAAATGACGAAATAACTTCATTTGTCACAAGACAAATATATATACTCGTCGAAAAAAAAAAAAAAGGAACAAATGTGGGCATCTACACATATGCAAACATGTGGAATGAAGTCACTTTCGCCAAAATGAAGGCTTTCTTTGGCATTTTACTTCTTATTGGATTCACAAAGTGGTCATCATTTGAGTTATACTGGTCAACGGATAAATTTATCCAAATGTCAGGTTTCAGTAGCCATGCCTACAGAACTGGTTTTTGAGGATATTTGTCATTTTTTCAGCCTTCATCATGATAGGGAATTCAAGATCCAGTCATCTTCTGATAAACTAGCACAACTTTGGCAGAAATACTTTTATCCCGGAAAAAAGTTTCAGTGGATGGAAGCACGATTCTTTTTAAAAGCAGGATATGAAAACCAGCTATATTTATGCTTGGCAGCTATACTTGGGCTGCGAAACAGCTCAGGTACCAAGGACAGCTGGTGTTGCCCACAAAGTTGTATCCTCTTGTCAGGGAATATACAAAATAGGGGGACATGTAATTTACATGGATAATTTTTTTTTTTTATCCCCTGAATTGTTTCACCACCTATCCCAACATGGAACAGGAGCATGCAGCATTCTTTGTATGAACTGAAATGGTGTACCTAATGAGATAAAAAAACAGCAAAGCCCCAAGCAGGCAAGACATCGGCATTCACCGAGATGGAGACATATTGTATATTTCCTGGTATGACAGAAAGCCAGTGAATTTGATCATGACTGCCTATACTGCCGAGACCTTCAGAAAAGAGGTACAATCAAACCATCATGAAGATCATACCAGGATTGTGTACAAACCTACTCTCAGCACATTGGATTTGACTAGACAGAGCTGACAAGCAGTTAGTGTACTACAGGGTTCTGCACCGATCTACCAAGTAGTGGGGAAAAATTTTTTTATCTGCATGAACTCAGCTTCTGCAAAGTCCTGGTTATGTGGAAAGCCAAATTAGCTAGCTGGGTCAATGCTAAAAAAATTTAGGCTGCGCATTGTTCATTCTCTGCTGGAAGGCTACGAGTCAAGAGAGGTAGGAGGGCCGAAGACCCCACCCCCAAGAAAGGCTTGTGTTAACAGAATATAACCTTGTTATCAACGCCAAATGCAAGAAATGTGGAAGGCCATCTCGCCCAGATTGTGGTGTCTGTTCAAACAGAGTGAAGTGCCACCAGACCCAGTTTGTGTGCAGAAAGTACAATGCAGAACTCTGCCCATGCCTCTAGAGGTTTCGCAGTTTGATAGACTGTACCCCCCAGAACTCCACCATCAGTAATAAAAGTTAAAGTATATGAAATTATTAATGTATTTTTTTCTTTTATTTTGTATTTCAATTTTTGTTTTCAATGTCAAAATATTCATGCAAAACGTAATGCATTACATCAAAATATTATTCATCCATTCTTTTATTAGTATACAAAAAAGAAAATTTATACACACAATACAAAGAAAATTATAGTAGTTTTAAAACCATAGGTGCTCATGTTTTTTTGTGCCCTCAAAAAGAATGCAGTAGCAACAATTCTAGAGAGAATTTGGTGTGGTAAAGGTTAATTGTCTCTAGCTCGGATAGGGTTCAGCTTTATGTAGGCAGACTAGCCACGTTATTTTTTTTTTTTTTTTCTTTCTTTACTATGAAAAATATCAATGAAATATATTTTGGTCAATATATTGATGCACAGAGTTAAAACAATTTTGGATCCAGCTGAAGTCAAGAATGAAAATGGCGCACTATGAAAGATTTGTTGCTTTGAAATAGATATATTTGAATGCTGACTCACTCGGGCTAAGCCCAACAATCCAGACCACCAGAGTCACCACCGAGATAGATATATAATTTGATACAATAGTAAAGAAATATTGTCCACATATAATTCTTATAATATGTAGATACAGTAGGCCAATGAAATAAATTAGAGACATCATAAAGAAAAACAAAAAATAAACAAAACAATAATAAAAATAATAATATTGGTAATAAGACTAATAATATTTATTGTATATTAGTAAGCCTTTTGACTAAATGGAAGCACAATGAGAAAAAATGTTAAAAATCCGATTTTGAATTTTTTGACAGGCTTGTGTCCTTTCTCAATGATTATCACCCTAATCATGGCAAACTAGCCCAAAACTACTAGATTTCATTAGTAATATAAAATTCAACTTCATCTTTTATTTAGGTGTGTTTGAAAATTCCAATTTTTAAAATCTTCTCATAATGATCCTAATTGGCCAAAAGGCCAACTAATATACAATAAATATTATTAGACTTATCAATATTATCTTTAATGTTTTTTTTATCTCTTCAATTTCTTTTACCATCTTACTTTACCTACATGCCCATGCATGCACACTTTTATACTTTTTAATCATTTCACCCCAAGAAAAGTGTGAATGCCACAAGTATGCAGGGGATGGGTACAGGGAGTGAAAGTGAGAGAAAAGACCGAGTATAGGAAGATTTAAGGAAAGAACAAAAGATGAACGGGATTCAAGAAGAGGGTGTTTGATGTTGGATTTAAATTTTTGGAGATTGTAGTTATCAGGGAAGCAAGTAAATGGAAGGGAGTTCCACAGGTGGGAAGTGTGAGAAAAACTCTTGGAGTAGAAGTGGCAGTTGTATTTAGATATATTAACAGTAAAGGGTGGACCTAGATGCTAATCTAGTAGCACACTTAAATTCCTGCAATCACAGCACCAGGAGAAAAAAGCTTGTCAAAGCAGTTACCATGAAAATATTTGTAGAAAAAACAGAGGGAAGCCATGACATGTCAATGAGCAAGTGACTGATGTCGAGATTACAAGTCAGGATTGATTACAATGCAGGTCTTTCTTTGGATTTTGTCAAGGACCTTAAGATGAATAGCAGACCAGATATGGCAGCAATATTCAATGCATGGGCAAATATTTTATGGCCCAACACAGCGAGTCAACTTTTCTTGCATAAGATGCAGTTATTGATATACAAGTATTTATGGATAAAGGAGGAAAAAAAAAAAACAAAAAAAAAAAAAAAAAACAAAAAAAAAACAAACCCTTAAGCTCTAATCCCTCAGATAACTTTACATTTAATGCCCATTAAAGTCAATGTTTTATTCACTGTATTTACAATGTGCAAGATTTGTTTTAGATTTTTACTAGAGATTTCTTTTCTTTCATTAAACATATTAACTGCTGTGTTAGTGTATAAGGATTTAATATCTAAACTAATCAAGAATTTATCTTGAATATCAGTCTTTTAGCCTGTTGAGAAGGCCACAGGATTATTTAATATACAAAAGGTTAATTGTTCAAAGAGGTGTTAAATCTTTTGCTATCGTCTTCACTAATCTATGAGGAGTACTACAAATTCCAGATATGATAGGACATATTGGAATGCTGCTTTGTGTGTCATGAGTAGACCATGAAATCTTAGTATTTTAGGGAGATATTTGAGTAATTCTGATTGGTTTTTGCCCTCCTCTATATATATATATATATATATAGATATATATATAATTCTGTGACTTTCGTTAGTCCATCACACCCTCTAAAATAGCCACACATTGACCAGGCTAAACCAAATTTTGGAAAGAAGTGCAAACAGGCAAGGGGGTACAAAGTACAGTTGGTTCTACAAGCGGTTTGTAAAAACTGAAGTAGGGCTTTTGTTAAAGTATTTTTTTCAAAACCAGTCAGCTTATGCAAATTTCATTGATTGGTTTGCAAAATTGAAAAAAATATCAGCAAGTTATGTGCCATGTGTGATACACGTTTAGGCAATCATGTATCTTTTGATACATGACTGAAAAGGCAGATCCAAGTGAGTTGCCATTTCTTTCTGCAGTAGACCAGTTGCCATCCAAAGCTATATTTATCCATAGCTAGGGGGAGAAGAAGAGGATTCATACCTTTCCCAAGGGTATTAGCACATAAGCGAATGTAATGAATTCAAACTCTGCTCTCTAATTCCTTAATCCAAGCCGCTATCCATTACTCCACCGTGCCTCAAAATTGTAGAGTTTGTAAATCTTGGCAAAAAAATATTACTGATAACTTCAACAATACTAAATACCATTAGGATTTCAGCATGCATCATCATATTGCAAAAAAATTCTAGTTAACTAACCTTCTGATTGATTTCTTAAATGTTTGTGCACCAAATTATTTTAAATTTAGACTTTTTTTTTTTTTTATAAATGTTGAGTAAAAGTTTTAATTTTTCATTGTAGGTATCTTTATTCATGCAAACAATTGCAACCTCTTTTGTTATGGAAGTAAAAAAGATTTACTCAACACAAAACAAAACATTGAACTTGAAGCTGGAATTTTCTAAATAGATTGCAAAAAAACGTTCCATGAAATACATTAGCGACGCACCAAAGAACATTAAATAAAAGATTATAAAAAACACGAGTGATCTTTTATGAAACAATACAAGCAATGTCCAAGGTATAAACACAATACAAGTTAGTTTCAAAAAGAAAAAAAAATGTTATCCATCACAGATTAATGTCATTTTTTATCATTATATATATATATATATATATATATATACACACATTTTATTAATGATCACTGACAAGGTATTGCAATTAAGCTTTTTATTTAATTTTTCAAACCAAACTCATAAATTATACTAGTCATATCACTACATGCCTATGTAGATGACCTATCTGACCATAGTTCATTTAAACACATACATAAGCCTACCAAACTCCATCTGCAACATACTAGTATAAAATACAAATATAATAGCCTCATCCACATAAAAAAAAAAAAAAAAAAAAAAAAAAAAAAAAATGGAAACACTAATAATAAAAAAGGAAAAGCCAAAACTCAATAACATTAACTATGAACACAGCCACAATGTGCTGACCATGTTTGGAAAATAAAACATCCCTATAACTTCAGATACATAAAAACTCACATTCAATTAAAAAAAAAAAAAAAAAAAAAAAAAAAAATCCTTCATAATAGCTAAGAGAATAGCCGAAAGTGCTCAGATATGCAAAAATTTTGGACAGTTTTTACAGTGTCCAGAAAAGAAAATACTTTTATGAACACAAGAAAAAAATAAATGAAAAGCTTAATCACAATACCTTGTCTTTAACAAAACCAGAATAGATAAGGGATTGCTATATATATGTGTGTGTGTGTGTGTGTGTTTTAAATTACGATATAGAAATCCAGACAAAGTTTTTAAATCTGATAAATGGAAATGTTTCCTGAAAATAGATTTGATTATGCATTTAACCATACACAATATATTATTTCTATCTGCATTGATTATTTTTATTAGGTTGGTGCAAAAATAATGTCGTTTTCTCACATGTTACTATGTGAGAAAACGACATTTTTGCACCAACCTAACTAAAAACAATTTTAACACCATATTATTAAAATCTGTAATTGCAGCATAAATACTTTTAATAAAGAATTTACATTTGCAAAATCAGAAACAAAATAAAAAAATAAAACAAAAAAGTGACATTACTTAATGCATCCAAATTGTTATTGGATTCAATCCTGAAGATGTAGCAGGCATGCAGCAAAGAAACAAGACATAGCAAAGACCAAGAGCCTTGAAGTGATGAAACAACGTCAGAGAAGTTAAGGAAATTAATACTGACAAGATTTAAATAGAATGTGAATGCATTTGTACTCTAGGTATGTTTGAGGCTATTTGCATCACTAAAAATTACATGAAACTAGCATGAGGTTTTGAATGACATACCTGCTGAAATGCCAAAACTAAAAGCCAAGACATTTATTGGCATCAAGGCCTCCTCAGAAAATGCAACCTGTTTATATCTGAAGTTAACTGTAAAGGCTTTTAGCTGCTGACTCAAAAGTAAATCCTACTATCATCAAATACCAATTGTTATATAATCTTTACAAATTATGAAATATTCTTATAAGATAATTAATGACTTTTTTAAAGGTTACATAAATTAGGGGTTAGAATAGGGTACAAATAATACGCAATCAGACTTGCATTAATTTCATGTTTACAAATGAAAGGATCAGGTTGACAAATATTGCTAGGGTCAGAAAAAAAATTAACATCATATTTAACATTCATTAAACCACTTGATGAATTAGATTTCTGCTTGTACCTCCCTTAGCATGTCACACCCTGCCAATACATCATAAATAATGGACTATTCCATTTTGATTGCATGAAAAGATGGAAAAGACATCAATAGATGCTACTTAGTTTCAATGAGAAAATGAAAGAAACGATAGTTATGCCCTGTTAATGCATGGCACATGGAATTAGAACAGTCTACCCCAGTGAGCGAAATAAAGGGTTAAGTTCGACATTCCAACCATCTGAAGAAGGCTGGAGTGTACAACGGCTGAAATGTTGAAATAAACATGGCGACAAAGATGAGGACAATAGTCCGAATAATATAAAAATTGTACATAATACCTCGTCTCAGAAATATAGACAGACCCTGTTAATACCTCATAAATAATTAACTATTCTGTTTTGATCAAACAGAAACATGAAAAACACATCATGGGCGCTACTTGGTTTCAGCAAGAAAAAGAAAAAAAAAAAAAAAAAAAAAAAAAAAAAGAAAGGAAAGATAAAAGTATTTAACTTGTTTCAGTGAAATGAAAAAGTTGAAAATTTCAAATCTCTTCATTTGTACCCGGCTTCCTTCTTTAAATAACAACCAGCATTCATACTTATGATTGTTAAGGTCAAATATTTAACAATGCAATAGAGGAATTTCTAGATATTCTATTGTTGTAGAGATATATATATATATATATATATATATATATATATATATATATATATGTGTGTGTGTGTGTGTGTGCTCGCACACACTACAGATTTCTTAAGTTTTTGAGTACCATTTATAAATTAAAACTAAATGCCATTAGGAAATGAAAACATTAAAAAAAAAAAAAATTTTCCAGCTTGTTTTAAGTGTATATATATATATATATATATATATATAAAATACTGTTTTTAAACAACAAATTTACCATGATTTTTCTCAAACGAACATATCTGCTTGAAGTGTATTTTAATGTAAACAAATGACATCATAT